>PVKU01000819.1:109860-378448 GCA_004027475.1 Anoura caudifer | reverse complement strand
GCAGCTTAGAAGTCATGAATAAAGCTGGAAGCGCAACCAAAGCAGTAAATGAGACCGCCTGGAAAGTCCCAGGGAAACACTGTGAGACATTACATAATGGCAGCCAGAGCAAGGGAAGAATTTGTTTTAGGTTTCCAGTTTAAATACACATATTTATGAGCACTGAGGAATGCCAGTGGAAGTCATTGTCTGACCTCTGCAGTGAAGGGAGGGTGAGCTGCTCCCCCACCCCCACCCCATCCTGTGCTAAACTGTAGGGTTTTCACCTGTCAGAACAGGGGTGCAGAGCAGCTGTCTCACCTGACTCCTCGGAGCAGCTCCTGTGCGAGGAGGAAGCTGCCTGGCTGGGAGGGCACTTTCAGGCCTCTCCGGCATCTCTCTACATTTTTGCTTCTGGTGTGAAGGTGACTTCTCTTGCTCTTAAACTTGACTCTACACCTTGCTCTGAGACTGCTTTTTGCAATCTGTCACTCCCTTGCTCCATCTCTAGCGAAATTTACCTCGAGAATTTCCTGCTTGAGGGCATTAGGTTGGGAGACCAGAGTCAGGGCACAATGCATTTTTGCACAATGGAGGGGTGCTGGTTGCCCCCCACCCCCGACAGTGAGAGCCATGCACTAGAAGGCTCTGACACATGGGATTTCTGCCCGCTGCTTCTAGGTATGCAAGTTATTCGACTGTGAGGATTTTCCCCTGCTGGGATTAACTCCAGAAGACAGAGGAGATGCTCCCTGAAATTGTAAAATGAGCATACTGTGTGTCTTCCTCCTCTTTTATCCTGTTTCTCTCAAATGTGATGGCAGCCCCTCTCCACTGCTACTTGCTCTGAGCTAGTCCCTGCTAAAGTGTAAACTCGTTGGGGGTGGGGGGTGGGAGGCAAGGTGTAGGGCCTGAGCAAGTATGTTAAAACTCTTTTTCTTTTGCCACTGTGATGGTTAATTTTGCATTTCAATTTTACTGCATTTAGGCAGATAGCAGTAGCTAGTAAATCATTATGTCCAGGTATGTCTGTGAAGGTGTTTCTTGAAAATATTAGCATTTGAATTGTTGGACTGAGTAAATCTAATGGCCCTCCCCAAGGTGGGTAAGCATCATCCAGTGGGCTGAGGCCCCAAATAAAACAAAAAGGCAGAGGAAGGGCAAACTATCCCTCTCTCTCTGCTTGAGCTGAGATATCTGTCTTCTTCCCTCAGGCAGCTTCTGGTCTCAGACTTTCAGATTCAGATCAGGATTTACACCATCAGCACCCACTTCTCAGGCTTTCAGACTTGGACTGAAAAACACCACTGACTTCCCTGGTTCTCCAGCTTGCAGGTGGCAGATTGTGGGACTTCCAGATCTCCATAACTGTGTGAGCCAATTCCTGTAATAAATTTCCTCATATGTATCTCTATATATATCCTATCAGTTCTGCTTCTCTAGAGAACTCGGACTTATACAACTTCCTCTTGGTTCACTTCCAGTCCCCTCCTTTCATGGTTCATTTCTTTCAGCTTCTCTTTATAACCGGTTTTTGAAACAGAGAGTGTGGGAGAAGATTTGGGTTTATGATGCAGCAAAGTCTCCAAATAGCTGTGTGTCACTCAGGCAAACCGAGAAACCTCCCTGAGCCTCAGATCCTTCATCTGTTAAGTGGAACTCTCAATGGCTGCCTCCCAGGCTCAGTAAGCTCCACTAAGTGTGGGCTACTGCCCTGGAGAGTCAGCTTCCGGAGGGCAGAAGCCTCATGACTGGGAGCATGTTTTCTCCCAGGGCCTTGTACAGTACCCAGAACACAGTAGACACTCAATAAATGCTTGCTGAATTAACAGTTGACTGTAATAATGTTAGTCATTATGATTATGCATTCATATATGTCACAAGCGATGTCATTTAGGTTAAGATGGTACTGGAGAAAACCAAAAACAGCATTCTGGTGGTAGAAGGGGAACTAAAAATTATAGGTGCAACACTTTGAGAAATAAAATGGCTAAGAGTTGGCATGGTTGCTCCAGGTTGTTTACTGACCATTTCTCATTTGAGTGGCTCAACGGGGTCTCTATCCTCCTGACATGGGTGGCCTGTCTGGGCTCTTTGTTTCTGAACACTGATTACCCAGTTTAAATCCTAACCTGCATAGCATGCTTATTTTCTTATGAATGGTTTTGGAGGAGGCAGGAAAAGCTGATTCCATTTTTAAAGTTCAAACAAGCTAAAAGACATTGGAAGGAACAGAAGGAAACTATTCTTTTAAGAGATAAAAAAGGAAGCACTCTTTTAAGCAAGAATAAGATGTTCTGCAAAAGAAACCACCTCTAACTAAGAGCTGCTCTTAAATACTAAGACATATGATAATTGTAATAGAAATTCATTGGATTTTGAAGATGTAGCTGAAGATATGTTCTAAAACATGGAATGTTGTGACTAGGAGATGGGAAATAGTTGATAATGTTAGGACACTGGAAGATAAACTTAGGATACCTATCATCCAACTCCAAATTTTCAAAAAGAGAGTAAGCAGAAGAAAAGGAGAGGAGGAAACTGTCTAAGTAATACTCAACAAAACTTCCCAGAACTCAAGGACATGCATCTCCCAAGTAAAGAAAGGGCCACAGAGAATGAAGAGACTCATCTGTATGAAACTTCAGGACCACAGGGCTGAAAAAAAGCTTAAAAGCTGTGAGAGAGAGAGAGAGAAAAGAAGAAGAGGAAGAAGAAGAGAGAGGAGAAAGAGAGGAGAGACTCTCAAAGGACCAGGAATGAAAAAGGCCATCACACCTGTAAATCACAACCTTCGAAGCTAAAAGGGAACAGTGCCTTCAACATTCCAGTGGAAAATTACTTTCAACATAAAATCCAATACCCATTTAAATTACTAATCAACTGTGATGTTTAATAAAGATACGTTTAGACATGAAGTGTCTCACAAAATTTACCTCCCAGACCTTTCTCAGGAAGCTAAGGGAGGATGTGCCCCAGCAAAATGAGTGAGGAAACCCAGAAAAATACATAGGATCCAGAAAATAGGATTCTAACACAAGAAAGAAGGAAAGAGCATAACAGCCAGGCAGCAGCAGACCTGACAACACCAAGCCTGATTGGATCAGGAGCATGAGGACTCCAGGAGGAATTCTCCTGAAGTAAACGGAACTGAGAGAAAAGCTAATGCCTCCAACCATGTGGAAAGTTGTATGGGAAGAGTTAACACGGGGATTACATAAAATAAAACAATTTTTTCCAAGGTAAATACTAACTACACACACAAACATTGCAATAAGAAAGGAAATACTATCATCAAACAGTACTTGCCTTAAGGGTGAACAATGTTTTACATGGTCATAATAATATAAACATTGAAAAATGACTTAGCTAAAATTGTAATATCTTAATCAGGATCCCAACAAGAAACAGTTCTCAAATGGGGCAATTTGAGGAGAATTTCATAAAAGAGAGTTTGTGGGCAGGATGAAAATAAACTACAAAAATAATATTGAAAGTAAACTATAACTGCCCTGGCTGGGTAGCTCAGCTGACTAGAGCATGATCCCCATACACCAAGGTTGTGGGTTTGATTCCCTGTCAGGGCACATACAAGAATCAACCAATGAATAAATAAATAAGTGGAACAATAAATAGATCTCTCTCTCATCAATAAATAAATAAAATTTAAAAGAAGAAAGTAAACTGTAATTGGAACATAAATAAATAAACCATTCCCCTATTATTTGGGGGAGAAAAAGAAAACTACAAGGGAAGGAGCAGTACCAGTATGGGGGTCTTATGACCCCTTCCCCCACCTCAGTAGTCAAGTGGGGAGCAGCTGTCAGAAACTGGAGGGGGCAAAATGGAGAGGGTGCCTAACAGCAGAGTCAGGGCTCACTCCCCCACAGCAATCTGACAGGGAGGTAACTGAGGACATAAACACCTGTGCTCACTCTCCCTCCCCTCACCTGCCTGCCTGTGCCCCACATTGGCCCAACCCACTCAGAAACCTGGGGGTAAGAGAGCCCATTGATGTGGTTTGTATCAGTCAGAGTGATTCTGAAGGGATTCAGGGAAGATATCCAGCACAAACCTTGGCGGGTGGATACAGGAAGGCAATGTAAAGACAGAACAATTCTCATGTGTCATAAACAGCAGGAAGTTAGGAGCCAACGTCTAAACTGGTCAGTCAAGAAAGGTGAGATCAGCCTTTTATCACTTAGAAATATGGCAGCAAATGCCAGGACATAGCTCAAAGAGTTGAAAGGAGGGTGTTCAGGGGAGTGAGAGTGACAAAGTACTAAGAAGACTTCAAAACTTTGTACATATATAACTTTGATTCATGTAAAAAACAATATCCAGTGTAATCATGAGAAAACATCAGACAAATCCTAATGGGGGTCATCCCACAACATACCTAACCAACGCTTTTCAACATTATCCAGGTCATTAAATGCAAGGGAAGTCTGAGGGACTGTCATAGTCAAGAGGACCCTGAGACATAGACCCTAAATGTTATGTGGTATCTGGATGAGATGCTGGAAGAGAAAAAATATGTGAGGTAAAAACTAAGGAAATCCAAATAAACTTTGGACTTTAGTCAATGACAAGTTATCAATATTTGTTCATTAATTTTAATAAATGTACTATGCTAATGTAATATGTTAATAATAAAGGAAACCAGGAGCAGAGTATATAGGAATCCTGTAATATTTTCCAAATTTTTATGTCTAAGATTGTTCTAAATATAGTCTATTAAAATACTAAAGAACTTTACAATACTAATAAGCTTAAATGACAGTAAGAGAAATTTACACATTTTATTTTATTTGCATTATTTAGAGGTTGGGTAGGGTTGAATGCTGTTCCAGGTTTTTAAATAATTTTCACATTCAAGACATTATATCCCAAAAATTTGACAACAATTCCAGTTATTCATTCACTGAACAAGTGTGTATAAAAGGTGACTGCATGCTGAGCAGTACCCTGTGCTTGGCACTTGGGACACAGGGACCTTTTCAAAATACAGCCTTGTCATTATTGCCCTGAAACCCCTCAGAAGCTGTCAGTGCCAGGAACTCTTAGATTCAAACCAAGTTACAAAGGCCTGCCTGCTTACCCCTGCAGGTCTCTCCAGCTCACCTTGCACCATTCCTCCACACCTCTCTGCTCTCTAACCACACTTGTCTCTCTGCTTCTTTGAAGATGCCATGTTCCCTACTGACCCAGGACCCTTGCATATGCTGTTCCCTCTGCCCAGAAGACTCTTCCTGTCTCTGCTCTCCTCCCTTTTGCCCAGGTCTTATACTTGGAACCTCAGCTCAGGTATGACTTCTTTAGAGAAAACCCATCTACTTGTTATTCTCTCCTGGTCATATAGTTATTTGAGTAATGCCAGTGTCCCCCATGGAATGTTTGCTTGTAGGTCCTATGACAGCTGGGGCACGATCTTGTTGGGGAGAGTGTCTGCAATGTTCACAATGGTCCCCAGCTCCTAGCAGAGTGCCTAATATGGTTCAGGCACTACATGAGTACTTGTTGAATGAGTGAGTGAATGAATGAAAAACAGGATATGGTCCATAGCCTTCCAGTCCAAACCAGGGTGTTAGCTCCTGAAAGAGATAGAGGTGGCCATCTCCCCCAGCTACGGTCTGGGTTCCAGCTTCCCCTGGGCCCAGCTGCATCAACTCCTGGACTACCCCCTACAACAGTAATGTTCACGCACCACTAGCCATTTGTTTACTTCAGATTTGCAAAAACCTACTGAGGTCTGCATCCATGTCATTCTCGTGTTACTACTGAGAAGTTGGACATCCAGAGGTTAAAGCAAATTGCTCAAAGCCACGTGGTTGCTAAAGTCCATATTTAACCTTGTTTTCTTACTGCCTCCTGGACTCTACTTCCTCCAAACTTAGCACCAGCTCTGGGTAACAGAGAGTATTTGCACCTGCACTGGGGGCTTCGCCCAAGAGCAGCGATTTTCAATTCGTGTGCTGCAAGAATTTTTAAAACATGCAATACTTGACTCTCCAGTCAGGGGCACTGACCTCTTTTCCCTTAGATTTTCAAATTAAAAATAACTAAATAAATAACAGCCAATACAGTAGCTGTCCACTGCGAATGATCAAAATTATACCTATTTTTGTCAGGTTGGCCAAAAATTAATATATTTTCTCACGTGCCACAAAATTTTAGTAATTAGTTTACGTGTGCCATGAAATGAAAAAAGCTGAAAATCGCTGCCCTGGAATGGTGTACATTCTCCGGGGTTGTTAGGGCTACTGGGACCTGGACCGAGCGCCCCCTCGCGGTTACCACGGAGAAAAGAAATAGAAGTGGTGAGCCCATGGATTTCTTGTGGTGGTGGCTGCGCGCACCACCCTCACATGCAATTCCCCGCGATATCGAGGTGCTGGTTTGGGTCATCTGTCCCAGGTGTTCTGCCCGTCCCGGACAATGACCTCATGCGGGTTCTGGAAGGCTGCAGCACTGGCACCCAATGCAACGTTGGCGGGGAGAATCATGAGTGTAGAGAGCCTCCTTCCTGAATCTCAGATGCCCTGCCTGTGAAGTGGAGATGATGAAAACTATCCTGTTCGAGCCAAGACTACCCCAGGGCCAGACTGGTATCCAGGCAGCCTTGGGGGACTAGGACAGAGGCTGGGGGCTCTCAGGAGGGCGCCGATTCTTCGTGTAAATCCCTGGGAAACTTGCAGCCTCAGCCTGCTGGGAGACTGGGAGGGGAGGGTTGGAGGCGGAACTTTTACCTTAAATATCTTGGTTAGTACGTAAAACATACTACTTGATCACAATACCAAAAATAAGTTAGAATTTCGGTCCACGGCTTCTAATCACTCTTTATAAAAACGGTCTTTAGTTGGCTAAAAATGATTCAGGATACAAATTAGTTCCATGATCACTATATCATTGCTTGTGTTTCAGGGGATAATTTGATTCCTAACAAAATCCAATCCTTGTGTTAAGTATATTTGCCTATCTGGTTAGGTTCTGGGTACATTGGAGAAATATACATGTTTGCATTTTCTCAATAGCTTATTTTAAGGTAATTTAATCTGTTTAATCCCCAGCTTCACTCCAAACAAGGATGGAGGCAGCAACAGTTTCTTGCCTGTTGATGTGTGCCAGGCACTGGAGGCAGAGAAGTGACTTGGGGATGGTGAGGGGTGGCTGATATCATGACTGGGACAGGATATCCTGGCTTTGGTGGGTGAGACCATGCGTTGTATTTGCAGAGTGTTTCATCCTCTGGTCTACTACACAGCTGAGTTTGTTTGCAGTCATGAGGAAGTTGTGGTCCATGGAGGCTGTGGTGGGGGGACTGGCCCCTCATTTTATGTCAGTTCCCATTACAGAGGTTCGCTTCTTGTAGCCTCACAAATATTCTGAAGGTCAGGATAAAAAGAGGGAATGAGAGCAAAAGAATCATTGGAGAAGACCAGAACGGGGAGGATGTTGCCGAATGCCAATTTATTACCTTTATTTTCTAAACAAATTTGACACTTTGATGTATGTGGTTCTCCCACTTCTACTCCCATCCCACAGGAATGTTTACGGTCTTTTAGAAGGGAATGCTTTCAGTCCCTGATCCTGAGGTATGTCATTTTAACCATGTTTTATTTTTATTTTTAAATTTTTAAAATCAATTTCAGAGAGAAACTGATTTTGTTGTTTACTTATGTATGCATTTATTGGTTGGTTTTCAAAAATATTCTATTTATTTATTTTTTAGAGAGAGAAACATCGATCAGTTGCCTCTCATAAGTACCCTAACCTGGAACCAAACCCGCAAACCAGTCATGTGAACTGAGCAGGAATTGAACCAGCAAACTTTTGGTTTGCAGGCCAACATCCAACCAAGTGAGCCACACCAGTCAGGGGCATTGGTTAATTCTTGTATGTACCATGACCAAGGTTGGAACCCACAATCTTGGCATATCAGGATCATGCTCCCAACAGCTGAGCTAACCAGACAGGCTCTAACCATGTTTTAGAGTGGAGACATAGGTCTTTTCTTTCTTGTGTCCTCTTCACTCCTTTAGAAAGTTGAACTACTCTCAACTCTGCAGCATGTTTTCAGAGGCAGTCAGTTGTCAGCTTGGGCAGTGTGAGCTGTGGGTAGAGGAAAATAAAATGGTGGGTGAGCATGGAGGCTAGAAAGGGAGAACGAGCTTTGCTGAGGCATCCCTTTCACTCAACCACACAGTGTAAAACCCAGGGAGAAGTGCTCTCCCCTGCCCAATGCCTTCAAGCCTCCCCCACTATCATAAGCTGCAAGTACTGATCATCTTCCTGGAGCCAAACTCCAGAACAAAGGAAGAAATGCAAACGTCTACCTCATTAGCAATCAGAAAAGCCAATTAAGATGGCAATGAGATATTGGGCAGTTTGGCAATTTTAAATGTGTGTAATTTAAATCCAGTAGTTCTGATTTTAGGAATGTATCCTTAGAAACAGTTGAATCAAGATAAATGTGTGAGAATAATTTTGAATTACTGATTATAATAGAAGTCCCTCAGCAGAGGATTGGTTAATAAATTATGGAGCATATCTAGGCTGCAATGTCATATAAATTAAGGAGCCTAAGAAGCAGGCAGCCTCATGGTTTCTTTAGTGTTTCACCAACACCCTTGTGGTCCTGGCCTTGTGTCAGTCCCTGACATTCATGCTAAGACCCCTGACTCCCCCTGCTGAGGGGGCTGGGAATGATTCAATGAGGAGCTGTTTGGAAGAGGAGGTGGTGGCGCAGATGAAGGAGGGGCAATGGAGAAGGTCGAGCTGATTGCATTCGGGTGCACAGAAACCAGACAAAGCAGGGGCAGAGAATTGTGGTGAACAGTTGTATGCTCTTGGTTCCTCCACTTCTGTGAACCTCGGTTTCCTCTTCCAAACAGAGATACTATCCATTTTACAAGGGTATGTTTGACAAGTGTAGCGGTTAAGAGTTTCAGTTTTGTCAGATCTGAATTTGAACCTCAGGTCTAGAAGGTACCGGTTGTGTAACGCTTTATGCAAGTCAGTGAGAGACTGTAGCATTTACTGAGTGCTTGCTGTGTGTTAATCAACAGAATCCTCCCCAGCTTAAGGTACTTACTCTTATTTTTATTCCAGTCTACAGGGGAAGAGTGGAGAGAGCAATCATTTGTCCGAGGTCCCAGCCAGGATTTCTCTAAGTATCGCGTTATCCTTTCCTGCACCAAAAACTGGGATAACAATAATTACCAACGATTCCCTGTGTGGTTGGGAGGATTCACTAGGAGGACTGGCAAAGAGTAGATGCTTATTAACTTGTTTTTGAAGGGAGCAGGAACCACTTCTACAAATACTTTGCCTTAAAAAAAAAAAAAAAAAAACCTCAGGTGAGGGGAAAAAAACCTTCCACCTTCTAAGCTTTTTACTTAAGGCTTGGCAATAGGGAAGCGGGCTAGAGGACGGGGCGGGGCCACGACCAAGAGCCAGACTGGAGGGGCGGGGCCAGAACTAGGGTATTAAGGCTGGGGGCGGGGCTGGGAGAGAAAGGGCGGGGCTAGGTCCGAGGGCGCACGCTCCGTGGTTCAGCCCGCTCCTCCTCCGCCGCCTCCGCCGCCGCAGCCGCCGGCGCCACCGCCCACTCGGGGTTGGCTTGCAGCAGGCTGCGGGGCGCAGAGTAGGGCCGGGGTGGGTAAGCGCACGGCCATGGCCCCGTGGCTGCAGCTCTGCTCTGTCTTCTTCACTGTCAACGCCTGTCTGAACGGCTCGCAGCTGGCGGTGGCCGCGGGTGGCTCCAGCAGAGCGCGGGGCGCCGACACCTGTGGCTGGAGGGTAAGGAGAGGACAGCAAGAAACTCCTCGTCCCCAAAAGCGCGGGGGTCACAGCGGGATCGGCGCACACAGGTGCTCGCGGTGGCGCTGACTTGCTTGCTTCCTCGGGAGTCCGCGGCTGGGCTTGGATCCCCAGCGTATCCATACCTCATTCCCTCATTCCCTCCCTCCCTCCCGGGGCGCGCGTCCGCCAGCTCCGGCGGGGATGAAAGGGGCCGCCAAACCCCGGCTTTGTGTTGCTAATGAGGCGCGGCCACGGGTCGGGGTCCCGCTCCAGAAAAGCGGGCAAGAGGGGCGCGCGGCGGCGGGTGGGAGAAGGGCACCCCATCTTTTGTTCCTGGCCCGGGACCTCCAACACCTCAGGGCTGCGCGCCCCGGAGCCGGGATCCTCCGAGCTGTTCCGACGTTGGGGCAGTTTCCGAAGCGGGAGTGGGAGTCTTACCCTGGACCTCTGGTCCGCAGATCTGCCCAATCGGAGGACTGCCACAGAACGGACCCGGAGAGCTGGGGAGGGATGCGCCCTATTCTCGGGGCCGCTTTGTTCTTTCAAGGCCGGGCCGTCTTACCCCACTTTCACCTCACCCCTGACTTCTGATTTGCTGGGAAATTTTGGTCTTCCATTCACCCCTTCATCTAAGAACGGTCTCAAGGATGATTCCCCCACTCCCATCCCACCCCACCACGCCCCATCTAGAGTTGAAGATATTTTTCATCGCCAAAGGAAAGCAAGAGTTTGTCATTTGTGTCAGGTGTCCGAGACGAGACTGGAGAGGTGCACAGACTTCTGCTGTGTGCTCGGAACCCTCTCCCTTTGATGCTGTCTGGGCAAAGCGGCATGGGGTGAGGAACTGAGCGCACCAGGACGCTGGCGTCCCGGGTCCTTACTAAGATTCCTGCGCCCGGGCGGTCCTGGTACCTGGAGACTGCATCCATCTGCTCCCTACCTCCCAAGGAAACCAGGGCAGGCTGGGCATTAGGGCGCTCACAGCCTTTAGCTTTGTGTAGAGGACGTGGGCTTTGTGCTAAGGCAGCCACGGACATGACCTTGGCTCTGCTCCTGGGCAGCCGTGAATCTCAATTTCTGCACCATTTTCTGAAAATGGGAGTAAACGGGGATTTGCTGCTTTCACCAGCCCTATTGCTCTAAAGGATGGGTATGAAGTAGTTTGCTTAGAGTAACGTTGACCCACCTCTTCCGGGGTGCTCTGAAGGAACTCAGCACAGTCAAGGCCTAGGACTGGATACCCTGTTAGGGGCACAGGCTGGTGCCTCCAGCTCACTTGCCCCACATTCTGAGAAACTGTGGAAAACCAGGTATGAGTAGGGCAGCTGGGATTTTAAGCCTAAGAGCTGCACTATAGGCAGCTATAACCTACACTCTCACAAACCCCATAGTGAATATAAAACTTACTACTTGAGTAATACAGCACATTTTCTTACTCTCTCCCATTTTAGTAAAATAACATTATTGTGTTTTTACTTTTAAAAACTGGATAACAAGTTTTCCTCAGTTTTCAGATTAAAACGTTTTCCTTAAAACTATCTCATGTTGACTTACTGATACTCCTAGGTTGTTTTTTTTTTTTTTTTTTTTTTTTATCTAGACTGATAGGTTGGCTTTTAAATGACTGTAACAGCATCACAGTCATTTTATTCCAGGATTTCATATGACGGCATAGGTGAATCAGTCCAATTTCCTGGTTTTCTGCAATTGCCTGGGTGGCTTCATGTGTCAGTACACAAAGCTTGTGAAGTTTCATTGCAGTGGGGAGCCAAGCCTGGGTGGTTTTGTTCTCTCTGCCTGTGAGAATGTGTTCTTTTCCCCTAAACGTGCAACCCTGCAGAATTAATGGTGCCCTTCCTCCAGTGGCCTCACATTCATGCTGACCTCTCTCCCACCACACCTCCTAGTTGGGGGTGACCTCAGCAACTCCTACTCTGGCTCCACCAATCCTTTCTTCGTGTCATCTTCATCATCTTCTTAAATGAGCATGGAAACCTCTGGGCCATCTCCCAGATTCCAGACTCTTCCCAACCTTCCCTCTTGGATTTGCCTGTTGGTGCATCTGATGGAGCACCAGCTTTCCCTAACCCAGCTTGCCTACCTGCCTGCATTCCCACCTTCCCAACCCCAGCCCCTCTCCCCGTGCTTCCTAACTCCTCTGCCCTTTATGCTGCCAAGGCAAGCCTTTTCCTGAACGTGGGATGCCTTTTCCTCCTCTGAGAACCTGCTTGGCCTAAGACTCAGCTGAGGTGATGCTTCCTCAGAGAAGGCCCGCCACAATGCCATTCTCCTTGCTTTGCCTTCTCCTGCAGATCCTTGCACTTCGGTTCCCACCAGACTACATCATCTGCATTTGTTCACATCTCTGTCTTCAGACTAGTTAGGCAGGCACTTATCCTCATGGTGGTGGCATGAGAGTCTGGAGCCCTGTAAATCTTGGCGGAACCCAGTTAGACCCTGCAGCCATCCTGCTAAATCCTATATTAAGTGATTGATTTTAAAAAGTGGGGGAGAGAACAGCACACCAGGCTCTATATCCTCTCTACAGCAGGCTTATGCACATGCTCTTCCTGCTGGTGCTTCTTCTCTTTACACCTCAGCCTCGCCTCTCAGCATCACTTCCTTCAGGAAGCCTTCCCTGTTCCCATGTCTCTAAGTAAGTTCTTCCAGAAGTTGCTCTGTCAGAGGACTGACCAGTAAATACTGGTGTCCTGTGACGTGAGTATTTGATTCATGTATTGAGTCTCCTACTTGATAGTGAGTGTTCAGCCCATAGGTAGATGTTAGTCTCATTTATGAGGTTGCTTACAGTCTAGCTGGGGCTATGTGAACATAAAAGAATAAGGGCCGACTGTCTGTGATGCAAACAAGAGAGGGCTTCCTGCGGGTCCAGGCGACAAAGAACCTGAGGGGACATCAGTGTGGAGAAGTGAGCCCTGAAGGAGGGGCAGGATCTGGGTGCTGGAGAGGAGCTGAGCTAATGACCCCCTTGATCTCCAGGAAGCATTTGTTCCAGGAACTCTTGCCCCTGCAGGAATGTGTATTTTCCCAGGACTTGTAAGGTGACTGCAGCCAGCTAACCCTCCCTTGGCAGCTCTGCTAACACACCCTTTCGGGCTGCTCTTAGAGGAGCCGGCCTGGTTTACGTGGTCAGATTTCACAACCTCCCCATTATTAGTGGCACAATTAAGGGGCTGATACCATCTTGAACACAGCTCAGTGTTTTAGAAATGAGTTGTGGGCACACTTCCTCAACTACTTAAAAAAAATAATCTCTTAGTGCCCTTGCCAGGTAAAGTTGTTCTTTGAGTAATAAATACAATTTTCCCAAAGAAGTAACAATTTGTAAAACTTCCAGAGAGGAAGTTTTGCATCCTTAGTGACACTGAGTCTTAACTCATGCTTTTTGATAGTGGGATGGGTTGGTTTGTATCGATCACTTGTGCTAGGTTTTTTTCCCTTTGGGTCTTGCTGCGCATTTGGGGAGCCTGTTTATGGAACAAAGAATTAGGAGTGTACTTGCACAGGGTTTTATTTAGTTGCTTGCTTTTCCTGCAGTGGAGGAAGAGGAGGGACATTGCTTACTTTCCTACCTCAACGGGTTATACCTTCTCTGGTCTGTTATCCCTGAAACACAGTTTCTACCCCCAAATGTCTGCTCCTTCAGGAATTCAGGAAGCTAGAATGCTGGCATCATCTTTACAATGAAGTGCAAGTTTCCCATTTAAGGCAAATACTTCATCCAAAAGGTAGGAAGGAATAGGGTGGTACTTGGAAAAGAAGTTCCAGCTGGTTAAAATTTAGGTCCCTGATAAAAGTCCAATCCAAGAACTCTCCTTGGCTGTGGGCCCAGGCTTGTTTATTTGATTCTGAATTGGATGCGTTTTCATTCACTTGCAGCCCATCGCTCCCCAGCCCTCATATGGTCTGCCTGTCCTGTGGCTATGTTGTCCATGTTATACATGCTCTTGTTTCCCTTACAGAATTCTTGGTTAAAAGAGACACAGTGCTGGTTGTCACGTTTTTCAGAGAAACATTCTTGTAAGTGTGATGCTTCTTCCAGTCCATTTGCAGTGTTAATTGGGAATCCTCCTGGCCCTAGTCCGTCTCTCTGGAGCAGCCCTCCCTTCTTATTCCACTGGACCCTGGAGCCCTCACTGCCTGGGGCATTGTGCTAGTTACTAACTCCAGGATACAGCTGGGTGAATGTGACCAGCAACTAAGTACAGGCTCTGGCACCACTCTTGGACAAAATTTCTCAATGCGAATCCGGAGGCTTCCAGGACCAGGATTGTTTTGGGAGTTTGTTAAAATGCAGATTCAAGGCTAATGGAACCAGAATGGGAATGAGGTGGGGCCCAGGACTTGGCCTTTTAACAAGTTCCTCTGATGCTTTTTCAAAGGTGAGAGCCATTCTATTAGGAGACAGGCGTCCAGATTAGGAGAAAAAGGAGAGAAGCCACATTGTAAACATTAAAAATCAGAGTTTGGTTTTAAATTATTTCACTGGGTTTAGAGAGGAGAGTGGAGACTTTGTCGGAGCTGTGGCCAATGAAAGGGGTCAGGTTGCCTGAGAGAGGACCTGGGGAGCCAACTGGGCAGGGCACCCGATTTGGGTGGGTGCTTCTGGCCTGGGGTTGAAGAGGAGGCCAGGAGGGAAGGCGACCTGACACTTCCACTGTGTTCTCCTCCCCAGAACATCTGGGCTTGTCTGGAAAACAGTCTTAGGAAAGAGTAGAGTAGGATCTGAATCATATTCTCACAGTTCAAACCTTACAGACGGCTTCCCTACAAAGGAAAGAACTGCTAATGCTTTTTTAAGTCTCTATTTTAAGTTCAGTGTTTTTCATGCTTCATTTGGCCTAAAATGTGTATTTTGTTTTTTAATATTTCAAACCCTCTTTTCCCTCATTGGTCCCTAAACCTTTTACCTACTGTGCCCCAGCTGATGTGTGCGCTGCTGCTGCTGCTGCTGCTGCTGGGACCACCCGTCAAGGATTAATTGTCTCTTTCTTTTCTCCTCATTGCCTCTTGTGTCTGCCTCTGATGGGTGGGTTTTTAGGGTTTTGGAAGCTTGGGTCCCATACCCTTGATTTTTAAGAGTATGGACTGAGGTGAGGGCTCAGACATCCCTCTGAAGCTTCACAGGCTGGGGTGGGAGCACCACCCTTGGAGCTGACTCCTCTCCTGCCACCCTAGCCTGGCAGCTGAGACCTTTTCCATTTTGCATCTCACCCAAATTTGGAGGGTCTCCTGCCCTCAGGAAGCTGGGGCAGGGGGGGTTTGCTGTCTGTGGAGCTTCATCCCCAGGCAGCCCGACTTGCCCAGCCGGTGGGAGGTGTCCCCCTGGGCAGTGTTTGTCTTGGCGACGGGGTTGTGCTGAATGGGCCTGACGCACGATTAGGTGACTGATGGCCCCGCAACACATTGTCTCCTTCAAGGCCCGAGCCTTTGAAGCTCTTCCCGGTGGGAAGTAAAAGACTATTTGCTCTATTAAAATGCCTTGGTATTTCCTCTGTTTAACCACAGGCCACTTCCTCCTTGCCACTCTAAGCCCCGCAGGGCCACTGGTTGATTGAAAAGACACAAGCCCAGGAGTGATCACATCCTATTGAAACAGATAGTCTTTAATGCAGATTAAAGCTGGAGCAAGTCTCTAAGAAACCAAATCTAAGGGGGAATTCTTGAGATGGCTCCTTACCTTGCACAAAATTTAGCCTGTTGACATAATTCACACTTGAAGTCCTGAATGCATGAATGGGTACTTGTTTTTTCTTTAATGAAGAGAAGTCTAAATTGTAATCAAATCATTGTGTGTTTTATCTGAGTATGGCAGATTTAAATGATTTCATCAACTGAATTTCTCACTGTGTCAGTTGGAAACTCTTCTGGGAAGAGCACAGTGTCTGTTCATAGAAAACCATACTTGGTTTATTCTCTACTTGCAGATTCTGTCTGCTTGGTCTCATGTGCTCAAGAAGTCCAAGTAAGTTTGTAGCATAAAAAAATACCAAGAATTTCTCTAGGGAGACTGGCTCTCATCCTTTCCCAAGCTGTATCTTAAAAGAAAGTTTAATTAATAACACCAGGGAGGAAACTAAAAATTGAACAATTAAAAAATTACTGAATTAACAAAGATTGAAAATTTGAACCCCATCTGTATCTTGCTTTTCTATCAAGGGGTCTGAAAAGGGGATAAACAGTTAGTCTCTAATGGAGACTTACTTTAACACTTACAGCTCCATTGTTCACAGGACCCATGATAAAAACAGCTTCCCTTTTCTTTGGTCCCTTGTTTGGCAATGTTGGGGGAAGGTGGATGTAGCTAATTAAGGCTACAACGTTTAAAGGGAGGACTTAATAGGTACCAGCTGTCCTCAACAAATCACTGGGTGGATGACAAAATAAAGATGTGATGTGAACACACATGTAATTCTCTTCTAAAACGGAAGTTGACCTATAAATTGTCTGATTTAATAGCACAAATGAAAACTGCCTCTACTGTGCACTTTCAAGAAACATTTGTTTTGTAGTGAACCTAATGGTGAATGTCTTATTCGCATAAGGCTGGTACCTTAAGAATGGAAAGGGCAGTAGATGGCAAGTGTTTGTTGGAAGTTGAACAAATTGTAATTTTATTGCACTTTCTTTTTCATTCCAAACCTGATCTAATAGACATTAATCATGAGGCTTTTCATGAAAAATTACTACTTTGCAGGGAAGCTTGCTTGAACTTATCAGAAGTGCCATATAAAATGGAAACAACAACTTTGAAAAGGGAATGGAAATGGCAGTATCAATTAAAGTGTTCACATGGGTATTTACATTTCACATGTTAAATGAATACTTCAAATGAATCCTTTTGAAATCATAAGGGATTGGGCTTTACAAAAATAACTTTTTTAGATTTAAAAAAGTACTTTATTCCCTTAAAAACCAGGAGTTTTTCCAAGTGGTCTGTTTTGTCAGTTTTGTAGAGTTGTCCCCATCCCCCCGCTGAATGGTAGCCCTTTAAAAAAAATGCTGGCTGTGGCCCCAGACTTCTGTTCTGAGATGGACAGCTTTACTCAAGAGTGAGAGGGTTGATGGGGATAGAGGGAGGGTTTCCTTGGAACGAAGAGGTACATTTTCCTGAGACAGGCCATATGGTTTAGAAATTTCTCTTGATTTTATTCTGTCCAGGTGATTTCTGTTTTCCCTTCTCCTAAAACGGCCCTCCTTTTATCTGAGGAAAATGCAATGCAATCCAGACCAAATGCAGGAGCAGTCAGCCAGCGTGGTCCCTGTTGAGTGACAGTTGATGGCCTTCTTCCTCTGCAGTGGGCCCATTTGCTGTGGGTGGGGCACAGGCACTCATACAGTTAGGATTTTTTGTAACTGCTCAATATCTGAAGTTCAAAAAGACTTATTTGGAGTGAAGAGGCAAGAGACAGTTTTTTGAGCAGCTACTTTGTGTCGAGTAGCCATGTGGTCCTGCAGTAGTGGTGAGCCAGTGTCTGGGGGCTGCCTAGCACCCACCTTTGGAAGCCTCTGCTAAGTTAGTCTGTTTCTCAGTTGGTTCCCTGTAACTCTGCCTTCTTGCTTGCCCTGCCTCAGTTTCTCCTGCTTTGGTGGAGGCCTATCTTTCTCTGTGAGGCTTTTCCACAGCACCCCTTGGCCTCCCCATGTGAATTTCCCCTTTGCCAAAAGGCCCACGTGTAGTAAAGTCAGACCCACCCCATCATTCTTCCAGGTTTAGTGAGAATGCATCCAGGTCTTTGCAGTGATGCAGTGAAGAAGCAGCAGAAACTTGATTTGTGCGTGGAGAAGAAACTAAATTTGGGTGGTTCAGAGGAGACTTAGAGGAAGGGATTCGGATGGCTGTAGAAGGCAGGTCTCCCTGAGCAGGGCCTCCTGATGAGGCAAGAGGTGGGGTGACAGTTTAGGCAGAAAGAAAGATGTGAGCAAAGCTGGAGGAGGATGGCTCATTGGAGGGCATGTGGACAGGAAAGCTAAAGACAGGGGTTAGGAATAGATAACGGGGTCCCCTGAGTTTTGCCTGCATGTGCCTGTTAGGATTGGTGAGGCTTGGAAAGTTTCGTCAGCGCATGAATGACTTGATAAGAATGACCTGCAGTGACCATTCTTGTATTCAGCAAGTAGTTGGTGCTTTCTGTGTGCTAAGCCTGATTAGGATAACCAAAGGCCAGACCTCACTACCCTATTTAAAATAGCAATTACTGCTCTCTGTCCTCTTTTCCTCACTGTATTTTTCTCCTCAGAACTTTTCACCATGAGGCACACGTGGTTTGTTTGTTTGTTTGTTTGTTTGTCCATCTGTCTCCCTCGCTGCAATTCAGCTTCATGGGAGCAGGGCCTTTACCTGTTCTGTTCCCTGCTGCATCACAAGATCAGTGGCAAGCACGTAGTAGCTTCTCTCTCTCTGTTTCTTGAATGACTAAGTGCTCTGCAGGAAATTAAAATAGGCTGACGAGAGTGATGGCTGCGCAAGTGGATGATCTCGAGTGACTTCTGCAAGGAGGTGACGTGTAAAGCAAGCAATTATAATGAAAGTTTCCTCTCAAGTTGTAGTTCCTTATGTTTTATTAGCATTGGCACGTACTGTGGCATTAGGTGCTGAGAGTAGCATGAAAATATGCTCCCTTTGTTCATTCCCACCACAGTTGTTGGCACTGTGTGCCCACACTGGCCAGCTGCTGGGCCGACCGCAGGACGGGCTCCCAGGAAACAATAGAGGTGGCGATTGGGGCCGTCTTTGGATGTGCTTGCACTTTGCAAAGTGTCTGTTGCTTGAAGAGAATATTTGGGTTGTCAGATTATGCTGCACGGTGGATGAGAAAAAAATGTAAAAAGTTACCGCTAAGCATTAACTAAAGCATCCTGGTTTGGGGCTGTACAAAACCATGGGAATGAAATGACTCCCCCACCCTGGCAGCAACCCTCAGGGGATATGAACATTGTGTCTCATTTTGTTTCATTCCCCTCTGGTTGTGAATGTGTTTCATTTTCTGAAGTTGCTAGAGGGTCCATCCAGAATCAAAGATGCTCTTTGCCTTCTTTTCCGGGGCTGTGGGTTTGCTGGCCAGCTGTGGTAATGAGTTTTTGCCCGGCTTTGATTTTCATGCCTTGCCTCCCTGTGGGAGGAACGAGATATTTCTGATCTTACCTCTGCTCATATTCAGATCCAGCCAAGCAATCAGTGACTTCCCGGGCTTTTTTGTGGGAGACTGTGGGAAAAGTCCTGGTTGGCTGGCTATGAATTAATGAAATCCTTAGAAGGCTTCACTAAAGATAGCTCCTGTGGTTTAAAAAAATGGCATTGCCTTTTTAATTTGAGAAAGAGGTCATGGAGTTTTACTGAAATCAAGCAGAGAAAATGTAACATCTGGTTGTGCTGCCCAAAGACTGCTTCAGGGCAGCAACAGGGGTGGGTCCCCAGTGTCCTATGCACCCAAGGTGACGGTCACCAAGTCCCTTCTAGGCTGCTTCTCTCATTGTTCTCCTCCCTGGGTTTTGAAGTCCTGGAGAGACAGAAATTCTATCCGATATCGTTTCACTTGAGAACATTTCCCATCTACTGAACTTTCTTCCTTTTACTTAAAGGGCCAGGCATTTTTCTTGAGGGCATAGTTTTGGAGTTGTTCAAGACTATTGTAATCACTGCTTTTATCTCATTAAAAAAGGTTGGGGTTGGATAACTGGGGAGAGTTTAGGTGGAAGGCAGGAAAGTTTTAAAGAGCCATTCTGAAAAGTTTTTTATATTAATAGGAAATCTGATAAGAATAGAAAGAGAACGATAAGTTGCAGAAGAGTTTTAGGCAAAGGCATAACGGGGATTTTAAAGGGACCTAAGACTTTTAAAAAGCAATAAAATATGAATGTCATAAATGTCTGCTGCTGTGTACATCTACCCTCCCACTGCCCTGTTAAGTGAATAGTAAGTCATGTTATAATGTTTTTGTATTTATTTGTATCCCGGATCTAATCTATATTAAGACTTCATATAATTTTCCTTTAAAAAATACTAATAAGCCCTGGTTGAGTGGGTCAGTTGGTTGGAGCATCGTCCCATACACCAAAAGATTATGGGTTCAGTTCCCGGTCAGGGCACATACCTAGGTTGTGGGTTCAGTCCCTGGTTGGGGTACATATGGGGGGCGATCAAGGTCTCCCATGTGTTTCTCTCTTGCATCGATGTTTCTCTGTCTCTCTGACTCTCTCTCCCCTCTGCACTCTCTCTAAAATCAATAAACATATCCTTGGGTGAGGAGTAAAAAATATTAGTAATATTTTTGGGCATATATTTTTTGAAACTAAACAGCATGATGAAGTTGTCGCTGCCTAGCCCCCACCCAGACCAGCAGGCAGCCAATCACCTGTATGTGGGGCTTCCCTTTACTGTACCATATCTCCCATATTTTGTATTCTGAAAAATTTCAAACCTACAGAAAAATTGAAAGAAAGCAAAGTGAACACTTATTTTCCCTTCTTTGCCTTGAGTCACTGGTTCTTAACATTTTGCTACATTTACCTCAATTGTCTTAATGTCCTTCGTGATTTCTTTTTGAATCATCTTCTGGGATTCAGACAAGTTCACTCATTACTCTCAGACGGCTTATCCTTTTGGTCTGCTGTCATCTAGAGCAGTTCCTTCACCTATTTTTGGGGTCCTTTATAACATATACCTTCTGAAGAGTCAAGGTCACTTGTGTAGATAGTCCCACAATTTGAGTTTCTGATTGTTTCCTCATCATTAGGGTCAAGTTAAATATTTTGCCAACATTCCTCTGAAGGCAATACTGTGATGTTGTTGTGTTTAAGGTATCAATAGACTTTAAAAAATATAGATGCAGTTACAGTGATGAGCAAAATTTGGTTTTTCAACTTGAAATTGTCGTACACAGAAAGCTTTCTAATGGTTTAACCTAGTTTAGTCTTGCATTGTCTTTTAAAAAAATAAGCACAGTGCTTTACATTAAGGCTTCCCTCTTCCTTTTCTGAGGGTCCAGAGAAAGTTTAGGGTGTCATTTGTGCTATCCTGTAGTATAATCTTTCTTTAAAGACTATTTGAAATTAACATTGCTTTCTCAAAATCAGGAGTGTAATGTCTCAAGAATGCTTAAGGTTTTTGCTATTCATATGAGCTTGTTGCAAACAGTGGTAGATGTTGCCCTCAGCGACTGGGAATGAGTTCCTATTAAACCCTGTGTTTGGCCCGGGCAGGTTTACGGTTGAGTGCTTCCTCACACCAAAATTCAGCCATTTCTTTCCTTTGTGCTAAGAAAACATTGAACTTTATTTCCAGTAAAGGCCACTTCACTCAAAACATGTCCTCAAAGTCAGTTTCCACCTTTTTAGTTCTGTGATTGCGTATTGCCTATATTATTTTATTAAAGTTCCTTATAGACAGTTTCATTAGTTTAACCCAAATTACCATCTTCTACCTAATTACATGGCTTTTCTTTCTTTTATTTGTCCCTACCCCAGATTTAAGGGCCAAGACATGTAAAGTTAATATTGATTATTTTTCAAAGTAAGTTAAAACGTCAAAAAGCGACAAGTTGTTATTCTTACAGGGTACCGGGGAAACGATAGAGACAAAACCCCCATCTTTTATTCATAAGTCCAGGGAGACCGAGAGAGCAGAGGCGGGCCTGCGCGCCTGCATTTGTTCAGCTTTCAGGACTGGGCCTCCTCCCCTGCTGGCCGTGAAATGTCATGCCGAGATGTAATAGTGGGACATTCAGCATCCAGAGAATGGACCACAGAGGTTCAACTTTGCTTTTCATTTTCTTTTCTGGCACCGAGTCCCCGGTCCCCTCTCTGGCCTGACAGTGAAAGGCCAGAAAGCAGCGCTCTGGATGCTGGCGTGGATGCAGTGTGGCCCAGCCCCGTGGGCCGGGCTCTGGTGCTGGAATGCATACCCGGCACAAAGGCTGGGGGCCGCAGTGGGCCTCAGAGGGGGTGCACGTTGCCTTTGCTTTTCCTAGTTTGCTCCGGTCACCAGAGAGAAAGTTCTTGTTTCCATGGCTCTGCTCCCCTTGGTTTTAGTGGAAGTGCAGAGTGCCTTTGATTTCAGAAATCACTGGTCGCTAACCATTTCTGTACAGCAGAGGCACTGGGGCAGAGAGCCGGAGGCTGTGAGACCCCTCCAGCTCTGACACTGTCTTTCGATAAAGAGAAAATCTGGTAGCATTTGATAAATGGGCCAGAAATTTGACTTACAGCAATAGTTCTTGGGAGTGATATTAGGAATCTCTGTAGACATTTTTGGTTGTCACAACTGGGAGGGGCAGATGCTCCTGGCATTTAGTGGGTAGGGGCCCAGGATGTTGGTAAACATCCTACAGTGCACAAGCCGGCTCTTCCCAGCAAAGAATGATCTGGCCCATTTTGTCAACAGTGCTGAGGTGAGAAACCTGACTTAGGGGTCCCATTTTAGTATTTGGATTTTTCAGCTCACATAGCTTCATAACACTTTTCAATTCCCTTTCTGCTTAACAGAAGCTGCTGGTTCTGTAAATCTGAACTCAAGATGAATTTCCATTAAACTCCCATTACAAGACATATGATTAAACTATTGTGGTGCTCCTAGAAGATATGCCTTGAATGCGACTACTATTTTAAATGCAAAAGACGATTTTTTTTTTTTTTTGGCCATAATTTGATCAAAGTAGCATAACCTGTGCCTCTGTTTTTGTTACTTGCTGATGGTCTGTGGATAACATTACATTTTTTCAGCATGAAACCCAACACTTCAAATCCCTAAAGCAGGCTCAAATTTATGGTTAATAAAAGCATTTATTGTACTGGATGTCATCTGTTATATCACTCTGGGGCTAGAAACTGGCAAGCAGTGGACAGGAAATATTTTCATTTCAAATCGCTTCAATCTTATGGTCTAGGGGCAAAAGTGTCTGATTTCAGGAAAGCCGAGTTGAATAGCATAGTAATGAATGCATTTTTACTTGATTAAGCAGGCATTCTCTCCCTTTCAAACAATCTTCTCTTTTTTGGCTTGGTGGGGCTAAATAAACATGTGATGTTAAATGATAGCATTTCTTATGTTGGCCATACTTTTCCTTTGATCATCTCAAAATTTTCAATGTTTTTCAGGAATCCTCAGCAGAATAGGAGATAGTGAGGAGGCAGAGAATGGCTAAACTCAAGTGTTGACTCTCTTTGTAATTGTTTACTCTCTGAGTAGAGGAGGTTTTCAGAGATGATGCCAACTCTTCCAAATTCCCCATTTAAAAAAATGGCATTTCATTCCTTACCTTTGGAATCACTCATTTGGGAGGAAAAAAACATTTTTATTTATTTAAAAAATATTTTTTAAATTTATTTTTAGAGAGAGGGGAAAGGAGGGAGGAAGTGGGAGAGAAACATCGATTAGTTGTCTCTCATACCCACCCCTACTGGGGTCCTGGGGACCGAACCTGCAACCTAGGCATGTACCATGACTGGGAATCGAACTGATGACCTTTTGCCCTGTAGGATGGTGCTCAACCAAGGGAGCCACACCAGTCCAGGGCTATTCTGATTATTTTTAAGTCTTCAATGTTACTGTAATTTGAGTTCTGAATCTCCTACATCCGTCAAGTAAACAAGGTGAGGAGAGTTCCACCTGGAGGCAACCCAGCATGGTGATGATACATCCAGGATGGAGTACCTGGCTGCTCCGCGCCTTTGAATGTGTTGTCCAAATCATTGCTTCCCAGTGAGCCTCCGGAGGTAGGCAATTATTTCTGATGTGGTTCCTTTTTTCCAGATGAGCCCACAGTACAAAGAGCCAGGAAGGGATTAGGATGGGAGGCCACGTGACTTAGGCCTCTCTCTGCCAGAAACCAGAGCCAGAGTTCTTACCCTGCCAGTGCCCTCAGTGGTCACTGCCCTGCCTTCTAAGCCCTTGGCCTGAGATGGACTTCTGCCATGTGCAGCAAAGCAACTCATGGGAGTGGGAAGAGAGAGAGCAAGACTAGATACCAGAGAGTGCTTTGCAGATGATTAAATTAAACTAGGATCAGCTATTTACCCTAGAGGTTTCCAAACCTGGCTGAGCACCAGAATCACCTGAGGTACATTCTTGGGTGGAGGTAAGTGGGGGGAGATTCCGGGCCTCACCCCAGACCTGCTTAAGTGGGATTTCCAGGGGAAGGCCAGGAATCTGAGTTTTTTAAAAAGCTGCCAGATTAGGGTTGCCAGGGTTTTGGGAGATAGAGGGAGGTTTTGACTATAAAGGTAATGCAACTGTTCTTTATACTGATGGTGGTGGTGGATACACAACTGCATATATTTATGCATTTAGTTATAGATTTATATATGTATATACTCATGGAACTGTGCACCAGAAAACATTCCTTTTACTATGTATAAATTTAAAAAATGCTGCCTGAGTGAAACTGAGTCATCACTTAGGTGTCAGATGAGGTGGCAGATGGGGCCCGGTGACACCTGGGAAGAGTCGCCAGCTGTGAGAAAATGTCACCTGGAATTGCAGAGGCAGGTGGGCAGGTGCCGAACTCTCAGCCCAGCCCTGTCCAGTGGAACTTCCTATGACGATGGACATGTTTTTCCCTACCCTGTCCAATTCAGTAACATTAATCACCCATGGTAGAAATGTGGCTACCACAACTGAGGAGCTGAATTTAAACCTCATTAAGTGTAAATAGCTACATATGGGTAGAGGGCACCATGTTGGGTAACTTGCCTGTGGAGGCAGACATTGCCATATTGGGGCTTTGGCTCTGTGCCAGGTGCACACTGAGGCCAGTGGCCCTTTATGCTTGAAAGACAATAGTAAGTCATCCCAAGTATTAGGCAAGTTAGGAACATGGGCAGGACGTGTGGGTTGGTAAGGACAGAGAAAAAGGAACCTTGGAATGAAGACTGATGTGGGATCTGCCCAGGCAGAGGACGGTCTCGCCATGTGGAGGAATCTGCTTGTCTTTCCCTAGCGCAGAAGTCAGAGAGCGCTGACTTTGGCCCAGTTCCTTGCCCAACTTACCAACCTCATTAGTCTTAAAAGATACAGCAGTTACTTCAGATGCTCTTTGAATTGTGCTTCTGTTCCCCTCGGATGACAGGATCTACAAGAAGCCATCAGAGGTCCCAGGGGAGCAGTGTACAGACAGGTTGGGGGTGCCTGTATTCTGACTGAGGGTGAGCCGGGCCCACCTGCCTCCCTGGACAGAGTGTGATGAAGAACTTGCGTGGGCATATCCTCCTCCTTTTTGGAGAATGAGATCTTATAAAAATGTCAATTGGGCATAAAACTCCTACTTTATGCTTCGACCACATGGCCTACATCTTGGCTTGTGTTCAGATACTCTTAAAATTCTGCCCCCACCCCCCATGGATTTACATCATCTTCAACAGTGTTACTTTTCCAAGTGTGTTATAAAAGAGTGAGATTCTGATAGCGTGGACTTTGATTAGTGCAAACCAGTGGTGACAGAAATAATGTTCCAATTTATAAGCCTATTTAGTGTGCTGAATGGCTAACAAAAGTTTTTATAAGCTATTGGTTTATCACTAAGGAGGTTTTGTTAATCTGATTTTAAAATAGGACTTACTTGAAAGTCTAAGAGGGGGCCTTTCAAATTAGTAGAGCTAATTTTATTTTTATATGAAAAAGTCACTTTTTGGATCAGGAAGAGAAGAGCATTCTGAATCATAGCATACTTAAGCAGGGTTTCCTTGTGTTGCCCTTGCAAACTGGCAAATTCAAACTAATGCCCCAAAATAGCTTAATGAGTGTTAAATGCTGACTCTCCCACTCTTGACAGATATAGACAGATAACATCTTCTGTGGAGTTGAAATCACTGTATTTATTTTTGTTTTGGTTATTTTGTACTGAAATTTGTTTTCCAAAGATATTTTCATGTATTGACATAGTTCACAGATATGCCACTTTTCGTGGCCACACGATATTTCATGTTGTGGACCCTCCCCCTGCCCTTTCCCTGCATTGATGAAGCCTTTGGGCTGTTTCCGAGTTACCACTGTGCACAGAAAGCTGCTGTGAAACCTTCATGCAGACTGGTTTTCTGCAGGTCCCCCTCACCCACTTGGTTTGTTTCCTTGGCATCTGTTCCCCAGAGTGGAGTGAAGGTTCTGTAGCTCTCGCTGCACGTTTGCCAGCTTGCTCTCCTGGTGTGATGATGGTCAGGGCTGCGGAGAGTTGCGTTTTGGGAAAAGGGCAAATTTGATCCACAAATGCTGGCACTGCTGCTTGCTGCTATTTTTTGTGAGCTGAGAAAATTTCACCTGTAAAATGGGTTAATAATCATTTATCTCTCAGGATTATCTTGAGACCTAAGTGTGATACTGTCTTCAAAGCATTTAGCTGTATGCCTGGTCACATAGTAATTACCTAGTGATCAGTGACAATCTGTTACCAGAGAAATAAATACTCCTTTTCCCACAGCCTAAAAAATATTGACATTTGTACAATAATTTTTTATTTGCTCTGTTATTTTGGTGGTACCTCATACTTAATGTTTAATTTTGGATTTATTAGAGAAGGACTGAATCTTTCTACCTGGTGCTTTATCTTCTGATTAAGGTTTAGTGCTTTTAAGTCTGGTAGTATTAAAGCAAGGTGTGGATGAAATGTTGCTTAGTAGAGAGTATTAGGACATATGTTTAAGTGAATATATGAGAGTTTCAACATAGGAGTATTTATTGATTGAGTGGATCTTTTGAACTTAACAGCATATTATGGAACCAGTTGAACTTAATATCATGGGAATACTTTTTGTACTAGCAAATTGGCTAGCAAAGCCTTGTTCATATATATGTTTTCCAAGGTTGAGGTTTGGATTGATTGCTCATTTCCTGTAAATAGAATACCAATTTTTAATATTTTACTGGAGTTTTTATCAATCTGGAAATTGGGGTAGAAGCCATTCTGTTAGATTGTCTTTTTTTTTTTTTTTTTTTTAAATCAGTGCCACATAGGACATGGGGGCGTCCCAGGCCAGCTGAGTTTGACTGTGAGCCAGGCAGGTGAACCTTCTAACTCACAGTGTCTTTACCTGTAAAATGGGACAGTCAGACTACAATTACTCTTAAGAGTTTTGAAGTTATTTTTATTGGGATTACTAGAACCTTTAATTCAGGGGATGTAATTTTTCTGTCCTACCCACTCCCTCTCCTTATTGAGTTGGTCATTTCTATGTCTACCTAGACACCTGGGTGTCTGCTTCTG
This sequence comes from Anoura caudifer, assembly GCA_004027475.1. Taxonomy (NCBI): domain Eukaryota; kingdom Metazoa; phylum Chordata; class Mammalia; order Chiroptera; family Phyllostomidae; genus Anoura; species Anoura caudifer. Next base: position 351,452 of record PVKU01000819.1, on the reverse strand, counting down.
ATCTCTCTTGAGAAAGGACACCTGTGGTCTTTGTTGTAGATTTTTTCTAATAAAAGTAAAGTGTCCTTCATGTCACTTTGAATTTTTTAAAAATTCATACACAAATTACTTTTAACAGTGAGCCGATGGGCTGTGCTGGTTGTTGTTGATTGGCCTGTCTACTTGGAGCTGCCCAGAGTATCCATCTGCCTCCATCCTTTGAATTTCCTGTGCATTTGTTCACTTGGTCAAAGGCCCTCTCACATCTCTTGTGTTTTTTTTGTTTTTTTTTTTTTAAACATTACACTACAGTTAATGATTGATTTCAACTCATTTCATCTTCTAGGCCAGGAGCTTTTAGGTCCCAATCAATCATTGAATCCATAAACACGGGCACTGCCTCAGACTCCCCGAGAGCTCTGAATTACATTGGGGTGTTGACAGTCCCGGAGGCCTGGGCTGCTCTGTCAGCGACTGACAAGAGGAGAGGACTCTGGTGTGTGCTAGGTGGTGGTGGGGGCAGCAGAAAGGCAGCCACAGATAAAAATTGGTCAGAGATAACTGATTGTCTCTTTGGTAGGTAATCTGCATGTAATTGCTGCTAGGTAATTGCTAAGCTGAGAGATTAATTTCATTTCCCTCCTTCCCCCGACTCCTGTGCCCATTTGCACCAAGTCTTTTATTGGGAAAGCTAAATTGGTTGGAATAGTGTTACACACACAGCCCCTCACCCAGGGATTGCTGTCTCTCAGGTTTCCCTCTGCGTTCAGGAGCCTTCATCCCAAATGATCAACACCTGTCCAGGTTAAAGTGGTGTGGTCTTAGAGCACAGGTGGCAAACGCAAGGCCTGTAGGCCGAATCCAGCCCTCCACCTTGTTTTATCCACCATGCACCTTGTTTCTACCTGGTGGCAGTGCTGAGCTCCTTGTCTCTAGTTAAAGAGTAGTTACACTTATACAGTCCTAAAAGTACACTCAGCCCTTTGAAGGCAACTGAGAGGCTGATGTGGCCCCTGGTGAAAATGAGTTTGACACCTCTGCCTTAGTGGGTCCCCCGTGAGGGTCCCTTGGATACAATAAGAAAATTTCTGGAAGAGCCTCATAAAAGCAACCCCTTCCTCTACAAAGGTGAGCCTTTGCCACCCTCAACAGATGGAGTGAAGGACATGCACTTAGAATACATGGGTGGGTGGCCCTAAAGGGACTGGGTAGAGAAAGAAGATAAAAGCAGAGACATACTTTAAGGAGATAAGGTGAAGGCTTGTGCTGGTGTCCTCTGAAGGGCTGGAGAAGAGACAAGAATGCCCAATAATAGGCTGTCAGGAAGAGGGTCACCTCCAAAGGGGTCTGTGACACAGGCCAGATGAGGTAGATATGGTGAGAGGTTGGGGAATAGGTCACCCATTCAGATGCCAGAAGAGCCTACAGCTTGGGGGCCCCAAGAAGGCTGACTTGATGAAGAGCCTTATCTCCAGGGGTCACGCCCTCTGGAAGCTCTGAGCTTAGGAGTGATGACAGGTTGCCCTCGGAAGGCACCGGGTGGTTGTAAAGCAGTGCTTCCACCTGCAGCAGTAGCAGAGCAAACAGTGTCTCAGTCCCTGCAGAACGGACTGAGATGTGCATGGGATGTGCAGCTTCTACCTGCAAGTACTCTTACCCCAATAAAGCTGGGTTGTGAATGCCTTCCCTGAGCCTTTACCAACACCCTGTGGTTGGGCGGTCCCTCATCTGTGGCCTGTGGCTCATGGTGCCCAGAAGAATACTGGGCACGATGGCTAGCCCTTTTTGATAGTAAGAGCCTTTGAGGGTCTCCCCAGTGTCATCAGCTGGGGACTCACTGAATGCATTCATGGGCTTCAGTGGCGTGAGTCAGACTGCTGCTTGAGGCTGCAAGGGAGGGCACAGGGCACAGCCACCTTGGAGCCCCTCCTGATTGGGAGCTCCTTGCTGTTGTTCTGCCCTGGGCTGGTTAAAGCTTCAACCTTTGCAGAAAGCTCTTGGCTGGTAAAAACATCCTGAAATGGGTTTCATATCCACGGAAGTTGAAAAGGAGATAAATGACAGGATAGTTTCTCTTATTCTGATATGCCTCCTGCCCCTGTAGGTACAGAAATATTTTAACTGCAAGTAAGTGGCTTGAGATGTGACAGTGTTCTCATTTGGAAATGTGAAGCTGGCCACTTCCAAAAGGTGCCCGCTCATCCAGTCATCACTCAGGTAACACATGCATGTCACGTCCACCTGACTGTCATTCCCTTGTCTTGGTCCCTCTAACACTTACCCCATGGCCCAGTGGGCCCTGTGCTCCACAGATCCTGAGGGCTCTATGGGCTGGATTACCCTATGGAGTACAGATACACAACTTCCACACATTAGGGTTTGGTTAAAGGCATTTGTGTGGGGTCAGCATTTGGGGAGTGTGTGGTGCCCAGAGGATGTCAGTGACTTGGCAGATCTGGATGTAAGCACAGCTCCCAGCCCCGGCCTACTTCCCATAGGTTCCCTGGCAGCCTCCGTGGGCTAGGACTGTTCATCCTGCACATGTTGCTCTGATGCGTGGGAGGTGGTAAGAGGGTGTCCCCAGGGCTGCTTCTCTGATGGGGTCACCATTTTCACCCTCGGGGGAGTGATGAGAGTGACTTGGCTTTTGTCAGGATTTTCCAGGAACGGCAGAGATGAGCTTCTTCCAGTACTGACATAGTTCCCTGCCTTTGCAAATAAAACACTTCAAAGAGGATACCACTCCTGCCCCCCAGACGCCCCCATCTCAGTGTAAGGTGGCAGAAGGAAGTAGTAGCTGACAGGGAGTTAAACAAACTTGGAGGTAGGTCACATTTTTGACATACCATTTTCCTCCGCCCTACCAGCAGCTGCCCTCTACTTTGAAAGGGGGCTTAGCTGCTCGTATAAACTTTGGTTTGTGATAATGTAAACTATTATTAGGATTATCTTTTTATTCATAATATATGCCTGCCTCTCTGTCTCCCTTATTTATATTGCCTTTGAAACACTCATTTACCTTCAGTACCTAGAGCCAGCATCAACCCCTATGAAAATGAAGGAATGCTTTAGAACAGGCTATCTATTTAAATTTCTCTGTGATTATAAAGGACTCTGAGAATGAAATCATTGGGCCGAGGAAGCTTCAAATCTTAGCAAAGCTTCCAGATTAAACCTGGGATGTGATGTTGGTGAAACATTTTAGTAAAAAGAAGAATTTTTTTGGAAAAAAAGAAATTAAAAAACCGGATGGTTTGTCACCCCGACTGGGGAGCTCAGGTGGTTAGAGTGTTGTCCCTGATACGCCAAGGTTTTGAGTTCAGTCCCCAGTCAGGGCACATATAAGAATCAGTTAATGAATTCATAAATAAGTGGAACAACAAATCCATGTCTCTCTCTCTCTGTCTCTCTCTCCCTCTCTCTCCCTGCCCTTTCTTTCTAACATCAATTTTTTTAAAAATGGAAAAAAGGAAGGTTTGTCTCAAGGGTAGTTATTTTAATGCTTGAATCTTAGTTGAGAATGTTTGGTTTTCAGAGGCTCTCCCCTCATTTCGTCACCACCTGGCGGGACCATTTGCTACTCAGGACATTCTGGAAGTTAGAGAAGGCCAGGAGCTCGGGCTGGCAGCCTTGTGGTCAGCCAGGCACTGCCCTCTGCAGCCGTTGATGGAGGGATGCCTCGATGGTCCCGCCTCAGGTGCTCCAGTGCAGTTTGTCAGCAGAGGAGAGGTTAGCGTGAGAGCCAAGAAAAACCAATAAACTTTTCGATTTTTAATGAAATGTCTCTCTCACCCTTTGTTTCTCCCTCCACTCCTTCCCAAAAGAAAGAACACACTGAATTTTTAAGCACATCTGGACACTGTTTTTGTAAAGCTCTTACCCTGAATTCCCAGAAGGAATGTATTGGCTCCCATTTTTCCAAGCAAAAACTGAAATGACTCCTTTGTTTATAAGTACTGTGCTTGCATATTTTAATAAAACTGTAAAGAAAGAAATTGCACTGATTCAGAGGTCCTTGGCTGGGCCTACATATTCTCCTTTATGCCTCTCTTGAAGCCTTTGAGAGGTGCTAAAAGTTTATGGTTCTTTTGGTGGGGTGGGGAAGGGAGGAGTAAGAGCTTCAAGTGTCCCTGTAGAAATTACCTTCTGCTTTCTCAGCCGGGCGTAAGAGTGTTGGAGCAGGGTGCTCACAGCCCTGGTCTTTCTGTCCTGCTTTTCCCTCATCCATGCCCTCTTAGTAGATACAGTCAGATTACAATATTCCAGATCTGAGAGCCCAAAGGTGTGACGTGGAACCCGTTTTTCTCTTATCAGATTAGTATTCTTCTAGAAGTTTATTGTTGCTAAGAAAATGAGGTTAATCTTTCATTAATATCAGCTTACTAGGGCGTTGAAATGGAGTTCTAATTATGTGGAGAATTTAAAAGGAGTGTCAAACTTTGAAAGATGAGATAAAGAGGCATTTGCTACATTGGGAAACTTGTGAGATGACATGATTCTTTTAAAATGGTGATTGCCGCAGTTCTTTTTTATACCCTTAGATACTACGTTTGTGAACTGAAGTTGTACCTCCAGGAAGACGTGAGCGAAGTGTGATTAAGTTATGAGGGCCATAGCTCTGTTACTACCCAGCAAATGTTCGTTAGCCGTGAGCATTTAACCAGGGTGGTAGTTACTGCTTCCTGGAAGAGCCTTCCTCTAGAGCTGTTCTGGGTGTCTGGAAACAAACCAAACAGGTGTAATGTTCCTGTAGGCCCCTTCTCAGAGATGAATCAAATTTCAGAAATGATCACATTTCAGCTTTATTAATTCCCCTACTTTTGGGGAAGAAGGTTGTTAGTGGCAAAGCCAAGGCTGATCCACTAGCCTGTCAGTGCCGTGGACGTGCAGCTGTCAAATAGCCTGCAAGTGCTGAATAATGTCCAAGACGGGATGGTGTGAAAATTAGTATTTGTAGTTGTGCCTTGTGCAAAAATTCACAATTTTCATGAGTTTTGGACAAAAAAAGATTTGCCTATACTGAAATTTAGCTGGGCAACTTGGAGTCATACCATAATGTTTTAGCTTATCTGTTTTTAACTTTTAGTTTTCTTTGCATTCTGGGAACTTGTTGGTTACTCTGCTGGCTATTAGACAAGTTAGTTAAGAGTATTTGGTTTAAAAAAAATGACCTGATTTAGAACTAGTAATTAGTTTATCAGTTCAATGTTGGTTGCCTTTACAATTTTTAGATAGCATTGTTTCAAAAACTCCAAAAAGGTTTTGCTAATTTAACAGTGGCTCTAATTGTAAAGCACTGAGCAGAATTGGGGAGCATCGTGACTTGGGGTCCCGTGTTCTTCTCCATGATGTGGGAGATCCGAGGGCTGTCTTGGCAGGGTGTTGAGCCGTGAGGGTAGCTTTGCCTCCAAACTGCTGAGTGCGGTGTGTGCACACTGAGCTCTTAACGGTGAACTGAAGTCTTTCAGAGCCTTTTCCAGCACCAGTGTCACTTGTTCTCTCTCTGAGTTTTCAGACACATGAAAAGATTTCATTTAGACAGTTCTTATGATATGCTTCCTATGTTTATAGGAAACTAGGGATGAGTCTGAATAGCAGACAACGACTTGGGAATTTATATGGAGGATCTGTTCAATAATTATTTGCTCAAGGATTTGTATAATCAGAAAGGTAGGTTTCATGTTGAAAATATCCATCTTGACATTCTTCTACGTGTAACCTATTTGATATTCTTTATTTTAATTTTGTTTCATTTTTCTTTGCCTAAAGGCCTTCTCTGGTTCCTCTTCTGCTTTGCCAGCCTTACTTTTTCTATCTTCTTTTCCTCCTCACGTGCCCTAGCTTCGGTAAGTCTCACAAAAACAAGTTCCTGGTCCTTTGTTCCTTTTTATTCCTCCTATTAATGAGCCCATCTGCCCTTAAGCTTCTGTAGTATGACTTCACACATGACTTCCTGCCTTCTAATCTATGTTTCTCCCCCCCAAAATGGTATTAGAAGATAGCCGGTAGTCACTTCATGTTCACTGTTTCTTTCCCCTTAAAAAAGAAAAACTTCTCCTCCCCCAGTGTTTTCTTTATTGCTGTAAAATCATGAATCTTCCAGGTTCCCAAAATAGGAGCCCTCAAGTCACCTTTGAACATTCCATCGTCACTTCTGTATCACATTTGTCACAGAGTCCCACAATTTTTTCTTAAAAATGCCTTTCAAAGAAGTCCTTTCCTCATCTTCCCTCCATCGCCACCCTTATCACCTCACATCTGGACACCTCCCTCAGGGGAGGTAGCTGTGCCTCCCTGGCCTGAACTCCAGTTGTGCGCCTTCCTAATTCTTCCTGCAAACGTGGCCTCAACACTGTTTCATTGCTGTTGTTTTTCTGCTCGAAATCTGTGAGTTTTTTATTGTGGTAAAATGTACGTAAAATTTACCATTTTGACTCTTTGTAAGTGTTCAGTTCAGTGGCATTAAGTACATTCACACTGTTGTGCAACTAACACCATCACCCATCTCTGGAACATCGTCTTCCCAAACTGAGTCTCTGTACTCATTGAACAGTGACTTCCCATTCTTCCCTCCCCTGCCCACTCCCAACTCCTTTATCCAACTGTTTGTCTCTATGAATTTGATGATACCACATGCCTCGTGTAAGAGGAATCCTACAGTATCTGTCCTTTTGTGCCAGTGTCAGATTTTAAAGATTGTATTTAGTGATTCTGATCTTTAGGAATTTTGATGAAGAGTTCGTAAAAGCTAACAAAGGACCTTTGTTTCTGGGTGTTCTTTCTCTCTCTTTAGTATTTTGGAGCTCTACCTGAGAGCATGGCGCTGGTTTACCCTAAGTGTAGACGGGAAAGTCAAGATGACTTTCAGGAGTGACTGGGGAAGATTAGAGAGATGCATATGGAGACGTCCGCTTTGGGCCTCTGTGGTGGTAATACCAAAAGTTGGTGACATTTTTTTTTTTTTTGTCATGAGGGGAAGACAAGAAAAAAATTGGAAGAGAATGGTGATCAGGTCACCCCTTTTTCTTTCCTAAATGCGTCCCATCTGTGTTCAGGTCAGGAAATCAGGCCCATCTTGAAAATAAGGGGTGGGGGTGAGCAGTGAGAGCCCAGCACCCATCTTTTCTGTTTTATTCTTGGCACCTCCAGTCTACAGGCCCTGGGGAGTGACTCATCCCTTTGATTCAACTCTCTGGCCCTTTTGGTTCATCCTTTGAAGCTGCTGTTTTATTGCTTCTTTTCTCCTCACCCTCAGCCTGACCCATGGCCACGTTGGCCTGGTTCAGAGACCCTTCCCTAAACTCCTGCCTGCCAAATCAAGCTTGTGCCTACATCTGTAAGGACCACTTTGTTTAGGTCTTGCCTGACTCCAAGATGCACCATGTGCAAAACTGAGCCCACTTTCCATCCCATCCCTGTGATGCCCATGCCCGTGGTTTCAGGCCAGGTGGGACTGTTTAACATGGAAGGGATGAGGGTGTTGGGTCAGTTACTTCAGGATTGCCAGGAGTGTCTGTTCTGGCTGATGAGGAAGGCTGTGAATCATCACGAGGAGTAGCAGCCATTTATTGAATGCTTACCATGTGGGTGGTGTAGTTGTTACAGGTTCTCTGAGTTTGTATCTGCTTAAAATGGTCTGCCCCTCCCCGCTTCATCACTGAACTTGCCCTGGGGTCCAGCTAGTGACCTGCCTCTAATGTGCAGACACTTCTCATTTGATGAGCCTTCCTGTGTTTACAGCCCCTTCTCTGAAATCCTATTTCACTTGGAGCTCAATTGCATAATTTATCACATTCATTCTATAAAATATAATGTTATAAACTCTAATTTTATGTCTTTTAGCTTTGTTTTCCATACCAAATTGTAAACTCCTGGAGAAGCCTTACTTTCAGTCACTCAAATGGCATCCCATTGTAAAGCATATTTCTAGCCCTTGAGACATCTGTTGATAAATTCTGGAGCATAAGCTGAGGTTTTCCATAAATAAATGAGGAGAGAACCTCAGGGTACAGTTAAATACTGCTTTTAGATCAGGCTAAGGTTTTGAAGTGACATCATTCCTTCTCCTTCAATACCTAGGCTGCATGTATATTGTGGTTCTAATCACAAAGTGGAATTTACAATTTTTAGCAAATTGTTTTATCTCCCCAGCTTATCCTCTCAGCCGCCCCAATTCTGAAGCGGTGGAGCTCCAAGGTCTCACGTGACTGCCGTACAGAATGAAGATGTGGGCAGCCTGGGCTTGCCAGTTTCCCTTTTAATTTCACACAGCTCTGGTTTTCACATGAAACCAACCAACTAATCATAAAATCCCCTGAATTTGTATAATTTAAAAGCCATGTAGGATAAATTACAGTAACGTTGTTGTCCTACAGAGTAGCATTTGGGACACTCCAATCAGCCAGCAACCTCCTGAAATATCCACACGTGTGCGCTGTGCACCGAGAAACCTTCCAGTACCTCTGTCCTGTTGTGTTCTCCACGTGCACAACCTGCTTTAGAGTGGGTGACAGGGCCTGCTTTACTACTTTTTAATAATGGAAATGATGGCTGATTAGAGCTTGCTGGACCCTTAGAATCTAGCCCATCGGTCCTTATTCTTACCTCATTAGGATCTTTTGCTCTTTACCCATTGGTCCCACACAGCCCTCCCAAAAGGAACTGCATTAGCTGGTAGAGATTTGTCAGAACAAATGTTTGTTATATTAGAACCTAAGTTAGGTCAACTCATAGTCCGTGTGATGCATGCAGTAGGGACGGTCTGGAAGAGCCTGCAAATGATGGGAAGGGAAGAAGGCTTAGGAAGATTTTTTTTTCTTTTTTTAAAATTGAGATATAATTGACATATAACATTGTATATGTAGGTTTGAGGTATACAGCATGCTGATTTGATACATTTATATATTGCAGTGTGATGACCACCATCGCTTTAGCTAGTACCCCAGTGATATCCATTGTTATCATTTCTTTTCCGTGATGAGAGCATTTAAGATCTAGTCTCTTAGCAATTTTGAAGTATATAATATAGTATTGTTGATGAGGGAAGACTTTTATATTCTTTGTACTGAAATTTCTTTTGCTTTTAATTTTTTCAGAATATAAAGTTTGTTTTAATAATTAGCTTGAACAGACATAAAATTACTATTTCAACTTGCTATAAAAGCTTCTGAATGCTTCCTCTCTTTGTTTGTGTCTCATTGGTAGCAAATGCCCAGCACACTGTGGGTGGCACTACCCCAATCCTTGTTACCAGTCATGACTGACCACAGCAGTGGTACAGGGCAGGGCAATAACAGCCTTACAGTTGTGAGTATGTGAAACACAGAGTTTATTCATGTGTTATTGTTTACTTATTAATTATTATATTTTCCATATGAACAAGTGTAAACCTACTTTTTCCGCACCATGTGTTGGTTTCAGTCATCCCGGTCTCTGACTTTTGCCTTCTTATCCCTTGAGGGCAGAGCTCAGAAAACTATGATCCACAGTAGAGTAGTGGTCACAGAGACTGAATGAACATCAAGCCTAAGATACCACCTGGCCTTTCACAAAAAATTTTGTCAACCTCTGTGTTAGAGCCACTGATTCTTATGCATCCATCCAACTGTTTCCCTAGTCCTCATTAGTACTTCCCAGAAATTGACCTCAGCAGTGTCTACTTCTCACCAGGCTGTCTGCCCTCATTCCTTATCCCCAGCTTGGATTCTACTGTCTGTTGAGCATTCTCTTACAATTTTACCACCATTGACCTTCTCTCCACCTTTGAATGAACCCCCTTCACCTACTTTGTCAACATCAGAAGAGCTGATCTTCCCTAAAGAAAAACTAGTGACCAGATTGCATGGTTTCAGTTTATATTCAGGACCACAGATAGACAAACTTCCGAAGACAGTTCTTTATAAGTTTACTTTTTGACCTGAAGATTTCACATTTGTTCTTCTCTCTGCAGATGGATGATTCTCCCTTTTTTCCTCTTGACCTTAGATGATGTCACCACACACTTCACCAGGGAAGTGGCAGCAGACTGGACCCCCATCTTCCCACTGTCTCATCCCCCATCTCGGCATCATTTATGCCACACATGCTATCTTCCTTGAATTGAAGAGAATTGTTTTGTCCCACCCAAGGCTGCCTCCTGTACTTGGCTCTTCATGTGTTCTTTTTCTTTTGCCCACTATCACCTCTTGCCTTAAGTTTGTTATATTTATAAAAATAGAAAAGCCCACCCTGACTGGTGTGGCTCAGTGGGTTGGGTGTCGTCCTGCAAACTGAAAGGTTGCCAGTTCGATTCCCAGTCAGGGCACATACCTGGGCTGTGGGCCAGGTCCCTGGTTGGAGGTTGGCCTTGCCTGTCTGAGGCTTTTCTTCATCAGTGACCTATGAATGCACTGGCTCTGTGTCCTACAAAACAGTGCTGCTGCCCTGACCACCTGGCCTCATGTCAACCCAGCTCCTCAATCTTGGTTTGAAAACTTTTTTAAAGCAGTTTTTAAAAGATTTTGTTTATTTAGTTTTAGACAGAGGGGAAGGGAGGGAGAAAGAGAGGGAGAGGAACATCAATGTGTGGTTACCTCTCATGTGTCCCACACCGGGGACCTGGCCTGAAACATAGGCATGTGCCCTGACTAGTGTGCCCTGAGTGGGAATCGAACAAGTGACCCTTTGCTTTGCAGTCCAGTGCTCAATCCACTGAGCCACACCTGGCAGGGCTTGGTTTGAAATCTTTTTAACCAGAACCTTTGGACCTCCCTTATTTTATTGTTTAAAGTACTTAATCGCTGCTTTTAATCTTTTCTGGTAAGTCTCTGTTTCACCCTGACTTCATGAGAAAACGTTATAGGCTTCAGATTTATTTCCATCATATTGCTTTGACCACTTTGTAAATATTTCTCCATGGGAAGCCTCAGGACAATTGCATTGATTTCTCCTGTTGCCTGGCCTAGAAGGTTATGGGTGCCATTAGCTTGCCTCAGCCCCACTGGAAAGGAGCCAGAACCCACTGAGGACAATTCCTCAGGGAGGAAGTACGCTCCTGCCTGCCATTCGATTTGCCTTGTCTGCCTCATGCAAACTTGCTTTCTAATTCACCTCTCCATTCCAGTCATGCCAGGAGACATTCATTACCCAGAACTCCTCACCGCCTCCTTCACCCACAAGGAATGTTTACCTAAATCTGAAATTGACCAAAACAGTGATACTTCATTTTTACATCATTCTCTGCCCTCCTTCACAGAATAAATGATGTTCTAGCTGTTCAAGGAAATTAAAACAAAGCTGAATACTTCTTGGTAAACACAGTTACTTCCTGGCCTGAATCACACAATGATTTAATTGGTATGTTATTGTGTGTGTGTGTGTTTGCATGTGTGTGTGCTTTAATGCGAATTCCATGTGGTATCATTTGGAAATTAGGAAAAAGGAGTCTTCTAGATTTATTACTTATGGTTTAAGGGCAGACTGCTGGCTTCCATCCAAGAAGTGGGGAGGCCTAAAGTTGCAGGGATCATTAGCGCTTGAATATATCCTTCCGATTGCCTACGATTTTAAAACTAGTTTGGCAAATGGTAAAAAATCAGAACCAGTAGTGAAATTGAAGTGATTTACCCTTTGAAAGTTGTGAGGTTCATAAAAATAAACTTGTGAGGGACTTGGCATCCTGGGAGCAATGGTGTCCTGTGTCTGTCTACCAACATTTTATTTTTGAAGCTTGAAGTGAGTTTTGGTATGTCTGGAGAAATCAAAGCCATAGCTTATTCTTCGTTTTAGAAAATTGGACTTAGACTATCCCCCACAGTGGCTCTTGGGCAGGTATTTCTACAATGCATCCAAAACCTAACCTAATTTTGTGTGTTGACCACAAACACCGTAGACCAGAGAGGCCGTTATTGAGCAGGAGTGGGAAAAATCAGCTGTTCTCCGTCTTCTATACGCTCTTTGTCCCTTCCCATTTAAGGATGGGAGAAAAGGAATAAGAATTTTCCAAATTGTACTTTATTTTTTAAACTTAGTTCAGTGATATTGACTGCAGATGGGACATTTGTCACCTGGGATCTAAAAAGTGATAGTCTAGTCGCTCTTAATGAACTCATGCGGCTAACAGCAGAAGTAGTTGCCTTTATGTCATTACTTTGTAAAGTTTGTGAGTCCCAACATCTTGGGCAAAATGTTCATTACAGAGTTGTAACAAACACAACCTATAAGTTGAGGCATTAATGTAGGGTTCTGTTTAAAACAGATTTTGCTTCCAGCTACCTTGCTCCACCATTTAAATTTTGTTTTTGTCAAAGTTTCTCTCAGATCACTAAACCATTCATATCCTTCTCCAAGTGTGCTGTTAAGCTACCCAGCTATCGATAAGACAGGCAGGTCCAGGGCCTGGATGGATTTCAGGGGTCCAGAGCCCTCCTGAAATAGCTGTGTGGAAACTTGAGTGTGTGCCCCAGTTCTCACCAAATTCTCAAGGGACATCTGTGTCCCCCCCCAAAAAAAATAAATAGCTAAGACCCTCTGTTGGGAGGGATGCTGAGTAAAAGAGAGGGTTTCTGCGATTGTGACCCTGGCGGTGACAGTTCTGCTGATGGAGGATTGGTGACAGGGTTGCAGGTCTGTTGCAATTCACACCCTCCCCACTTGCAGATCTGATCAGTGTTTGAGACTCAGGGTATTATTCAGACCTTCAGCACGTCCTTATATCTTGCACTTTAGCCCATGAGCACACCTGAATGGGATGCCTGTGCTTAGGGGGGGGGGGCACGGGGCTGGGTGTGGCACAGCCTGAGATTCATGTTGTCTGAGCACCTTCACCTTTGTTTGTTTTCTCTCATTAATGCTGGACAGATGACACGGGGCTGGTGACCAGCAGGCACTCAGGAAGTGGGCGTGGCTTATGCTCGCAGGGGAATGACTCTAGGAAGTTGACTTGGAGACTTGGTATTTCTCTCAAGTAACTCAGATTCTCAGAAGTTTGGGAGAACCAAGACTGTTGAGGATCGTCCCTTGAGTGTTTGGTGGGCTGGAGGAGTGGCTGAGGAGGGGAGCAGGGGAGGAGAAACTTGTTCACATGCTTGTTAACATTTGAGGGTCTTTGACAAAGGAAGTCTAATGCCTTGCCCCGGTCAGCCGGCGATTGCCCCCCAGGAGGCCTCGTTGTGCGCAGGAAGTCAGACACTAATGATGTTAGTGAGGGGACAAAGGCTCCTGACCTGGGAAGGGCCTAATTGCTGTGTCCGGCTTCCAGGCGGCCGGCCTCAAGCTGGAGGGGGCTGTGTCCGGCTCCCTGGCGGCCGGCCTCAAGCTGGAGGGGGCTGGGCAAGATGCGCTAAGTGTTAACACCTGGAGCTGCTAACTTCCTGGTGCGTGCGTGTGTGTAGGTGTGTGTGCGCGCGTGCACACTTGCACACACATAGGTACACATTCACAAACGTGGCCACATCGCAGAGGGGCATTTTGGAAAGTGGTATCTACGAGACTAGATAGAAGTGGTTCAATCAGGAGGTCGCACTGAGCCAGGGCAGGGCTGAAAACCTGGAGGCCTGAGCCCTCTCCAGTTGCCTATAGGGCTTGGTGACTGTCACTTCGCCTCTGGTTGGGCTGATTCCTTCCTCCCCCAGGAAGTTTTCTAGGAACAGCCAGGCCGTGCAGAGAGGCAGATAGCATATGAGAAGAGCCACTGTTCCTTGAGCTTGAAACATTCGAGTCAGAACTGATGGGAGAGTGGCCTGGGGGAAAGAGCCATGAGGGTCTTGATCACGATTTTGAGCCAGCTGGGGCCTTAGGGGGAGTAAGGACTCTGGCAGGATGAGGAGTGATGGGGGCCACCTGCTGGCACCAAAGGGGAATTACATTCAGCTGTGTGTAACCTAATTCCCACCTGGGAGGGTCTGTTGGAAGGGTTGCGTCCTAGGGAAGTACAGATGCACCCGGTCATTACAAAGTGGGGATCTCTGGATTCTTCATGTCTAAACGTGGCTTTGGACCTGGGACCTGTGAAGCCTTCAGTGGCCTTGGGGAGCCCTGAGAATGCCCCCAAGTTGTGTAAGAGATGTTTCTGGGGGGAAATTGGATATGGAATATTTCTCACATGAGTACCTGTAGGATTTAGGAACCCCTTCTCCCTCACAACAACAGGGTCACTAACAGCTACAAGTGAAGACCCCCTGTCTTGACTGCTACCCCTGTTGGGATGACAACAGTGGCTCATTTCTGGCAACTGTGGAGCCTGGAGCCTCCCGTAGACAGGCAGTGGGAGGCAGCTTTGTACACAGGTGGATTCACTTGGATTTTTGCAGCCAGAGAACGAGAGTTTAAAAAGGATGTCTGAAGCCTGTTTCCCTCCTAGAGGAAGGTGGGGGGGGGGTGAACCACAAATAACTTTTGAAAAGGGGTCTAATGTTGACTTGCTGCTTCCCACTGTTATTTTAAGGAGACTTTTCTGTACAAGACCACCATGTGGACAGCAATAACAGGCTGACAGAAGGAGTCGCCTTGCTTTCCAGCATAGCCTGTGATGTTGCGATTAGCATTAAAACCTAAAAGGGCGGACTTCCATAATTTCAAAATATGTGAAATCCACCTTGAAGGAAGCACATGTGTGGGGCACACTGGAGACCTGCCTGGCTGGAGGCGGCTGGGTCCCCATGGCAACGTCACAATCCCCCATTTCTGCAGGCATTTGTGCTGTAAAAGCAGAATTCCAGATGTGATACAGTATTTGGAGACTCCATCCCTGGGCCTCGGAAACGGTATTTGAAGTCAGCACAATTCAGTGCACACTCTCTGTGTGGTCCTAAGGCTTTTTATTAGTAATTTTGTTTTGATCCGAACATTTCCTCTGAGCTTAGGCATAACAATCATGTTTATAGCTTTCGGTTTTCCTCTGTTGTCTAATCACTATTTTGCCGTTGCAGGGAGATAACTTTCTTGGGCTTCTGGAGTGAAGTCTTTGTAACTACCTTTACCAGCAAAGCGGGATGAGCAGAGAGCTGTTTTTCTGGGAGAGTGTTTTTCGGTGGTTGATTGTTCTCTTCCCACCCAGTATTTACAGAAAGCTGGTTAATCTGTCTGTGAGTTGTCTGTGCTTTTGAAACTACAGATGGGTTGACTGTTACCTTTAAGATGCCAGTTGTCTAACATGCGGTTCTCATTTGAGTAGATGGGAGTGGTGTGTGCAGCGGAGGGGAAAGGTCTGGCTCTCCATCCAGAGGCATGTTTTATAGCTTGCTTTTAACGTTTTGAGAATTGGAAAAGTGGAACAATCCTGTCTGTTTGTGAATATCAGCCACGGGAGAGAACACACAGCCCAGATCCTTAACAGACTATTGGACAGAGTACCAGGGCTTTTGCTCTGTGAAAACCGAGGAGGCCACAGAGCTTTGTTTTGTTTTTAAACACAGGGGAAAAGTCCGTGTGTGTGTCTCTGGACTTTAACTTCATGTGCATGTTCCTGTGGCAAAACAATATAAAAATCATAAAGTTGAGCATAAAGTTGAGGGAAGGGCATTTTAAAATATATTAAATTCCATTTAGGCCACCACCATTTAGAAAAGTTGTTATCATTTTGAAATGTATAAATGTATCAAACATTGTATACCTTAAACTTATATAATATTATATGTCACCTAGATATCAACTAAAAAATAAAGGGAAAAGGTCGCAATGCAAGAAACAAGTCATAAATGCCTTTAACACATCTTTATTGTTGTGAGTAGATTTCCTTGGTGGGGTGGGGGTGGTGGGGCTGGGCTAGTGAAAAGAAGCTTAGATGAAAACTCAAGCTCTCAGTTTGATAAGAGGACACATGGTAACTTGGCATAGGTTGGCTCCATGTTGGAACTCAGAAACAATTGTCCCTTCAGCTTTCCTTTGGGGAGCATGAAATTAGGAACATGTGTGTGCTGATTAGCAACATGTCAGAGATGAATCATGATTACGGCTTTGGTCTGGTGCACAGGCAATGCTTTGGAGCAGTGATTTCCTACCTCCTTGAGCAAATCTCTCTAATTAGCTTAAGATCTCCGGGTCTTTTTGGGCTGACATGGTAATTGCTGGTGGGAACACACCGGCACTCCCCTAGAGTTTGTGTGTCCCCACTAGACATCCAAGAACTCACCTCCTCACATCAGACAGCTGGCTGGCATCCTTGTTTCTGACACTGGTTGCATGTACATGGGGAGTGAGAAGAACAGCTCCCCGGAATGTGGAGCAAGTTTCTTGAATAGATCCAGGCGCAAGCTGGCTTTGTGATTTATTTTCCTTATGTTTTGGGTTTGCCAGCATTCTCCTTGGCTTACGTCATCACCTGGGGCTTCTCTGCCTTTGCTGAATTTTTTTTTTTTAAGTTAAAGGTTTGAAGTGAAGTAAGTGGGATCTGTCTTTGTTTATGAAACCATCCGAACCTGCATGGAATAAATTGACCCCGTGGTCTGCTGCTTGCCCTCATCATGTCCACTGGTCACAGGCAAGGAGCGCCTGTCCCATTTTTCATTTTAAGACTCACAGAGCTATCTGTCTTTTTGATCTCATAGACACAGTGGAAACACACGATGGAGGAAATGTGATGGAAAATAGAGAATTGCCCTTAGTTTTAATTAGTTACTCAGTGTACCTGTAAAGAAAAACCATCCTCTTCAGTTCTTTCTGACAAATGCCTTTCTATAAATTTTACCCAAAGTCAGTTCACTAAAATATTACCAGCTTTCTGAAAATTCCTTAATGGATTTGAAAGCGATCTTGTTTAAACCTCACTGTTTGGCCTGCCTTCTATGGGTAAAGCAGGGCACTATAATAACTAGAACAGTCCTTTTCAAAATGCATTTTTCCAAAATGGCCATTAAACTGTTTTGGAGCTGGATTGGTAATGTCACTCTGGGAAGCTGGTATCTTAAGAGGGCCCAGAATCCCTGGGGGCCCTCAGGAAATTGGCCTTCCCATGGCCCCTGGTGGTGCTGCTGGCTGCTCTGTGGGATCCTGCCTGGGGCTGTCTTTGTGTCCAGGTCTTTGCTTCTTTGCCATATGGATGGAGCATGGTGTGGATTTTTGCTTTTTGAATTCTATTCATTTATAGCACTTAAAGGCTATCCTCCCCACTTCCTGAGTAAAAGATGTTTTCTTCATTACATTTCCATTAGGTGCCTTCGTCATCGTCGTCGTCCCTGCTTACTACCCCAGTGTTCATAGCAGAGCTCCAGGCACCTGGGGCTTGCTTCTTTGCTTGCATTGGAGCAAATTAAAAGCTGACATTAGTGCAGCAAATGAGGGTGGTTAATGAACTAAGGATATGACACCCTACGGCCACAGCATTGGCATTTATAGTTTTTAAACAACAGGCAACAAACAAGTATTCTTAATCATCAGCTTATTAAATATCAAAACAGGTGTAGTAAGTAAAAGCTTGGAATTGTTTCCTGACAGCTTCCAAAGCTGTTGGCCTGCTTATAAGTTGCTTTATCTCTATTCTTAGTGTGGGCCTTGATTCTAAGCCTATAAATCACCCTGTCATACCAAGCTAGGTCCTCCTGGATTCTCTGCATGTATTACCTGGCTGGATCATGCACTCATTAGTTCAGACAGATAACTAGTATTTATCAAGGGCTGACTACATACCAGGCCCAGGACTGTGGGGCAAGCATTGCGGGGGGAGTGTGTAGGGAACTGCTGTGGTCACTTTGCCTTTTGCCGTCAGTCTCTTTCTATCTTGTCCAACTTGAGCCCTTATGAGCAATGTAGTCGCTGGGTCACCCTGTTCCCACCAAGACCATCAGCAGAACACATTCCTTGGTTTGGTGGTTAGTACCTTCTGCCACTTGTCCGTCTGCCTCTTCTTCCACAAGGTCTGGATGCTGGAGGCAGATTGTGCCTGAAGATGCCACTTCCTGCGAGTGTCCCACTATCTGCCTCATGTATCTTCTCGTAGGGGATACTTTCACGTTATATATTAGAGCAGCAATCTTCTCAGACAGGAATGGTGAAATAACAATTTCAGTGTTGTGCCAGTTGCTGTGCAGAACACTGTGTATGTGTCATCTCACATAGCCCCCACACCAGCCCGATCCAGGAAGTTTTATTCACACTTTATATGTAGCTCAGGGAAATGAGGCTCAGGAAGGTTTAGAAGCTTGCCCAAGGTCATGCAGCTGCAGAGCTGCACAGATTTGAACACACATCTGTGAAACTCCCAAAGCTCATTCCATTAACCACTCATATCCCAGACAAGCCCCAGGCTGGCCCACAGAAGCCTATATCTGGGATGGCAAAATCTCAAGCAGCAGGTCGGAGAGACGAGTGTTCCTAGTCTGCCTGCAGCCAGGGTAGGGGGGAGTGCAGTGACAAGTGATCGGTTTGCTGTGAGTGTGTGTAAGAGGGGAACAACGACAGCCCATGGTGTGTGTGACATCAATATTCATTTCATAAAACTATACTTTCAGGGATCATTTCCACAGTTTGTTACTAGAGAAGTTTCTCTGAACCACGAGGAGGAGATGGAGTGTTTGTTCTCTCCTGAGTGTGAAGTCAGCTCTTGGTGTTGCTTAGGTAACTGCCATTGGCCATTGATGATCCCTTCTTCTCTCTCCTGGGGGGGGGGGGAGTAAGAGGGAGAAAACACCATCTGAGTGGGAAAAAAATCCATTTCATCCGTATTGCAGCTGGTTATATGTGTGTATTAACTTTCAATTGCTACTGTAATAAATTACCACAAATTTAGTGACTTAAACAGCACAACTTGTTATCTTAAAGTTTTTAAAAAGATTTCATTTTTAGAGAGGGGAAGGGAGGGATAAAGAGGTGGAGAGAAACATCAATCATTTGCCTCTTGCATGCACCCCAACTGGGACTGATCCCACAACGCAGGCATGCTTCCCATCCAGGAATCCAAGCGGCAGCCTTTGATTTTGTGGAACAATGCCCGACCAGCTGATCCACACTGGTTGGGGCTATTATCTTAAAAGTTTTTGAAGTCAGAACTCCAAAATGAGTGTTATGGGGCTGAAATCAAGGTGTTGGCAGGGCTGGCTGCTTTTGGAGACTGAAGGGGAGAATCCCTTATTATTATTATTATGTTTCCTTTTCCGGCCTCTACAGGCTGCCTAGATTTGTAGGCTAATTAGCCTCTTCTTCCTCCGCCTTCAGAACCAGTAGCATCTTTAAGTCAGTGTTTCTCTGTTTCTCCTTCTCTCTGCCTTCTGCTTCTGTTATCACACCTGCTTCCATGATCATATCTCCTTCAGACTCTGCTTTTCCTGTCTCCTTTTAGTAAGGACCTTTGTGATTACCTTGAGCTGACCTGTATAATCCAGAATAATATCTCAGGATGCTTAAAATGAATAACATCTGCATTTTTTGTTGCTGTGTAAACAAAACATAAGTTCTTGGGATTATGATGTGGGCATGTCAGGGGGTTCTGTTATTCTGTCCAGTGCACAGTGTAAAGAAAAGAGTAGTGCTCTGTGGGCTAGCCTGGGCACTGTAGCTCAGCCTGCTGGGGGCTCTGGAGCAGTGGAAGCATTATTCAGATGTGAGCTGAGGACTGCCCGATAGACCACCTGGCTGATGCATGTACTGAAAAGCCATGCCTTCTATGACTTCCAAGAATGAAAGGTCTTCACAGTGCATGCAAGAGCTGGTACCTGCAATGATATCTTTTGCTTCCAAACTCCATGCAGGTTTGGACGGTCACAGGGTCTTTTGGTATCTGATTTTCTGTGGAATCAGAATTACCATTTTATATCTACATTGGCAGGTGTGCCATGCCAGTGAAGTTACCATGCTCACATCAAATGAGTATATGGGTAGATTGATGTATCAGCAACATAGTGTTATAGGGGTTGGAGTAGGGTGGGAAGCCCATGGGGGAGCAGGATTAGGGTGATAGGAAGGGCTTCTTAGGAATATGGAAGTGCTCAAGAGTGTGCTGCACTGAGGTGCAGTACCCAGAACAGTTTGGAAGAGGGTAGAAAGGAGTGCCACATCAGGAATGGTTTAGGAAGGTCAGGAAGCCTGTGGTGGGCTTGGAGCAAAGGAAGGAGGGCAGATTTGCACATCAGTAGCCACAGTCTCTTGAGGTCAGGATCCAGGTCTAGTTCAGGGCTAAGTGCCCAGCCCATTAGGGTCCAGGCGGAATGCTCAGTGAGTAGTGAAGGACTCTGTGTGCAAGCCTCACCATCCTTTGAGGCCAGTTCATTTGGAACAGCTCCACACACATCACAGAGACCTTATTTGGAGGGATTTAGGTTCTTGTATATACAAGTGATATAGAACATCTCACTGTCTTGGGCTCCTTTTCTACACTATATTGCTCATTGCAAGTGCCTAATAATTTTCTGCTAAAAACATGTTGCAATAGAAATACAGGGAGGACAGGAAAAAAAGAGGAAAAGCTGACAAAGTCCTACAAGTAAGGTGATTGGTCACCAGAGTCCTATGTACCATGGAGCATGCTGTTAAACGGAATGCATTTCCCTTTTGAAAAGTGCTTCTTCTTCCTGGCTTCACAAGGTTCTCCTTACATCCTTCCCAGGGGAAAGTCATGCAAACTGTCTTTTAAAAACTCAGGGGAGGAGACCTGGACCTACTGGAGTGAAGTGGTTCGCCGTTGGTATCCAGCTGGAAGATAAAAAGATTGAGATCCTTACCTTGGCCTCTAGGTTGCATCTTTGTTTCCCTCCCATGGTGTTCCCTTTTCCTGTCCGTTCTGACTCAGTTATCCTTCCCTCTTTGAAGCGTCTGATATGGGTCATCCTTACCCTTGGTTCATCCTTCCTGAGGTGCTGCCTGTGGCATTTCATATACTGTATGCTTACTTATGGCTGGCTTTCCCCCCTCTACATATATCTTGTATGCTATCTACATTGAGACTTCTTGGAGGGCTGGATATGATTTGAGATTTGTCTGTGTGCCCTTTGTGTGATCCACATATCTAGTTACTTTGCTCCTGAGGGCAGGGACAGTGGCTGCTTTGCTCTCCACTGTACCTGGCATGTTGTCTGGCTCCTAATGGATGGTGAGTGAATTTATGTCCCGGGGATTTGTAAGGGGCGGGGTGGGAGGTTGTGGTTTGGGTGTTTGGCAGTACAGGAGGGTTGTGGGGATTGCATTGTCTCCTGGCCTCCTGCTTGGTCAAGTTGCTCTGGTCTTGGCCATCTGGAAGTTGAGTGTCCTGTAGTTGCACAGACTGGCCTGGTCTGTAAGCATTTATGGCAGAGTTTAGGCTTTTAATAAGGTAACAACACTTTCCAAAGTGTTTCAGTTCAGGTGAGAAATTCTGGAATCTTGTGTGTGTAGGGGAAGGGAGGATGGCAGGAGGAAAGCTGGAGAAGGAGGGTGACCAGCCCAGGAGTTCTTGGGCCGGTATGCCACGTTGACTTAGATTTTGTTAATGCTCACTCCTCACTTTAATTAGAATGATGTGTGTGTGTGTCCCTGTCTGTCCCTTTCTGCACAGCTGTGCTTTCCCAAGGTCCACATTTATCTGAGCTCAGGGATACAGTTTCAGCGGGCGTGCCTGGCTTCAGGGTAAGCAGTATGAGCATGCCTGCAGCATATGGATGTGCTGGGGCTATGGTCTGAGACCCCGGGCTCCATCAGAAGTGTTCTGCACTTTTTGTCTCGGTGTAACAATTGCCCACTAAATACCAGGCTGTCAGCATATGGTTTCCCTAAAATCCCCCTTGTTGAGTGGAAACTTCAGCTGTGTGGCTAGAATATTTTCCCGTCATATAGCATTTCAGAATTAACGTATTTTGGAGAATTCTGCAATTAATACTGAATAGCACATTTTCAGATAACTACAGAAATGGTTAAGTCAGAGTTGGCAGATCTGTAGCTACTCTTTCCCATGATGGATAAATGGTGGGTTAGGAAAAGGCAGGACTAACAGGAGGATTCCAGGGCTCCCTCTGCGGATGCTGTAATTAAAGTGGGAAGTCTGGTGGAGTTGTTATCCCTGCTGTTAAGAGTACAGATGGCTAACAGCTACATCACCAAGAGTTAAAGTTAGACCTTTTAAAGTCTTTTTTTCTTTTTCTTTTATGACCCACCCTATATATTCCAAGCAAAGGTATGGATGCAATGAAGAATTTTCTCATTAAAAGTAACAGCTTGTTCCCACACTCATTCCTGGTCTTGGAATGAGAAACCTGTTTCCTTAGACTTGAGGAATTGCCTATCTGTCGTGACTTAATAGAGCTCTTGGACTAGAGTGCCTGGTTAACAAATTTTCTAACCAATCAGTGCTCAAAGCGGATCCAACTGGTAGGGCTCCAGCTGGCAACTCATCTCTCTCCCAATTTTACTGTTAATGAATCATTATTAAAGCCCCAAATACAGAACAGCATGCTCCTATTGTCTTAGGGGAAGTGAGTGATCATGATCCCCGTGGCCCAGCAGTTAGGAATCTCCTGGGCTGGGGGTAGTTTGGCAGCCAGAGGGGCAGGCATGGGTGGAAAGAGTGAAGCGCTGCTCAGTGACTGGCATGACCCTGGGTTTCTGCAATCGTGCGCGCGTTTTGACTCCATGGGGATCTGTGCTGGAAAAGCAAATTGGCTTCACTCCTCATCATGTTTTCCTGTTTTCCCACAGGGAGTGGGGCCAGCTAGCAGAAACAGCGGGCTGCACAATATCACCTTCAGATATGACAGTAAGTAACTGGCTTGACCTCTAAAGAATGAAGCCCTTTGAGTGATCTAAAGCTTATACAGTCAAGCTTAATCAAGGACGCTAGGGGTCCTGGGGTTAAGGAATTTTCTGAACCTGCTTAGATTTGTCAGCAGAGCTAAAGTGGCTCAGTCTGAATTAAGCCACTCAGGAATTTGGGACAGGTCAAGTGTCCTCTGTAGTGTTTAGAGAAGTTGTGTATGGAGACCTCCCCTGGTTTCCTCAGGACATAGTCATGTCCTTAGGAACAAACGAAGCTGTCTGTAGGACCCAGCAGCAGGCGACACATGCTCGGAGCTACTCAAGTGCAGGATGCAGGGCATGGTGGGACGGGCATCCTGGATTGGCACATTCGTTCGCAAAACAGGACTGGTTCCTGCATTCCAGCTGCTTGTGGCCTTGAGGAACCCCCCCCCCCCCCCGAGTATAGCCAGAAATGATTTCCAAGAAGAGTAGAGGATTTGCATTTTTTTTGTATGAACATTTTCTTAATACTGGCATTTATTTAAAAACTGTCAGAAACAGCCCTGGCTGGTGTAGCTCAGTAGATTGAGTGCGGGCTGTGAACCAAAGGGTCGTGGTTCGATTCCCAGTCAGGGCACATGCCTGGGTTGAAGGCCAGGTCCCCACTGGGGGCCATGTGAGAGGCAACCACACATTGATGTTTCTCTCCCTCTCTTTTTCCTTCCCTTCCCCTCTCTCTAAAAATATCGAAATAAAATATTTTTAAAAAATTGTCAGAAACACAGAGTGGGCCAAGTGAATCTGGATTCCTGACCAGCCCAGGGGCCTTTGGTTGGCTGTCTCTGATGCAGGCCTGGGTTCCAAACCTAGTTCCCCACTTACCAGCTGTGAACTGTGGCAGGTGGTGTGACTTCTCCAAGCCTCAGTTTTCTCATTCTAAAACAGGTTAATTTCTCCCTCAGCATCTTTTTTTTTTTTTTTTTTTTTTTTTTTTTGCATATGAGTGTCGTTTAATGCATGTAAAGTATAAAAGTAAGCAGAACCCATCTAAGTCATTCCTCAGTAGCATTTTGAGGCTTAAACAGGTAATGCTTAATATCTATTAATATTAGAAGTTATTCCAACTGGAGTTGAAATACAAGCACCTTTTTGGCCCCTTCTCTCAAGGCTTCCTGGCTGACTTGTTTTCTAAGGCCAAGTTGGGGTGCTTTTTCTGATTAAGCATACACAACCCCCTCATGGGCTTTCATGCCCAAGAAAGTAATTATATAGAACTGTGAGCATTTTAGCCTTATGAGCCACAATTTAAAAGTAAAAATGACAAGAAGGAGGCTGACTCATATTTAGTGACCCCTGACATTTGATTTATCTCTTGGAGAAGGTTATGAGTTCATGTAATAAGTAAGGGGTGTAGGTCACGGGAGGCCTCTGGAATGATCACAACTAAAGCAGGGTTTTCCACATGGCATATACAATCTAACAATTTTAAGATACAATTATATATGTCAAGTTCATGCCTGCAGTGGCTGATGTGGGTACTTTAAGTTAATCAATGAGGACTTACACATGAAACAGTTGTTACGTGTTAGTGCTGTGTGCATGTTCTTGGTAAATGCTGTGATTCTAGTGAAGGATTTGCAAGTCCATGACACGTAATTCAGCTAAGTAAAGACATGTGTAAGAGATCTTTGAGTTAGAAAGTTAATTTCTAGTATATGTTCTTGGTCCTGGCAGATCTTGTATTACATTCAAGAGTTCATATTTTCTGGTCAGCTGCAAACAAGTATTTGCATCTCTGATTTAATACAGTGATTTGTGAAAGAGGATCTATACCTGTAAAAATTATTTTATTGTTTTCTTCATGGGACTGGATATTTGTTCCATATGCCAATGCCTATCTCTTAATCATTATTTTCTTTCTAATTCTTCAGCATTTATTTAGAATTTAATTCACAACTCATAATGACTCCTGAGACATCTAAAATTCAGTTGAATTGTGGCAAAATGTCTTTTTGGGCACAATTTTTTGTAACCAAAATTCAAAATGTTAGATTTGCTAATAATTGGGTACAAGCTGTGTAAAGTACATTCATTATTTTCCATCAAGAAAGATATTTCTCCTTTCCACAAGGAAGATCCTGTTATCACTTAGTTGACTGGTTACTAGTTCTGTTTGAAATAGCTAAGAACCAATTACCAAGTTTTCACCAAAAGTATTAAACTACAAAATCTTATTTTTTTTTGTTTCTTTGCCATTTAATGCTACAAAGAAAGAAAATATCTTGCTATTAAGTTAAAACCAAATTTCACAGGTCTCTTTGCTTCCTTTCACATCACACTTCCTGTTTCTTCTTCAGCCTCTGAGGGGATAATGCCTGAGTAGGTTGTAATGCATTTTCTTAATTCTTAGACTTTTTGTTTGCATAATTTTATTCATAGAAAGCCAGAGAATGCTAATTTTGGCATTAGGAATGAACAAAGGAAAAAAACCATGATTTCCTCTTGTTCACACATCTTTTCCTAAAGCTGAAGACAAAGATTTCTCTTTCACTATAGACCTCAATGAATGAAAATGTTTGAACTTTACGAGCGTGATGGGGTCTTGTCATATTTTACATTGGGAAGCTGGGCTCAGCAAGGAATTTTGCAGGCTGAACTCTTCTGATTCAGAACTCATTTGAGTAATAGGCTCTATGCTGAGGATGGAATGGTAGGAGCCCTGCTTTGAGAGAGCATTTTCATCAGAAGTAGACTTCAGTTTTATTAATTGTTAACATCTTTTCAGAAGAAGTAATATTGAAATGTTGAGGGCTGTTTTTGAAGCAGCTAGGAGTATACCTAATATGGGAAGGCAAGAAAGCAGTACACAAAGTAAGTGTGGAGGATCAAGTTTTAAAACAGAAGGGTGTGCCCTGGCTGATGTGGCTCAGTGGATTGCGCTCTAGCTTGTGAACTGAAAGGTTCAATTCGCTAGTTCAATTCCCAGTCAGGGCACATGCCTGGGTTGTGGGCCAGGTCCCCAGTGGGGGGCACATGAAAGGGAACCACACATTGATATTTCTCTCCCTCTCTTTCTCCCTTCCCCTCTCTCCGAAAGTAAATAAATAAAACATTAAAAAAAATAAAATAGGGGTCCATTTTAGTGCACATGTGTTGTACTTTAATAAGAAATTTTAAAAGGATAATTATGTGCACATTAAAAGGCTTGAAAGGCTATCCATTAGATATTAGCAGTTACTTCTGTTCTGGGTGACTTTCATATTTTTCCAGTATTCTCTTTTAATTTTTCAATAATTAGTGAACATTTTAGTCATAAAAATGGCAGATGTGTGGCATAGGTCATGGGGAAGCATGAGGGGGAATACAGTAGGTTCACTGAGCTTAGAAAATACCTCTGTATGCTTCCCCTCAAAGGAAAACACACTGATTTCAGAGCAGTAAAAGGTGGGTTGATTGAATGGAAGACCTTTTACAGCAGATACAAAAGAGTATTCAAGTTGAATCATTGAGCAGGAAATGGAGATGGAGCAGTAAGGATCATGAACTGGTGTCTGCCGTGTATGGCTGGCGGTTCTCCCTGCACGAGTGGCCATTCTCAGAAATCCCAGCCCGAGTCTGGCTGGAGGCTTCTGGCAGCTCTTTAGGATCTTGCAGCCTTTGAAGGTATATTTAGCAAAACCAGGTGGTGCAGCTGCTGTCATTGTCATGGCTGCATTGACAGGTGGCAGTGAACCATGTCCTCAGACAAAATCAAAGAATCAGGGGTTTTGTTTTTTCAGCAGTGTGGACTGTGATTTTGGTGGGTGTTCTGGGTGTCTTTGATGACGTGTGTGGGAGCAAAATTTTTACCTTTGTTGATGCTAGTTAACATTTGAAGATGCTTTGCTTATCACTAAGTCAGTATCTTTTGCAGCTACTAATTGGATTGTTTAACAGTCTTTACTCTCCCCTGAGTTTACATCCTCATTTTATTTCCTTTTCCCCATGCACCTTGCCCTCTAGGTTTCTTCTGAAAACAAGTAAACCCAGGTTATTTGGCCATTGTTCTGTTTCATCTCACTCTGTAACACTGAAAACTGATTGAATTGATGTAAACAATTATTGATTTGGGTAAAATGTCATAATAGTAAAAAAGTCATGCCACATACACACACAACTCAGCCCATGTAGGATCCTCCTAACACTGTCCTGGATTTAACTCGGGATGGGTGGTGGTGATGGTGGTGCGATAAATACATCCCACTGCAGCCTTTTAGAGTCTCCCAGACAGTCAGCCTCTGATGTCATATTTGGGCTTTGAGGCACACAGAGTGGATTAGGTTACCTGCAGACATGGTGTACGTGATTGGAGAAGATGAACTTGTAAATAAAAACTTTTTTTAAAAAAGATTTTATTTATTTATTTTTAGACAGAGGGGAAGGGAAAGGGAGGGAAAGAAACATCAATGTGTGGTTGCCTCTCATGTGGCCCCCACTGGGGATCTGGCCCACAATCCAGGCATGTGCCCTGACTGGGAGTCAACCCGGTGACCCTTTGGTTCGCAGCCCACGCTCAAACCACTGAACTACACCAGCCAGGGCTAAAAACTTTTTTTGAACTTTCTATTTTTTATCATAAAGATACAAGTTTTTAAAAATGTCTTGTTATTCTATTAAAAACTAGTTTCTAATGTGACTGTTTTTGTTCTCCCAACTCTCTAGACTGTACCACATACTTGAATCCAATGGGGAAGCATGTGATTGCTGATGCTCAGAACATCACTATCAGTCAGTATGCTTGCCACGACCAAGTGGCAGTCACCATTCTTTGGTCCCCAGGGGCCCTTGGTAAGTGCTCAAAATGGAATCCACTGTGTTGGCCTGGGTGGGTAGCGCCCAGTGCAAGGGTCCCAAACCTGACGGCCTCCAGGGTCCAGGAAGGTCTTGATGTGAGAGTAGCTTTGGTTGGTCGGGGCACAGACATGCTTCCTACTTTTATGCATACACATGCTAAGTATGCTCATGGCCTGATGCTGTGCCCTGTGGCTCATGTTTTGTTCCCTTGGCTGTTAGTGAGAAAGATGTGGGCTCGAAAAATATTAGTGTGTGAGTGATAAATGTCACAGGCTTGCTTGGCCTCTGTGTCTCAGCTGTAGTCGGAGGATGGGTGGCCCATCCAAGGGCATGAAGGGTTTGGCATTCAGCATTAATGGTTTCTAGCCACACAGAGATGTGCAAGCCCAGCATTGGCACATTTTGTGAGTTTTCAGGAAAATTCCGTTTTCATGAGAAACCATGAAATAAACAATTTTTAAATGTTGGCAGCTAATTGAATTTTTATTTAAACAGTGTGGTCTAAAAAAAAAAAAAAACTAAAACAACGAAACTGAAAAAAGCAAATCCACATTATCTGGCCAGATCCAGGTTAGGGCCATGTCTACTCATCTTCTTTAATGAATTGGTAACACACAGGAGAGGATGGGATAGTTGTGTGGGACATGGGGCTGGCCTGTTTCTTCAAATGGGCCTGGGTTTAGCCCAGGATCACAAGAGACCTTCAGACCTCTCTGAGCCCCAGCTTCCCCAACTGTAAAGTGCAGATGACTGCCCCTTGGTTTGTTGTAAGAGTTAGAGACACACAAGGCACATTTTTAGAGAGCGCTTTTAAAAAACTGTGGCTGTTTTATTATCTTCAGAACTTGGTCCTTTGGCATTGCTGCTCAGTCTTAGGATAAAAAAAAAAAAATCTGGCCAAGGGAAAAGTGAAATAAAGTCTGAATTTTGAAATCTGAATGGGATAAATCTCAGAAGAACCAGATTGCAGGAGAGGTGAGTGCAGAGAGAGGGAGGATGAATCCAACCTGTGGGCCTGACTCACTTATTCATGTAAATACTGCTGGGTCTGAACGCAATGGGCTTCCAAAAATAACATTATCTTAACATTTAAAGATGCAAACGTTCTCTGTGGATAAAAGGGAAGTGGTTGGTCCATGTAAGGCTAAATGCCTAGGGACGACCTGACGAATTGCAGGCTCCAAGTAAGAGATGTTAGCTGTGGTAGGGAGCCAACTTGTGGAACTGTGAGGCAGAAGGTTGCGCTTTACCTGCATGATGATTTGGTGGGTGTAGGGGAAGGTGGCTGGACAGGTTGTATCAGTTTCTGTGAGGTTCTGTCCAGGAAACTCCTTGGGAGCCAGAAAAGCATATGGATTAAGAGCATTCTGGGTTTAAATCCCACCTGTGCCATTTAATTCCTGTGTGACCCTGGGCAAGTCATTTAGTGTCTCTACACCTCAGTTTCTTCATGAATAAAATGGGGATAATAATACCTTCTTTCTATGATTGTTAGGAGGATTCGATCACCTCAGTGATGGGCAGTAGATACATTCCTTTATGGGAAGCTGCCCTATAGCATTGCTGAACATCCTGTAACTACAAGGTGCTAACAGTATTGTGATAAAGGTGTTACTGCGGTTTAAGATTTACATTTGCTGCCTCTCCCCACCCACCGCCAGACTTGGTGTAGTGGGTTTTCAGGCAGGTCTTTTAAAAATAAGGACTAAAACCATCCACTGCCACCCCAGCAGATGAATTTTTGTATAATTGTGAGATATGGGTCTTCAATCATACAAATCACCTGGCTTTTGTTAAAACAGTAGTTCTGGGGGCATTTCATGAAAATCTTAATATAAATAGTAAGAATTTGTTTTGAAAATTGGGGGTGTGGGTGAGGGGCAGAATCTCAAAAGGCAAGTTCTTGTGAGACCTACTAAATAGTTGCCGGATCTTGTCAGCATGTTCATTTTTCAAGCTGTTGGTCAGCTGGTCACCCCCACAGGAAACTTTGTGCTTGCAATACAATAGAGTCTCTCCCTACACGCTCTCAACTCAGACCCCCTGAAACAGGAAGCTCTACTTGTAGCTCCTTTGCCCTGCCCACCATAAAATATGTGTTCTTCATCAAACAGTTATAGGATTGGAGAATCTACTCAAAAGAGAAAGAGATTTCCCTGGCCTTTGCCATCCATAATTTTCCTACCTGGTTAATTGCATCCTGTGTAATTACTTTGGCCCTGGGAGGGGAAGGGTTGAAAGTGTCTCCTTGTCTAGTGTTCAGAAAGAATGCGAAATTGATATGGTGCCAATTGAGGCCGGCTTGGGGGATCTCCAGCTGCAGTCGGACCACTCCAGTCTCCGTGGGATACAGAGCTCCAGTACTGGCTCTTGTGGACATCAGAGCCTAATCCTTTTGAAAGCATCCAGTCCGACGTGCAGCGGGGGAAGCTCAGGTGGCAGGAGGCTGGGCCTGTGCCTTTCAGCAGCACTGTGGGTATCTCGGGGCCTCTGAGTGCTGTGTGAAGAGCACACACTGGGCAGCTCTTGGGTGTCTGCCTTTCAGGCATGATTAGAGCAAGAGCCGCTTTGTAAATCACATAGGCATTCTTCTAAACTATTTAATCTCAAGCCTAGTAACCCCTTGGGTGCAGGCACACACTTTGTTGGGAATTTTGCACATTGTTCATTGATACATACCAGCAACGATAGGACTAAAACTTAAAGTGGAAACAGTGGCTTGGGGAGAGTCCCTAGTCAGCATGGGGAATTATCAGTTGGATACACCCTGTTTTTAATGGCCTGGAAATTATGTATTCCATAGCAGACTTTTTATGTTCAATTGTGACTTGAGTCTAAATATTTGAACCCTGATATCACAGAGTCAATGGGCATATGTGAAATGGCTGGCTGGATTAGAGATTAATTGGTTAGTAATGGTGTGACAGAGAAAATCACCTGGCCTGTACCAGAGGAATGCAGGATATGTGTTTTTCCTTTCCATAAACTCAGATATTCTGGCCAGAGTAAGAATTCCTTTAACTCTGCCATGTAGGTAGAGAGGATGATAATGTTGGACGAAGGAAAGTATGTTCAAAAGTATAGTAATTAGGTCTACATTTAAAAAAATATATATATTTTGTTGATTATGCTATTATAGTTGTCCCAATTTTTCTCCCTCTGCCTGGTTCCTCCCTTCCCTCCATCATCCCCCTCCACTTAGGTCATGTCCATGGGTCATGCATATAAGTTCTTTGGCTTCTCCATTTCCTATCCTGTTCTTAACCTCCCCTTGTCTATTTTGTACCTACCATTTGTACTTCTTAATCCCTGCAGTTTTCCCCCCATTCTCTCCCTTGCCGCTCCCCGCTGATAACCCTCCAAGTGATCTCCATATCTGTGATTCTTTTCCCGTTCTAGTTGTTTGCTTAGTTTGTTTTTGTTTTTTAGGTTTGGTTGTTGACAGTTGTGAATTTGTTGCCATTTTACTGTTCATAGTTTTGATCTCCTTCTTTTTCTTAAATAAGTCCCTTTAACATTTCACGTAGGTAATAGCTTGGTGATGATGAATTCCTTTAGCTTTACCTTGTCTGG
This sequence comes from Anoura caudifer, assembly GCA_004027475.1. NCBI lineage: Eukaryota > Metazoa > Chordata > Mammalia > Chiroptera > Phyllostomidae > Anoura > Anoura caudifer. The sequence continues at coordinate 320,456 of PVKU01000819.1, read as the reverse complement.
GAAGCACTTTATCTGCCCTTCCATTCTAAATGGTAGCTTTGCTGGATAGAGGAATCTTGGTTGTAGGTCCTTGCTTTTCATCACTTTGAAAACTTCTTGCCAGTCCTTTTCCCCTCCAGTTTGTTTTGAGAAATCAGCTGACAGTCTTATGGGAACTCCTTTGTAGGCAATTCAGGGCTTTTCTGTTGCTGCTTCTAAGATTCTCTCTTTATCCTTAACCTTTGGCATTTTAATTATATGTGTCTTGGTGTGGTCCTCTTTGGGTCCAACTTTTAGTAAAAGCGTTCTGTTTTGCTTAGGCATCGAATTCCTGAAAGGATTTCGGGTAATACTGGAGGAGCTGAAGTCAGAGGGACGACAGTGCCAGCAACTGATTCTGAAAGACCCAAAGCAGCTCAACAGTAGCTTCAAAAGGACTGTAAGTCACACATAGGGAATGTGTTCCTGAAGACACGCATTGTTCCAGGGGCCTGAATGGTCTATTCACAGTCTGTGAAACTGGAGACGGGGGGGCTTTGGGGTCCGCCCCACCTGCCAGGGTGGGCAACAATGGCCGGCAATACTGCCAGCCTGCTCCATACTCCCTGAGAAATCCTCCAGCACCTCTCACTGGTAAACACACCTCGGGTTACATGCTGGAACAGCCATCCTGGAAGGTGTTTTGTGCTCTTCGGCTTGTATGTGGGCTCTTTCCTATCATCTTTGAAATTTAGTGTTTACAAGCTCTGGCTTCCTTGCCAAGAAACAGACAGCATTATTGATCTTCATTTCATTGAGGGATCCAAACCTAACCTTGGTTCAGAAAATAGACCTGACTTCCTCCCTCCCTGGGACACATCCCCCATCTCTGGAACTGTGTCTGGGTGACTGTCAGGGAAGAGTGAAGCTCTCTTAGGTAGGTGGAGGGGTGGGTAATTTCTCCATGACGTCACATGTGTTTTTGTTCCCATTTAGGGAATGGAATCTCAACCTTTCCTGAATATGAAGTTTGAGACGGATTACTTTGTAAAGATTGTTCCTTTTCCTTCCATTAAAAATGAAAGCAATTATCACCCTTTCTTTTTCAGAACTCGAGGTGAGTATGGCCTTTTCTTCCTGGTTCCCATTGCGAGACTTCTGCTTTTAATTTTTGACAGATATGTGTTCAGGAGTCCACAAAATACTGGTATAAAACCAGCATGGTGAAGAGAAAAGCATCCAGAAAAGCAACTTTTAGAATTAAGATTCAGCCCAGGAAGCATTAATCTAACCAGAAGCACCCATTCCTGCTCTAGAGTAGACATGATGGTTGATTTTTTTAGAGGGTGCTGTTAGTCATATATAAAACCCATTTGATTAAAAAAAAAATAGGAATAAACCCTGGCCGGGTAGCTCAGTTGGTTAGAGCAGGGGCATCAAACTCATATTCACCAGCAGCCACATCAGCCTCACACTTACCTTCAAAGGGCCGAAGGTAATTTTAGGATTGTATAAATGTAACTACTCCTTAACTGTTAAGTGAGAGCTCAGTGCTGCCGCCGCATAAAACAAGGTGGAGGACCTGATTCAGCCCTCAGGCCTACTGTTTGCCACCTGTGGGTTAGAGCATTGCCCTGATACACCAAGGTTACGAGTTCAGTCGCCAGTCAGAGCACATATAAGAATCAACCGATGAATGCATCATCAAGTGGAACAACAAATCGATGTTTCTCTCTCTCCCTCTCTGTCTCTCTATGCCCTTTCCTCTCTCTAAAATCAACAAATCTAAAACAATAGGAATAAAAAGTATAAGTTGATTTGGGGGTGAAGAGTAGAGCATAAAATGATTGCATTGTTTATGTGTCATCAGGAAGGTGGCCTTGGGGAGGGATCACCTGCCATTTTCAGGATTAGATTAGGAAAGTCAAGCAGTGTGCCTAAGCTCACTTCTTAGAAATTTATTGTCTGTACCTATTTATTTTGCACCGATGTGCCAGGCCCTGTTCTAAATCTTTCCAAATATTAAGTCCATCAAATTCCCCCATGACAACCCTACAAAGAATTGGTAACTAGATGCAGAATCACACACACAGAGGGCTTTTTGGAGCTGGGATTTGAACCCCAGAAGTCTGACTCTCTAGCCACACTTTCCAACCACTACCCAGAAACTGTGCTGGGTTCCCTTTTCTGCCTGGCTGTCCCTTTCCATCTCTTTTGCACATAGTGTCTCTTTCATCTCCCTGAATCATCACGTTGGTGCCCAGACACTCTGCAAACTTCAGCAGTGCTCTCTTGCCTTCCTGGTCAGCCTTCCTGTCTGCCATTCCAGGGCAAGCAGTCGGTACGACCCAGCATCCCCTCCTGTGTGGTCTGGTTCCTGTTCTCCTCCTCTGAGATGTTCTTATTGTCAACTCCAGCCTTCATCAGTGTTTCCTTCCCTTTGAGGAATTCTTAATCTGGTTGTTTTTTTTCTTTTCTATCTTTCTTAAAAAAAAAAAACAAAAAACAAACAACTGGTTGTTTTCTATGCAGTAAAGGTATTTTATAAAAATTGGTCTCATTTTCTTAATTAAATAAGATTCCATGGGGAAAAGACCATTAGCACACAACATTATCTTTGGTACCTTACATGTAATGACCAGATACAGGGTTCGAAGCATGTGTTCATGAAAAGTTTGCCTAAATCAAACTTAGCATAATTTAAGATTAATTTTTCCCATCAGAATCAGTCAGTGTGTCTATCTGGATGTGAGGCAGAGGCAGGAGATGTGTTTATCACTATTTTAGTGCAGTGACCTTGAATCTGCCTTCTGTTTTCTTGGAATTGTACGGACATTTCCCAGAGGTTTCTCCTGGGTTAGCAACATGGCATATTGAACCAGCTGTCTGGCCTCTCTCACTGAGTTTTTATTGAGTTGCAATCATGTTTCAAAGCTACTGGCTTCGGTGTCTGCTTTGCAGCACTGGTGCTACTTCTTAGTAGATGCCTGATGTCGTTTTTAGATTCCATCAACAGGATTTTACATTAGAATGCTAGTGAAGGTTGACGTAAACTTGATCTAGCCCTGGTCGGTGTGGCTCAGTGGGTTGGGCATTGTCTTGCAGGCTGAAAGGTCACGGGTTCAGTTTCCGGTCAGGGCACACGCCTGGGTTGTGAGTTTGGTCCCCAGTCATGAATGTTTCTCTCTCACATCAGTGTCTCTCTCCCTTTCTCCCTCCCTTCTCCTCTCTCTCGAATCACTAAAAAAATAAAAAAAATGGAGATGATAATGGCACCAACTTAAAAAATAACCCTGGGACAGTTAACAGTCTCCTGTGCCTAAACACCTCCGCGGTGGGACAGGGGCCAGCTGCTTCTGTTACAGCTGAAACAGCGTCCCTGTGGCACTAGTATGGACAGGGTCCTGCCGCTCTTGGCCGCTGGCCTTGAAACTACATAATGCTTGACAAGCTTTTAAAATCTGGGTGATTTTGTAGTGTTTTCTTTTGGCATAAAATGAACTGCATTAATATTTTATATTGTACAGTTTAAGTCTTCATAAGATACAACTGCACTATACTGAAAATCATTGTTGAATTGATGTATTTTATACTCTTCCCAGCCATACTCAGTGCCAGATATTTATATTTTACTGATTTGTTGGACAAGAAAAACATAAAACTGTCCTATAACCAAAAATATACACCTTTCTTAATAGCCTGTGACCTGTTGTTGCAGCCGGACAACCTGGCCTGTAAACCCTGTAAGTATAGCTGTTCTTGTCTCAAAGTGTTGCCACCCCCGTGGTGTCGGCTGGCCTCAGGTGCTCACTCCGGGCGCTTTGTCCTCCCAGTCTGGAAGCCTCGAAACCTGAATGTCACCCAGCTCGGTCTGGACATGCAGGTGTCCTTTGACCACGCACCGCACTCCTTCGGCTTCCGTTTCTTCTATCTTCATTACAAGCTCAAGCACGAGGGACCCTTCAAGCGGAAGACTTGTAAACAGGTTAGTTGTACATAAAGAAACACCACATGTTTTAAGGTGACCCCTGCACCCCTAATTTGGATGGTTCAATTTGAGCGTAAGGTGTTGTTGACTCTCAGCACTCAGTAGGTATTCCAGAACATTCTTTGGTGTGTCTCAGGCCACCTTGCCATCATCCCTCACTCCCCAGTTATCTACAGCCCAGCTATCCTGGTGGTAATGTAGCCCAGTAAAAATATTACCAAAGGACCAAAATAACGAAGTGTCTCTAGTTTGTTCTTTTATATTTAAACATTAATCAGGTGCTCACTGTGTGCCAGTCACCAAGCTTTACGCTCATTGAATCCTTACAGCCCTATGAAACAGAGACTACTGTCACTCCCACTTAACAGATGGGGGCAACCTGAGGCTCAGGGAGGTTACCTGGTTTGCTCAAGGTCACAGAGTAAGTGGAAAAACTATGTGGAGGAGCCATGTCACTAGCATTTCAGTGGCTACTGATTTTACACAGAGGCCAAGCTTAAGCAGAAACTCAGTAACCAAGTTCTTAAACTGGGGGCAGTCAAAGGGAGTGGGAAACCCATTTTTATTTAGCTTAAATTTTTTTTTATTTTTTTAAGTTTTTTTATTGCATTTTTTCCATTACTATTTAGTCCCTTTATACCCCCCTTCTTCATGCCATTGCACTCCCCCACCCCCAAACACCACACTGTTGTCCACGGAAGTTCACAGTACTCTTAGAGCACCCCCTGGGAGCACCAAGAGAGGTTTTTAGTGGGGGCGGAAGACCCCAGCAACTTCCAGGGCATGCTCCTGTTTGTGTTGAGTTTTGCTTTCCTGCTGGCTCTCACCTGTTCATTGACCTTTGACCTTCTGCTCAAGTTAAAATTACAGCACATAAACACAAACAGACAGGTAATTTCTTTCCTCACCCTTTCATTAAGTAAAGGGTATTCTAACTACATAGTTTTGAATCAAATATTCCTGCTAAGGGTGCCACCAGCTACATGTACAATATGAAAGGGGTCCCAGACTCTCCTGGGCCTTTTATCAAAGTGGAGTCCAGATAAGGTGGCAGAGAAACACAGTTGCTTTCTGACCTGATTGATGCTTTCTGAAAACGTGTGTGAGACTGGTGGCACATCTCCTTCAGTTCTGGGGAGAAAGGGGTCCTGAAGATCTTTATACAAGATCCAAGTTTTCAGAATATTATTTCTTTGCAGGAGCAAAATACAGAGACAACCACCTGTCTCCTTCAAAATGTATCTCCAGGGGATTATATAATTGAGGTATGTGTAAATTAAGAAAGCTCTTTTATTAATTCTACAGAATGAGTCCAGTTCATTTAGAAATCCAACTGTTTACTACAATTTCGAGCCATTGAAGGTGTGCACAGTTATATTTTTACATGGACCTTAACATGCTTTTTAAAAAGTTTATATAAAATTGATATTTGATTTTTTCATTACATATTTCAAATAAATATTTTTATGTAACCATACAGCCCACATAACCATGATTTTAAATTCTATATAGTATTCTTTCTTCCTTACAAAGGTATATTTTTAAAACTTTACCTTCTAAAAAGTCTTGTTTTAGTAATAAAACAGCAAAGCAAAAGTTATGCCCATTACGTCTGCCTACACTTCTCTGGGCTTCTCCTTGAGTCCATATAAATTTACATGAGTTCCAAGTTCCACTTAAAAGAGCATGAAAATGATATACTTTTTCTTTTCTTTTTGTAGATTTCTTTTCCAGTATCAAAAATACTACAAAAACAGGAGTAAAAGAAAAATAGAAAGAGACATTAAAAATTTGCCCATAGCCTTCCTATTCAAAGACAAACAACATGTCTTAAAATTTTGGTAGAAACACCTAGTTCTTGCATGACTATAACAATGCATGGTTTTGAACAGACACACCCTCTTAAAGCATTAATGGAGGTCCAATATGATCAGTGATAAGATGCCATTCTAATGGAAAATTGTTAGAACATGGACCTCACTAGCTGATTTCATCAATGAATAAACCACCTTTTGATTTATGAAGAAGTCTAGACTTTTGAGTTGGTAAAGCAGAGATGTGTCTGACCATCAGTGGATAGTCTCACCTCGTACTTGATCACAGACAGCAGCCCTCCTTCCCCTCACCCCATCCTCCTTCCTGCCTCCCCACACTGCCCTGAGATGACAAAAGAATGAAATCTGTTGAGATGATATCATTTAAAAAAAATAATACAGCACCCTCTGTTTTGCAGCTGGTGGATGACTCTAATACAACAAGGAAAGTGATGCATTATACTTTAAAGCCAGGTAAGAATCTTTCTGTTTGAAATGTTGGCTCTGGACTATAGTACACCAAGGTATCTATACCTAAAGGTTTATAAAAACAAAACACAACAAAACTTGAGCTCCTCTATCAAAGGATGTTCAATTAAATCTGACTCTCCTCCAGCCTAACTCGGATGCCTGGAAGATCAAAGCCATTGTGGGGTGTGTTGCTGGAACTAAATAAATAGTCAATTGTCCTTGGGAGAAAAGTGGTTGTGGGAGGGGGAGGTTTCCTTAGGCAAAATTCTCACTCAGAGGTATTTACAGTTAGCAGACTAACTGTTGAATTGTTTCTTCAAAATGAATCCTTTTTAAATTATTAAACCAGTACTAGAGAAAGGTGGTCAAGGGGTCCTAGAACCTGTTATGTGGCTTATGTTGAAAAGGGAAAAAAATAATCTCTTTGAAGCTGCTGTGCTGTTTAAGTTTAAAAGCCTTCCCTTTGAATTTTCCCAGTGCATTCCCCGTGGGCTGGGCCCATCAGAGCCGTTGCCATCACTGTGCCACTGGTCATCATATCGGCGTTCGCCACACTCTTCACTGTGATGTGCCGTAAGAAGCAACAAGGTATGTGTGTGGTGTGTCCCTGGCCTGGGGACAGGACTGGAGTGCTTGGTCCCTCCAGGTGGGCATCTGGGAAGCTACTTAGCTCCTTAGTCAGTTTTCTGACTACAAGTCTTTCTAGAATTAAAATGCTTGACTTTTAACCTCAGGAGCCACTAAAAGGACAGGCATATCTCCGTTCTCAAACTTGGGGTAGTAAATTCAAGAGCATTAAGGAAGTCTAAAGGGATGAGTAAGGATAAAGGTGGGGCTTGATCACTTATAAAAATCAAGTGTCAGGAGGGGACCTTCTAGGGAGTTGGAAATGTTCTGTATCTTGATCCAAGTGGCAATCACACAGGTGTGTACCTAGATAAGAAATTGAGCCCTGAGTGGTTGGACACAGTGAATTGAACACCAGCCTGCAAACCAAAGGGTTGCTTGTTTGATTCCCAGCCAGAGCACATGCCTGGGTTGTGGGCCAGGTCTCTAGTAAGGGGCACGTGAGAGGCAACTACACACTGATGTTTCTCTCCTCTTTTCCCCTCCCTTCCCCTCTCTCTAAAAACAAATAAATAAATTCTTTAAAAAACTTACTATTAAAAAATAAAAATGGAGAGGTACTCTTAAGATTTGTGCATTTTACCCTTGTGAATTATACTTCAATTTTAAAAAGTGCCTTTTTAAAAAAGGTGTACTCTGCCAATGCTGAGTGGGCCAGTAGGTGCACTTGGTTTTAAGAGTTGGTTCTGGGTGCTCTTTGCTGATAGTGTGGTCCCTAAAGTGTTCTTGCTTTGCTCAAGGTCAATTTCAGGTGAAGAACAAATTTTGACCATTTGTTGCTTCGCTTGATAAATCAGTTGCCCCATTCCCAGTGGTGACCCAAGCAGGACTGGTGGAGTTGGGGAACTGGGAGTACTCTAAGTGGTCATGTCACCTTTTGTTTCTTAAAGATAACATTAGGTCCCCAGTCTTAGGGAACAGGACAGAGTGTTGCTCATAGCTGTCAATCCTGTCTTCTTTTCCAATTTAGAAAATATATATTCACATTTAGATGAAGAGAGTTCTGAGTCCTCCACCTACACTACAGCATGCCCCAGAGAGAGGCTCCAGCCACGGCCGAAGGTCTTCCTCTGCTATTCCAGTAAAGATGGGCAGAATCACATGAATGTCGTCCAGTGTTTTGCCTACTTCCTCCAGGACTTCTGTGGCTGCGAGGTAAAGAATCTAAAATCTTTTCTTACCTTTTGGGGGTCACATGCTCTGCACCCTTGTCTGGCTACCTTATCCCTGCCTCCAGGCCTCATTTGGTGGCACATGCTCTCCAGCAGTTACTGGCTTCCAAATGGAGGTCAGACTTGCACTCTTCTTTCAGTCTGCCCTACCCATCACCAAACTAAATGTTTTCTAATACTCAGTTCTAACTCTGACACTTCCTTGCTCAGAAGCCTTGAGTGGCACTTACCTGGCAGGAAGTTACGTGGGTGGGGGGTTGTGGGGAGAAGCAAGCTGCCCTGGGAGCATGTAGTGGGGGTCGGGATAGATGGTCACTTGACATATCCTGGTGAGCATCAAAGAGATAATGGCAAGTAAAGTAGGTTTAACAATTCTTTGGGGGGAGTTTTGCTAAGAAGGGAAAAAATAATACATCATGGTTTCTTACCTGTTCTTTTGAGTTAAGCTATTCATATATAGATTATTTATAATGTTATAGTGTTAATATTAGAGTGAAATCTGAAGCTATCATGGAGGGCACATTGCTTCTTACAAATGCAAGAATTGTACAGTAATTGTGTAGTTAGGTTATTTGTGCCTGCTGATGGGTGGCTCTCAATCTCTCCATGTGGTGAGGCTGCCCTCTAGTGTCAAAAAATGTATTTACAAGGCTGGCTCTGTTTCCCAAGGTAGGAAGGTAGAGAGAGGTTGGCAGATCAGCCCATGTGCTGAAAAACAATGGCAAAGTTGAGCAGGTGCCACACACTGTCTTGAGACACAGACAACCTCATTTATGTGTGTAGTACTGCAGAAAATTTTGAAACTAGAAAAAGATGAGGAAAAGTGGCCTGAAACCTCAACCTGGATAAAAGAGGAACCATGGTTAATATTTGGTGTATGTCCTTCCAGTCTTTTTCTACATGGATGAGCTCATACGTACAGTTTGCATTTTGGGTGGCTTGGAATTATTTTTTCTGTCGCTTTAATAACTTTTTACACAATTAGCAGTTTTGTGTAAACTGTAGTTTTAAATAGCCATGCGATCCATGATGTTATTTCAAATTGTTAAACATCTCAGTAGTTCATTTTTGCCTCATTTCTGATGATTTTCCAAAGATAAATGCCTGAAATGGATTGCTAAATCAAAGATAGGAACATTTTTAAATGCTTGGTATATAATCCCAGTTAGTTTTTAGAATGTATGTTTGGAAGGGCAAGTGTAAGACAATTCAGGATTGTCTTTAGCAGGTGGATAGATGTTTGGGGTTTCTTCTCTTTGGTAACACCTTAGAGCAGAAGAGGAAGACAAAGTCATTTCAGATCCCCTTCCCCATTAACAGACTATGGCTGCTGTGTTTGGGCATAGCCACTGGGAATTCTGAACTACAGAAGGGAAGAGAAAGGTACAATTACAAAGAAATGACTTCAGCAGAATCAAGTCTGGGGAAGTGAAACCCTCTGAGGGAGCCTGGTTTTCTTCCCCCACCTCCAAACACCCTTCCACACTCTCCTCGGGCTTTTAAAGGCTTTAAATAGATGTGACCCTGTAGACTGCTGTTAAGTCATGGTGGAAGATGCTGGTTAACCTTAAGTGAGTTAACCAGAATGGCCACATTACTGCAGTTCACCACCTTCTTTTCCAGCCACTGACCAACTAGTAACCAGCATGGTTTTGAGAGTGGCCTGGGAGGTCCTCTTGTCACACTCTCTGGACATGAGCCATGTAGCATTGTGAGTGGCTCTGGCAACCAGACCTGAGCCCCATTTTTCAACCCACTTTGGGCTCCTCATCCACATTCCTCCCTCATCGCCTTCCAGCTTTCTCTCCAGGACCTGTCCCCCACGTGGGCAGCCTCACTCACTCATCAGGTGGACCAACTCCAGTGCCTCCATTTTCATGCTCTGCACGACACTCTAAGCTCCTTGAGGATGTCATAGGTATTATGTGACTTAGGCAGGTTGCTAGAAGCTTCATGCTTGTCTTTTCGCTTGCAGGAGTGTCAATGATCCCACATTATGCTAAACTGAGGACATGATACAGAGGGTCTGGTGTGTGACTTATCTATGGAGTGTTAGCTGCTCCTTGGGAGTGGGTAACCTTGGAGTGGCACATAGCAGTACTAATAATGGTTAAGGGAGAGATGGTGTGCCCTTCTTGTAACATTTCCTTTCTTATTTAAGGCTGCAGCTATATGTGAGTGTGTGTCCTCTTCTCTTTCCAGGTGGCTCTGGACCTATGGGAAGACTTTAGCCTCTGCAGAGAAGGGCAGAGAGAATGGGTCATCCAGAAGATCCACGAGTCCCAGTTTATCATTGTGGTCTGTTCCAAAGGCATGAAATACTTTGTGGAAAAGAAGAACTATAAGCAGAAAGGAGGTGGCCGAGGCTCCGGGAAAGGGGAGCTCTTCCTGGTGGCTGTGTCGGCCATTGCAGAAAAGCTCCGCCAGGCCAAACAGAGCTCATCGGCCACGCTCAACAAGTTCATTGCTGTGTACTTCGATTATTCATGCGAGGGTGACGTTCCTGGCGTCTTGGACCTGAGCACTAAGTACAAGCTCATGGACAACCTTCCCCAGCTCTGTTCCCACCTGCACTCGCGAGATCACAGCCTCCCAGAGCTCGGGCAGCACGCTGGACACGTCAGCAGGAGGAACTACTTCCGGAGTAAGTCCGGCCGGTCCCTGTATGTCGCCATTTGCAACATGCACCAGTTTATTGACGAGGAGCCAGACTGGTTTGAGAAGCAGTTTGTTCCCTTCCACCCTCCCCCTCTCCACTACCAGGAGCCAGCCCTGGAGAAGTTTGACTCTGGGTTGGCCCTGAATGATGTCCTGTGCAAACCAGGGCCCGAGAGTGACTTCTGTCTCAAGGCCGAGGTGCCTGTACCCGGGTCGCCTGCTGACTTGCACTCAGAGGGTCAGCATCTGGGCCTGGACGAAGATGCGGAGGTCGGGCCCAGCGCCGGCAGCAGCTCGGTCCTGCAGCCCCTGCTGCACGCAGTGAAAGCCGTCAGCACCTCGGGCATGCCTCGGGACTCGGGCATCTACGACTCCTCTGTGCCCTCCTCCGAGCTGTCACTGCCCCTGATGGAAGGGCTCTCAGCGGACCAAACAGAAACGTCCTCGCTGACGGAGAGTGTGTCGTCCTCTTCAGGCCTGGGTAAGGCGCTGGGGAGCCCAGAGTGCCGCTGGGTCGGTTCCAATGCAGGCCGCAGCATTTGTTCAGAATTCTGAAATCTGTGAAAAGTGTTTTTCTAATTTGGGTTTACTAGATAAGTTTGCTCTTCTGCAAACTTATGCGGCACTGAAACCTGATGGGAAGTAACACAACTGCCTTGATAGCCTCACTTTATCCCAGTGTTCACATGTGTGAGCAGTCCAGTCCCATGTTAGGTAATACAGAATATGTGCATGATCTCACCTTACTAAATTCTTAGAACATCTGAAGACCAAGACGCAGTGGGCCCCAGTGGTGTTAGATGAGGTTCTGTGGACCTGGATCTTTGCTGGGATTTGCAGTGTTCACTCTTCCCCAAACCTCCCAATGTCCTTAAAGCCACACCTGTTGAACCTGAGGTTCAGGGACGCAGTAGTCTCTCCATCACAGCTTAGCACAAACTCCAGGTAGAGCGCTGTAGGAGGACCCACTTCCCCAGGGAGCCTCTGCAGGATGCCCATGTCTGGTTGTTCCTTATTGTGCTTGTGACTAGTTGCAGTCATGCATGCAAACCCTTTACCCTCAGCTAAGGGAACTAGGACCTCGCAGCAGCATGCAGGTGCTCCATCTTGAGCTGATTGGGACACTTGCCTCATTTGTGTAAAGCCTGTAGTCCAAACCCAGATTCTACCACGTCTGGCCTGAGTGCCCAGCCCAGTGAGGTGCAATGACATGTGGCTCTGCCCTCTCTTCTTTCCTTAGGTGAGGAGGACCCTCCTGCCCTTCCATCCAAGCTCCTCACCTCTGGGGTGTATAAAGCAGAACCTGGTTGCTACAGCTACACTGGTGAACTCTACACGGCCGCCCCTTTGTAATGAAACTGAAGAGTCTAAGCATTGCCACTTTAGCTGCCGCCTCTCTCTGGTTCCCCAGCTCATCTCTCTGGTTGGGTAGCCCACTTGGAGCTGAGGTCTCCTGCAAGGATGTTCAGAGTGAAATTCATGCCAGTACTTGTTCTCCTTGCCCCTACTTTCTGATATATTTTGTTAAAGTCTCTGATTTTCTAAAACCATATGGGTCTCTGAAAGGCATGTCCATAAGATCTGACAACAGCTTGCCGTGTTAGGTCAGACCTTGGATTAGAGCCGGTACTGGGAGGCAGGGAGGAAACATGTAAAGAGGGACAGGAAGATACCTGCACTGATTGTTCAGATTTAATTTATCTCTGCAGATTTTGCCTGTTCACTGTTGGCTGCTTTGATTTGAAATGCTTTGTAGAAAAAGCACTTTTAATGCTATTACAACTGTAGAAATCAAGTGTCAGTCTATCTGGAATCCATGTCATTATAGATGATATCACCGTCCATTTTTGGTGTGGCACTTATGGTGCCATGGATGTGAAAAAAGGCCTAGAAGATAACTGAATATATAATCACCTTTCATAAAACGAGTCTTTACGTATTAGTGGGTGACATGCTGGCTGATGGGGGGCAGCTGCAGGGCCAGGATGACCATCTACGCCACTTTTTCTGAGATGGGTTGGTCAACACGCAATGGCACCAGGGCTCAGCACCCAGGACCGCCTCCTAGTTTGAGTAGGCATCATGCGAGGGCCAGATCTGGCTGCCAAGCTTTCCTGTGCTACATTCACTGCACTGTATCTCAGATGTTGGTGTCTGGAATTTTATTTTTAAGAGACTGATACATGAGTGGGCTGTAGTACTGGAAGTTGCAGTTCATGTGTCTGTTGGCCTCTGGTCTAAAGCTGTGTCCAGAATATTTGGGGTCGGAATCCACTGAAATACACAGTGTGTGGAGGTGGTGGCCATTTTTTCTGCTAAAATGGTTTTGACTAATGACAAGCCTCTTTTTAAGAAGGTGAAAAGAAGGGGACTGTCCCAAAGACGAATGTGCTCTTCAAATATTGTCTAAAGAGGACATGGAACCTGAAATCAGTAATTCTTGAATCTTAAACTATTACCCCCACAACCCATCCTCTGACTCATGTTTCACTTTGTGTTTATATTGTACTTACCCAATGAAAGGTTTGTCTCCTGTGTTCCGTCCTACCAAGAACAGCTATTCAGAGTTAAGGAAAGAATTTTCTATAGAAAGAAAATGTAAATGTTCTGTTTTTATGAATGGCTTCTCTACAGAATTTCTGTTTCCAAAGGGGAAACAGTTGTTCCCTTCTCCTCCCCATGTCCTTCTGGGGATGTGAGCATCCTTTTCCACCTTTTTCATAGGAGTTGTTGACTTTGGCACCCTCTTTTCTCACAGCACGCACACCAGGGACCATGGTTTTGACTCCAGCAATGTTAAAGGGGACACGGAGAAACATCCCGAGACGGAGTGGGAGGTAGGAAGTGGCAGGATTTCTCTTTCCAAGCACATGCTTGGCAGGTGGGGGAGGGAAGGTTTATAACCCTCCTGGAAAGAAGAGGTTTGTGTGCATTTTTAATGCAAATGCTATATACCCTGCTCTGTAAAAGCAGCTGGCAGTTTCTTGGGAGAAGAATGTGATTGTCTGTTCTCTGGCATCAAGTTTCCTGCAGCTGCTCTGAGGGAGAAACAAGGGAGGAGCAGAACTGTGTGCCCCAGAAAACCAGACATCTTGTTTGAGAAGAGACATTCCATGTTGTCACCGTGGAATACAGGACCAGCAAAGAGCTCCTGTCCACATGTGACTGTCATGCCGTTCCATCCTCAGCATGCATTCTGTGAAGGAGATTGATGAGTTCCAACTTGGCCAACACACAAAAATTCACTTTGAAACATTATGAGAGAGATTTCTTATTGAGGCTAAATGGTGCGTGCCCCAAAGGAATGGGTAAGAGCCACTTTTAGGATAGATGTTCAGCTTCGCATGTGAAATGAGGCATCTATGAAAAAGCAGCTCCAGTGATAGCAGGGCGGACTGGGGTAGGGGAGCATCAGCTGGGCTTCATGGGCAGAGATTGCTAAATGAATTCACTTATGAAAATGAAAGGGAAAGAAGGTGCTGGTCCAAAAATCAACTAATGTTTTATTTTGGATTTAGGGTTTTGGTATTTACTTTGAAATGCTAATGTTTATGATGCTCAACAAAATCAAACTGATGTACCAGGTAATGAAACCACAGTGTGAATGCCTAACTCAGAGTAAGTTGAGAAGTCCGACTTCCTGTTTTTTGTCTTACTAGTTTCTCTTTTTTTCACCCTCCCCATCTCATGCTGGGAATGGAAATAATTGCCTTAGGGGCAAAGAGTCTGTTTAAGCAGAGCTCCATTTTTTGACTCATACATTGTTCTAAATAGTGGAAATGATAAGCTGGAATTAAGATCAAGGTTCTGTAAGTCACAGGCTTTTAAACAGTGGGGAAACAAGAAGTAGAATATAGGGATGATCTCAATGAGTCCCTGATTTTGAGAGTCAAAGGCTTGTATAGCTAAGTTAGATGGTGTCCTCTGGACAGGAGAACAAGTGTAAATCCAAGGTTCCAGGTAACCAAGAAGCCTGCAGGTAGTTGAAGGTAGAGAGCTGGTTGTTTATCTTAACTCATCAGTACCCTACTGAAAGGACTTAGCATTTGACACAGTCAGTTTTTCCAGGCGAGTGATCAGGGAGGTAAAAGCCCAGGTCAAGGTGTGCTCTTTCAGAGATCAACTATAAGCAACAGCGACCACCTGGGTGGTCCCAGCACAGCCACACAGTGGGCAGAAGATACTCCAGAGAGCCAAGTCCTGGGCCTTTGAGCCACACTGATCTCTAAAAAGAATCACAAGTCATTCAGGTCCAGGCCCTGGTGGCAGACCCAGCCAGGTGATAGTTTAGGGTTGGCCAAAAAGTCCATTAATGTTTTTTCCCCTATGATAACTCTAGTAGTGCTTAGTTTTCTTTAACTTCATTTGAAACTGTTTTTGTTAGATTATATTGTGACATTGTCATATCAGTGTGCATTTAAAAAAATCAAAATTGGTGAATTTTTGTGCAGCCATTTTAATATTGAAGATGGACAAAAATATGCAATATTTTTGGTGTATTATGCTTTATTATTTCCAGAGAGGTAAAAATGCAACTGAAATGCAAAAATAGATTTCTGCAGTGTATGGAGAAGATGCTATGACTGATCAAACGTGTCAAAAGACGTTTGCGAAGTTTCTTGGTACTATTGACGTTTTGGCCAAACAATTCTTTGCTGTGGGGCTATCTTATGCCTTGGAAGATATTTAGCAGCACCCTGGCCTCTACCCACTGGAAGCCAATAGTGGGAGGCAGCTAGCTGACATTCTCAAAATATCTAAATCAATAAGTTTATTGGTGAAAATGAAAAATGTGTCTTTTATTTTATGGAAAAAAGCATACAGACATTTTGGCCAACCCAATATTTTGAGACAAAAGTGAAATGGGCCCATAAAGTCATGAGACAGAGTTTTGGTTGACATGTTAGCAGTAACTGAAGATAGTCCCAGATCAGGAGTTCAAAAAATGTCTTTAGTAACAATGACATTATTGGCATCAGTGTGTCATAACTTAAGTTCATGAATGTTTGTCAAAGTTTACTGCTACTACTTTATAGCCACAATTTTGTTGTTGTTGTTGTTAAATAAAAAACAACCTCTAGTCTCAAGTTCCATGACTTAGTGTAAGTAAACAGAAAAGCCGTCCCCCTAAAAATGTGGGATTACTTGATTTTTTCAGACCCCTGCCCCAGGGTTGAGCATCTTTTCTTAAAAAAAAAAAAAAAAAAGAAAAAAAGAAAAGGGAAGGGGGATTGATTTTCTTGGAGAAGAAATAACATACCCTCCTCCCCAAAGAGAGAAAACCCTGCAGTCGGCAACTGCTTGAATACTAATTTGGCTCTCTCAGAGATAGGAATTACTCTTCATGTCTTCATTGGAGAGAAGTGAGCAATGCCAATGTGAAGGTTATTAGACTCTTACATTGTTAGTGAGAACTGCTACCCTTATTTAACAGATGGTATGCCTTCAGGGGCACTAGTGTTGCAGGACAGTTGTAAAGATAAATAAGGTTTAATTTTAAATGCCATTGACATGTCCTCTCAGTGATGGAAATATTATAAGGCATGGTGGGGACCCTGGCAAACCGAAATGCTCCTCTCCTACCTACAGGGGGTATTTACTCATGCCAGTTGTGGCCACCCATGGTTGCCTGATCTTCCCATATTTCAAGAGAAGCTGAGAAGCTGCATTTTTATATGAAAAAATCTGATTTGCATTTAGTGTAGTATTGGCATTGAGACCCAACAGAACACATGAGTGGACCTGATTTGGCCTGCTAGCTGCCAGTTTGTTACCCACTTTGCTTTATAAGATTTGAAATTAAAGGCTTGCATGGTAATTAGAGATGTCTGGTACCACCAGAAAATGCTCTTGCTAAACACAGTCGGTAGCTGGATTGCTTCTTCCCCTCATTGCTTCCCCAAAGAAATTTCATATGACTGTGGATGTATTTGAAATATTTTGATTGCTGCTTTATATTTCATAGTGTCTTAAAAGAAAAGCAAGCTAGTTGTTAATTTTAAAGTCAGGTTTATGTTCTTCCCATTTAAAAATAGGACATTTGGAACAATTTCCCTTAAACTCTGCAACCCGAAGGACTTTATTTATCATTTTAGCTCTTGGCTTAATCAGTTTTTTAGGTGGTGTGCGATTCTGAGCTTAGATCAAGACTCGAGGAAGCATAGGCATTGTGGGGAGTAGGGCAAGGAATGAGTGTCCACTAGAGCCAGGTATTTGCATTGTCTTCCACTTTAAATGATCTGTGAATTGACTCTGCTTTGGAACTGTGAAATCGTATATGGAGAAAAGCTTTTCCTAATATTGAGATACCAGTTAGGAGTCATCATTGGGGTATGGGGTCGGTCAGCTTGCTATATTACCTCCTTTCCAGGCTCAGGGTGCAGATAAACAAAAGGAAGTCTGACTGTAAGCCAATAGTTTTGATTTTGATTTCAGAGTTTTGGGTGTGGGAGAAAGTTTGGATTATCTAGCATGCACCCCCTGATGACAGACAGGGCTGTGCTTGAATTCTTTCAGACATATGGCTGTGGATGGGATTCTGCATTTTCAGCAAAGGAGATTCTGTAACCTATCCTGCTGATCAGATAGTTCTTTGTATGTCTCCCTTATAGAAATTCAAACCAGCCTTCTTTTGTTCAGCGTGCAGTGGAAAAAGAACAGCTGGTCACCTTCCCTGTATTTGAAAACTATAGTGAAGTCATTCCCCTGGTGTTTTTATTTCAGTGATAAATAATCCCACCTACTTATGCCATTCTTCATAGCTCTTATTTTCTAAGGGCTTAGTAATTTTCACTGCTATTCTTTCTCTTAGCTTCACACTCAGTTTAGTTGCCCAGATAGAAAGTGGTGCCTTATTCACATTGGTGCTTTATGTAGGCCAAGCTCAGAATGGGGATTACAGGGAAATTCTTATGTGCCAGCTTCTCTTACTACTTAAAAATATAATGTCACTTAAAAAAATATCACCTTTATTCATTTTGAGGAGTGTTTGCCACATTTTTTTTCTTGCCAATAGTACTCCTTATATATGGGGTTTTCCCCACCTCTTGTGGTCAGATGCTTGGTACTCATTCCTGATGTGTTTAATGTAATTCTTGAGCTGCTTCAAAATACTCTTCAAGATCAGTTCTTACCTTCTGAGTGGCAGCTTTCCCTATCTCCCAATTTTGGATTCTGTTTCTACATATCTCTAACATCTCCTTTAATTCATGAGTCACAATATTATTCAGTGGTGCACACTTCGGATTGACCACTGATGAGCTAGACAGTAGTTGCTAAGGGCTAATTTGCAAAGAGGTCAAATGAAAACCTCTTGGGAATTTTGATCAGTCGTCTTCTCTGCAGGTCTTTGGTTCCTCTCCAAGATTCAGCTGTGACCACAGTCTCCCCCAGGAGCTTTTTTATGTTCTAAAAGGTTGCAGCCATGGCTCTGAACTCACCCAGCCCTATGGGTCTGGAAAAGCAAACACACAACCAAAAGTCTAGCAAAAGTAAATCTCTGTGACTGGTTTATGTCATATAAAACTTCAGTAGAGAAGATTTAAAGAAGCAATCTTTTGTTCATACATGATGTAGACAAAGCTGACCGCTCCATTCACCACACACACACACACACACACACACACACACACACACACACATTACCACTGGGTAATACTAATGTGTAAACATCTGTTCTTTTTTTGTTTTTTTTTTAAGGTTTTATTTGTCTTGAAAAAAGCATAGTGAGTGTGGACAGAGAGAAAAACTTTTGTAAAAACCAAATGTGTTCACTTAGAGAGTAGGTAACTTCTATTTTCACTGTTAGTTTTTTTTTTTTTTTTTTTTTTTCTTTCCTACTACAGAAGCTCCCTGTTAGTGCATTCCAGGGGGAAAGCCTGTGGAGCGCGGTGGCTACTGCCGTTGTCCGTGTTTCATCACTAAGTGTGTCCCTTGTGGTGGAGAGTGAGCACTGACAGACTGTAGCAGTGTGCTGTATTTTTACATTGGAAACAGTGTCTCTTTTGATTTGTACATAATTCTGAATAGGTGACAGTAGATCACAGCTGACATTTGCAAAATGATGTTTTTGTACCTTTAGAATTTCTGTATCAAATAAAGTGTTTTGTTTTAAGAGTGTGGTGGTTTCTTTTTCTAGATTATCTTTACAATTTCCTGAATAGCTGTGGTTCCTAGCACAGTTTTGTGAGGGTTCTCGCTCTGAGAAGGGTGGCGATTATCCAGGGTGAGGAGGTGAGGGTGGCCAGTATGTCTTGCACTTTAAAGTAAGAGAAAAGGAATCTGTTGCCCTTGACCATTTACCTTGCCCTCCAGTGGGCAAGTGCCTGTTGCCTGTGTGGTGTCTGGTGCAGGAACAGGAATACTTAAATCACGAAGAAACTTGCCCTGGCCAAGTAGCTCAGTTGGTTGGAACATCATCCCATACACCAATAGGTTGCAGATTTGATCGCTGGTCAGGGCACATATAGGAGGCAGCCGATTAAAGTCTCTGTCTACATCTGTCTCTCTCTCTCTCTCTGCACCTGTCTCCCTACTCTCTCTCTAAAATCAACAAACATATCCTTGGGTGAGGATTTAAAAAAAAAAAAGGAATAAGAAACTTGACTCTCAGAACAAGCGGACTTTCTTTGCAGAACTTTGAAAAGAACCATGGAAATTTGGAAGCCACTAAAGTATTTCCTGTCATTAACAGAAAAAGAAATACCCTGTTCATTCTTCTAACACACATCCTCTCACCTCCTCTGGGCTCTGTGCTCTGAGTTAACTTCTTGGAGTCATTGGCTTCAGGGTCAGTTCCTAGATCTGCTACCATCAACGTGAACATGCCAGTGCATTTCTGGGCCTTAGATTCTTACCCACAGAATGGACCTGTCAAAGGTTCTACTTCACAGGGTGATGCATATAAAGTACTTACTTGCATGTAGTACAGTTACCTCTTGACCAATATGAGTTTGAGCTGTGTGGGCCCCCTTATCTGTGGATTTTTTCAATAAATACAGTCAGATAAGATGCACACATGATTTCTCCGTATCTCTGGGTTTTGCATCTGCTGATTCAACCAACCACAGATGTGGACGGCCATTACCTGAAGGATATGGTAGAAGTTAGGTCTTTGGAGCATAAGATTTTATTTTTCTTTTAGAGAGAGAGGGGAAGGGAGGGAGAAAGGGAGAGAAACATCAATTAGCTTTGCAGCATGATGTCCAGCCTACTGAGCCACACCTGTCGGGGAGCCTAGGACTTAAAAAATTGGGTTTTCCTTGTTTACTTGTTCCTTCCCCCTCTTTCCCTCCCTCCCCACAGAATGAGTGGTATAACAGCTCTGAGTGAAGCACTGTTGGTTCCTGAGAAGAAATTATATCAAGTTCTTGCCTCAAATACCTTGGCATAGCCTCACTGCTACTCTTCAAGGTGGGTAATCTTACTGTCCCCATTTTATAGACAAGGAACCTGAGGCTCAGAGAGGCTGCCATTGACTCCTGATCTCACAGCTGGTTAGGGGCAGGGCTAGGATGTGAGCTCTGGCAAACCCTGCCTAGGCTGCTCATGTGTCCCCTTGGCAAAGGTCTCCATCCAGGTACAAGTAGACCCCTTAAAGTGGCTGTGTGTGGTCAAAGGCAGTAAAGAGCTTTCCCATAACAGAGTGATGGCAGAAAGGAGTTTATGACAGATGCCCTTCGAATGTTAGCATGACTAATTCTTGCTCTGAGTGCTCCTTGTGTCTTTTGTCACCACAACCTGGTGTGGAAGATATATTAGCATCCTCATTTTTGAGATTCTGAGGCTTGGAAATCAAGTAGCTTTGCAGAGGGCACAAACAAGGAATTGGCAGCACTGGGCTTCAGATGTCTGAAGCATCCTTATCCTAATCAATAGGCTACGCTGTCCCTCAATATAGTTTATAAGGAAAAGACAGAACCTTGAGTAGCAAGTTATGTTGAGATGGTTCCTTTCTCAGTCTAAATACTGAGAGCAAACCCCGTTCAGAGGCTAAATAAATTGATCTAAAAGGGCTAGTCTGGGTGAATCTCATTAAGCAAATGCTGCAATAGTGAATTCCTTTCCTTTTCTTACATTAAGATAAAAGTTGCCATTAGTACTTTTTATTAGTGGGGAAAAATCCTCTGGACAGCATGAGAAGCCCTACTTTTTACCATGGGGTTTGAAAGCAGCCCATTTTTACAGCGGCTGAGGTGTTTTAGGTAGTCAGCATCTGTGGCATTCAAGCATTCTCGACTTAGATCCTCGTCTGCCCCTTTATGCCAGTAGGCAAGTGACTTGACCTGATTAGTTTGGTTTTTAGAAATGCAAACTATAGAGGTAGCAAAGACCAGCTTCCCCATGCAGGCTTTAATCAGAAAATAATCTCATTTTGCTTTAGTTGAGTAAGAGACTACAGGCAGTAAGCTAAGCAGATGGGAGAGGGAAGAGATACAAAATACATCTGCTATTCTGGGTGTAGTGGGTCCTCATCCCCACCTCCTTTATACCCTGTGCTCAGTGTCCACAGGAACGAAAACAAGTGGTCCAAAAATAGGATAGGTAGGGGATACAATCAAGGGAAGGATGGACACAAACATGGGGTAAGGCCTTTTGCAATGAGACAAAATTTGAGTGGATTCTTTGGGATTAAGGGAAAGTGGTGCAAGATCAGTGGACTTGGCTCCCTGGCCTCTTTCTGGAGGGGACACTGCACCATCTATCACATCTTAGATGATACCACCTTTTTACAACATTCGTTTGAGATTTTAAAGGATGTACTGGGAACAGTGATTAAGGTGTACACATGATCCCTGCCCTCTTAACTCCACCTTTTTCTACGTATGGACTGTGGCTAAATCACCTAATTGTTCTGAGCCGCTGTTCTTTCATCTTCAGTGTAGGCCTAATACACACAGCATAGGAGTATTATGAAGATTGGGTGTAATGGGGTCTATAAAGCACCCAAGGCCATGCTTGGCAAGTGCTAGGCACTTAGTAAATAGAAACTATTAGTTATTCTTTGCAAGAGCAGGTCTTGGGCTTTTGTGAGGGTCATATGGAGATGGGTGGGAGAGAGTTCCCTGCTCACAGGGTCTTCAGCCCAGGGACCATGCCTGGCTGATGCAATGGTTGTCCAAGAAGGAAGGGGTGGGCATTGAGGAAGGGGAGGTGCTCCTAGCAAAATTAAATTAAGACAGTAACTCTGGGTTTATTAATAGTTAACCGTACATAAACTGTGACAGTTGACCATGAACTCCTGAGATTTTCTG
This sequence comes from Anoura caudifer, assembly GCA_004027475.1. Taxonomy (NCBI): domain Eukaryota; kingdom Metazoa; phylum Chordata; class Mammalia; order Chiroptera; family Phyllostomidae; genus Anoura; species Anoura caudifer. The sequence continues at coordinate 298,516 of PVKU01000819.1, read as the reverse complement.
ATGTTGCATTGACCAGACTCCTCTTTTTCTGGTTTCCTTCTAGCTCCAATAGAGACACATTTATCTGGGCTTGTTGCTTCAGGGCCCCTGTGCCAGACAGATGACCATGCTCCACTCTGGATGTGAACAAAAGCATTTCTGTAATCAACTATCAGTATGAGGTCATGGGAATTTTCTGATTTTTAGAAGTAGGAAAGGGGCAGAGATCCAATAATAGTCCTTCAGGATAAGATGCCTCTGCCTGGTCTTTTCCACTCTTGCAGGTCATAAACTTTCCAGGGAGTAGGCAGGTGTCTGCCTCCAGACAAGATGTAGATGTTTCCCACAGGGTTGGGCCAGGCCAGGCCACAGAGAACTTGCAGCAAAGAAAGGCTGGAGCATGCCTGGTGGCAGAATGCAAACCAGTCAGATCCTGTCTTTGGTTTCTGTACCTGAAGTTAGATGTGCTTAAATGTTCTGCACAGGTGTATAAGATTGTGCATTCTTATTGATGAGATTATTTTACCATATTAGTGTTATGATTAAAGAGGGGCTTTGGTCTCAAGCATTCTTAACTTAGATCCCAGTCTGCCCCTTTCTTTATGCCAGTAGGCAGGTGACTTGACCTGATTAGGGCTTAGTTTTCCATCTGGAAAATGAGTCATAGTTCTAACAGGGCTGTTGTGAGGCTTGAATGTGAAGCCAAGTGCAGTTCTGGGTACAGAGCCTAGCTTGTGGTTAGTCCCCTCCCGATGGGGGTATGGTCACCTGGGGTAAGTTAAGGGTTGTGCAGTTATAAAGGGGGATCCCCCAAATGTCTCTTTGACACCTGGCCTGGGCAACTGATGGGCTAGTTAACAGAACTGGATTTCCTATCTCCTGGAGGTTTCAGTTCTGCAAGGCACCTGGCAATGGCCTTCTTGGAAGATGGCTACTTGATCAGATGCCACTCCCTGTTTGAAAGCACTGGTGACTCTGGAGGTAAGCTCCTGGCCCTTTGCAGACCTTTTCTCTCCATGTTCCTTTCTTCCTTTATGGCCATGTCAGACTTTTTTGAGATTCCTGGCTCATTTGTTCCTTCCCTGAGGCCTTTGCATGTGCTGTTTCTTCTGCCTGAAATACCTGCTGTCTGTCTCCATTCCTCCTTTGCAGTCAAACATTCCCTGACCACTGTCCGACCTGGTCTAGGTCCTTCCATGTGCCTCAAGAGCTCTTAGCTCAGCTTGTGTGATTATGTAAATGTACCACCTTCAGGGCAGGACCCAGGTTGAATTGAATCAGGCATTTTCTACTCAGAAGCCTCTGTTTGTCTTTCCACTCCAGTCAACCTTGCTTCTCAGGTGTTCCTCTAACCCAGATTATGTGAGCAGAAAGGATTTGCTTTCAAAGAAGCCCTTATTAACTATGTGCAGATTATTGCTTAGGCCTGAACAATAAGACCGACGCCTTAATCCTTACATAGGCGTCACTGTCCCCTGGGTGAAGACTGTACCAGGTTAGTGTTGCTTCATCAGTATGGTGCTCCACGCTTTTCCCAAGCCAAAGAGGGGTTGGGTGGGCAGAAAGGAAGCATCTGTCCATCTCTACAGTGCTACAGGCAGAAAAGTTGAATGTCCCTTCCAGTAATTCAACTTCTAGGATTTTCTCTTTAGGATATAACCAGAAATATGAGTCAAAGTTTATTGTGCAAAGGTTTTCATCATTAAGCATTATCTTTGATACTGAGAAATGAGGAATAAACCAAGTACCAGTCAGAATTGATTATAAGAGGGTGCATTCAAACAGTAGAATAGCAATTTTCAACTGGTATGCTGTAAGAATTTTTAAAACATGTAGTTCCTGACAATTTATTCAGGGGTACTGATCTCTTTTCCCTTAGATTGTCACATAAAAAAATGACAACAGCCATTACAATAATAGCCATCTGGTGTGAATGAATCAAAATTATACCTATTTTTTGTTAGGTTGGCAAAAAATACATTTTTTGGTGTGCCACAGAATTTTAGTAGTTTATGTGTGCCATGAGATGAAAAAGTTTGAAAATTGCTGCAGTAGACCAGCAAGAGGCCTTTAACAATCACGTTATAGAGGAATACTTCATGACAAAGGAAAAGAATCACAGTACAGTAAATAAAAAAATAAAGTCTACAAATTAACAGTGTTTATCTCTGTGTGGTATGATTGTGGTAGGTTTTATCTTACTCTCAGTATATCTCAGTGTTTTCTACATTGTTTTAAATTAAGTGCTATTATTTCAGTGTTTTTTTTTTTCACCTGAGGATGTTTATTGATTAGAGAGAGGGAAACATCAGTCAGTTGCCTCTCATATGTGCCCTGACTGGGGATCGAAACTGCAACTTTAAGATATATAGGATGGACTTCTGGCCAAGATGGAGGCGTAGGCAGACACACTGTGCCTCCTCTCACAACCAAGATTAAGGACAACAAAAATATAGAAAACAAAACAAAACAAAAAAACCCCAACCAGAACAGATAGAGGATTAAATTGTGTGGAAGTCTGACAGTGATTCACCCGGGCTGGAGTTGGCAGCTGGTGGAGAGGGGTCGTGGTGGGAAGAAACAGTAGCTGGTGGTCCTGGGCGCACAAGCGGTGGTTACCAAGCACAGGGAGGCAATGAGCAGACCAAGCAAGGTGCACAAGGTGGCTGACTGTGGTCACGCATTTGTGCGCAGATAAGCCAGGTGAAAACGGGCAGTGAGACGGACTGAGCAACCCAGGCTCCCAGCACCGGGAAATAGAGCCTAAAGGGCACCAATTGAGAATACTTGTGGGGTTTGGGGTGCTGTGAGGGAGTCCCAGCCTCATGGGAGTTGGAGAGACCCACAGGGTCCTAGAACGTGCATGAGCCCACCCACATGGAAATCAGTGCCAGAAGGGCCCAATTTGCTTGGGGAAAGTGGCAGAAGGGACTGGAATCCGAGAGAGAGTGGAGCAAGCGCCATTGGGGCCCGGCTCCCACATACAGCGTCACAACCCAGCAACTGGGTGGCCCCACCCTGGTGAATGCCTAAGGCTCTGCCCCTCACTATGTAACAGCTGCGACCAGACCCCTCCACCAAAAAAAAACCAAAAAACCAAAAAACAAAAAAAACCCCAAGGATGGCTCAAAAGGGAGAACAGATGGGGACCCCAGAGCTAATTCATCTAAGCGACCAAGAGGTAGTCAACCTATCAGATGCACAGCTCAAAGCACTGGTGATCAGGATACTCACAGAATTGGTTGATTTTGGTTGCAAATTAGAGGAACAAATGGAGGCTACAATAAGTGAAATGAAGAAAAATGCACAGGGAACCAATAGTGATGGGAGGAAAACTGGGACTCAAATCAATGGAGTGGACCAGAAGGAAGAAAGAAACAACCAAACAGCAAAGAATGAAGAAACAAGAATTCAAAAAAATGAGGAGAGGCTTAGGTACCTCCAGGACATCTTTAAACATCCCAACTTCCAAATTATAGGGGTACCAGAAGGGGAAGAGGAAGAGCAATAAGTGGAAAACTTATTTGAACAAATGATAAAGGAGAACTTCCCCAATCTGGCAAAGGAAATAGACTTCCAGGAAGTCCAGGAAGCTCAGAGAGTCCCAAAGAAGTTGGACCCAAGGAGGAACACACCAAGGCACCTCATAATTACATTAGCCAAGATTAAAATGAAGGAGAGAATTCTAGAAGCAGCAAGGGATAAGGGAACAGTCACCTACAAAGAAGTTCCCATCAGATGGTCAGCCAGTTTCTCAAAAGAGATCTTGCAGGCATGAAGGAGCTGGAAAGAAGTATTCCAAGTCATGAAAGGCAAGGACCTACATCCAAGATTGCTCTATCCAGCAAAGCTGTCATTTAGAATGGAAGGGAAAATAAAGTGCTTCTCAGATAAAGTCAAGTTAAAGGAGTTCATCATCACCAAGCCCTTATTATATGAAATGTTAAAGGGACTCATCTAAGAAAAAGAAGATAAAAAATAGGACAGTAAAAAGACAGCAAACTCACAGATATTAACAACTGCACCTAAAACAAAAGCAAACTAGGCAAATAGCTAGAACAGGAGCAGAAACACAGAAATGGAGATCACATGGAGGGTATGCAACAGGGGAGTGGGAGGAGGAGAGAGGGGGAAGAGGTACAGAGAATAAGTAGCATAGATGGTGGTAGAAAATAGACGGGGAGGGCAAGAATAGTGTGGGAAATGTAGAAGCTAAAGAACTTATGACACATGGACATGAACTAAAGGGGGGGAATGTGGGTGGGAGGGGGTGTGCAGGGTAGAGGGGAGTGATGGGGGAGAAATGGGACAACTGTAATAGCATAATCAATAAAATATAATTTAAAAAAAAGATACATAGCATGATGCTCCAGACAACTGAGCACCCAGCCAGGACTCATCAATGGGTTTTAAACATCTGGTTGCACATAACAGCAAGTGTTTATGGACTCCAATGAATACTGGGAAGCTGGGGTGGGTGGTCTCGAAGTCTGTCCCTTGCCCTTGGTCATGCCTGTCATGCAGTTACGTTCTCTGATTGTACTATCTGGTGCCTTACCTCTGGGCCCTCACCATACTTTCCACCTGCCATCAGTCAAAGTGCATTATTTGTTCTTCCCACAGGCCATGTGGGAGCCTTCTACAGACACTCTGGCTTTCCCAATTGATGATTTAGTGAGGTGACTACCCTGGTTCCTTCCCCCTCCCCAGCTATCCTTCCAAGAGTTTGGGGTGAATTCAAGAATAGATCTTTATGAACTGATCATCAATATCTTCTGGCCTGTCTCTGTGGATAGTAACCCACATTTCCTGCTTATCCCCTCCCTACCCCCTACCAAAGGACTCCCTTTGGGTGTATCATCTCTTCCCTGAACAGAATCCCAAGTAAGTCCAGGGACCAAGTCCTCCCCCTCCCCTTCCTGCCCCAGGGCCAAGCCTGGCATGGGTGGGAGGGGATGTGCACTGCATATAAATGCTCATGGAATTAAGTTGATTTATTTTAATCTACAGATTGTACTTGCAAATCTATACTTCTATATTTCTGGAAACCCTGAATTATTAAATAGAGGAAGTTAAGGAGTTTGCCCTTAGTAATAATAGAAATGCATTTTGCCTTTGCTGTGTACAGGGGACTTTCAGTCACTACATCTGTTCCTCACTCAGCTGCCCGAACCTTTCAAAGGTCAAGGTCTGGTGTCTTACCTTGGCCATTAAGGCCCCTCTAGCTCCTTTCCTCCCCCACCTGCCGCCCTCCAGACATGCGCCCTGTGATCTCTCACCTCTGGGCTTCCACACCTCCTGTTCTCTCCACCTTTTTTCCTGCCTGGTTCTCCGGCTGTCAGGGCTCAGCTGAGGTCCACTTCCCACAGGAAGCCTCCCTAAGCCTGAATCTGGGCAGGCACTTCCCGCAGTCTGTCTCTCGCCATATCCTGTTCCCTAACTGCTGAGGTTGGGAGAGGTCTGTCTCATCAGCTGTGGCTCATATGCTCAGGGAGTGTGTTTGTCTTGGTGACAGAGTTCAGTGGCATGTAGAGATGCTCAAATTATTGTTAAATGGAATCTTTGAAAATAAAGCTTTTATCTTCGACCAGGCTGTTGGTGTGTAGGTCTGAAGTGCCTGCTGAGATCTGGGCTATTATTGCTTAATCAGCATGGCTGTCTGTAGTAGGGATATTCCACAGTGTAGAGCAGGGAGAATTCAAAAAGAAGTTTTGGGGGAAAGGTTGAGAACTGGGCCTCTGGACACAGGTTTTACCCTTGGAAATGTAGTTCTGGGGAGGGTGTGTGTTACTTGAACAGGAAATGGGTGGTTCAAGAGGCACTGAGTTTGGGGTCAAGGAGCCCCCTTGAAGCTGTAGTAGAATGAAGTTGCAGCTGTTGGAAGGAAAGTTGGTTTCCTGAAGATGCTCAGTTTTTGGCCCAAAAGGCAGGCTGTGGGCCAGGAAGAGGCCACCCAACACTTTGAGGCTGAGTGGTGGGAGGAGAGACAGGGGTTACCACAATGAAGAAAGTCTCAGCTATGCCAGAGCAAGTTCTTACCACATCATGCTGGTTATGGGGCCTGAACTGGGAGAGATACATTCCAGCTGCTCTCAGGACAGGTGAGGGCTCGGGGGACTCTCAGCAGCTCACCCCCTGGAGGGAGTAAGGAAGTCCACTTAGTGTCCTGGTCCTGCCAATGACTGGAGGAGGATTACCCTGGCAAGAGCTTTGGCCCTTGAGCTGGTGCTGGCTTTGCTTCAGTTTCTTTATCTGAGAAGTGGGTCCACAAAACCCCTACATCCACAGGCTGTTACAAATGTTCAGGTAGAGGAAGCACCAAAAATACACACCTGGCACAGGAAAACAGCTAATGAATTTTGAATTTTTAACATCATGGAGCCTGTGGTATATGGAGGGCATTCTTATTTCCTGAGTTTATGAAGTCCTGCGGACAGTAAATGTTTATCTGTTGGGTGAATGAATGAATGACTGCAAAAAAAAGTTTTATTTAGAGTCCCATGTTTATTTCCCCATGGCTGACCCAGGCTACTGCTAGCTACAGTGTTTTTTAGGCTCAGCGTCTGTCGGCTGACAAACCGGCGATGACTGAAAGCTTGCTACCCGTGGGGATTCCCGCAGCTGGTGGCTTGGCCGCATTCTAACCCCCCACAATCGAGGAAAATGCGATTTGGACAAGACACGCTGAAGGTCAGCCTACCGGCGGGGCTGGGGCTCCATGCATAGGCCTCCCCTGCCCCCAACCGCTGGGGCAGGCGTCACCACAGTCCCCTCCTTGTCGGATACCTGTCCCGCCAGCTGACCCCATGCTTTGTGCAGTGCCTTCTAGTCCCGGGGACCAGGACCCAGGGGAGGGCTACGCACCTCTTCCCTGAGCCCTTTCCCTTCTGGGTAAATTCTCTCCTCTGGAGTCTGGATTAGGTGGTAGGGGGTGCCCCGGGGGCCAGGTCACCTCTCCTCCTCCCTTCCTAGCCTTCCCAGGGAGCCGGCAGGACGTGGGGAGGCTGGAGTGCCCAGCGGTGGCCAGCGGGTTCGGCGCTAGGGTTCAGAGCACCCGGTTCCGCCCTGCGGGGGGTCCCGGGCCCGCCTCCTGCCCACGTGGCCGGCAGGGCCTCCCAGCCCCCGGCCCCGCCCCGCTCCGGGGTGCCTTCCCCTCAGCTGCTGCCACCCGCGCTGCGGCTGTGGGGCGCTCTCCAGCCCCGCAGGGCCGATCCTGCCCTTGGCGCTTAGGTGAGTGTGGGTAGCTGGCCAGGAACCCCGCCCCTCCGGGACACTGCCTCGTGCTGGCTCCTCCTCTGCTTTAACCCACAGTCCCGGACCTGGGTCCCCACTTCCACCTCTGTCGCTCACGCAGGGTCTCGATGTTCAGTGTTCTCAGCAAGTTCTACTGGCTCCCTGGGCTGGGGGAGCTGGAGCACTGGGAGGCGCCCTGGGAGCGGCACAGGTGGGCCTAGCCACCGCCAACCCGGCCACTCCCTCTGGAGACCCTGAGGTCGGTCCTCGAGTAGCTCTGGGACAAAAGTTCCCGGAGCTACTTCCGGGGAGGGAGGCGTCACCTGTCTTGGGACACAGCCCCTTTTCCCGTGTCTTCCCCAGCCCTGGTGGGGCGCACGCAGGTCAGAGTTGTGTAGGGCACTGCAGGTCTTGGCTCGCAGGGCCGCTGGCCATTTCGCCGCCAAGGGCCCGGCTTTGAGCACGCAGGGTGGCCCCTGTGTTTCCGGGCCCACCCTGGTGCCTGGACTGCATCTTTTAAACTGCGGGGCCAGAGGATCCTGAGACTGAGGCGAGGGAGGCGGACGTCAAGGGGTTAAGATGAACCTCCGTGCCTCGTAGCCAGAGACCGGTGAGCATTTTCTGAGTGTGGAAGTTGCCTGAGCCGGTGGGTGGAAATGGGTTCCCTTGGGCTTTGACATGAGGAAGAGCTGCTCTTGCATTATCAGTGGCCTCATCACAGGCTTGGACGTTGCTGAAACAGAGTGGCTTGTTCCTAGAGTATTCTTGCTTCACTTAATGGCCTGAACGAATGCACCGGTAGACACTTATTTTAAAGCTTTTTATACACTACCCAGGTATAACCGCTTTGTTCCCTGGGCTGTGGAAGAGAAGAGCTTTGCTATGTCTGGTTTAGGTGTGTACTCTGTGGCAAGTTACTTCACCTATCTATGCTTCAGTTGTCTCATCTGTAAAATGGGGATGATAATACAAACCTTAAAGCGTTGTATGAGAGTAAAGTTCTTAAAATTGTGCTTGGTACTGGGTAAGTTCTACACGTGCTAGCTGCTCTCATTATTATGGCGGACACCTGTCTAACAGGGCCTTCTCATCTCTAGCTCCCCAGTGAGGTGGGTGCCCAGGCTTTTTGCTCCTTCTCCTACTGGGGACCTGCGCGATTCATACAGGAGCCATGGTGTCCCCTTTAGCCCTGAAACACTGGGGCTTTGCAGTAGCACTTCGTACAGTTAACGAGCCTTGTGCAAAATGTATCTCACTGTGAGATTAGAAATGACCTTTGTCAAGGACACTCTTGGGAAATGGGGTCTCATGCCTCCTCTGGAAGCTCTGAGGTGTAACTGGATGTTTGCCTTTCTGTGGTGGAGTGGATAAGGTTTCACTTGAAATCCTTCAGGCCTGACAGTCTAGTCTCTGTGAGGGTGGGAGTCTATTTTTTTAGGTGCCCAAGGGCCTGACCTTGTCCCCTCCCCTACAGTCATTCACCTCCAGCAGATTGTCCCCTTCATCAGCCTCCCTAGGCTGCACCAGTTTAGTTTCTTCCGGCAGTGGTGACCACAGACAGCAGTTCTGAACCTGGGGCTCCAGGAAGCTCCTGAAATGTACATGAGATGCTTGGAGCCTGAGTGTATGCTTTTCTAGATGGGGCTCTTTTTGTCGTAGTCTGCAAAAGGCCTGTACCTCACAAAAGTGGAACTGCTGGTCGGGAGATGTGGGTTTCTCACCCCTTGGATGGGACAGGTGCACATTTTTATCAAGTCAAGATGTCAGTATTATCTCTGTCTCCCTGTTTCTTTATGCCCTCACTCAGGACATACCTTCCAGTGGAAAATTCAGATCTACCTTGACTTGAGAAAATCTGATCAAGAAGTCAGTCGGGTAAAGGAGAAAGCAGGCCATGTGAGGAGGCAATGTTGGCCAATGGTGGGGCCTTCAGGATGGGATGCAGTTCATGAAAATTTGAGCTCAAGCTGTCGGGAGACTTCTCAGGCAGGCCCTTAGCATGTGCTCCTCCCTCATCGGAGCACAGCCTTCCACTACTTCTCATGTCTGACACTTTCTTGCTCTGTCCAAGCAGCCACTTCCCTATTAGTTTCTGTCACATTCTCCCATTGCATTTTTTTCATGGAGCTAACCTGAAATGGTCTTACTCATATATCAATTTGTGGGTCTATTATCTTCTTCCATCCAGGAGAATGTAAAATCCAAGAGGGCAGAACAGTTGCCCAGTTTACTGCTAAACTGTGGCCCCTGGCACACAGTAGGCGCTCAATAAATGTCCTTTGAATGACAGAATGAATGAGCATCACTGAGTGAAGTGAGTGAGGCTGGGGAGCTTTTAAGAATAGTAAAACACAAAGGACCTGGCCATTAGTCAGGAGCTCTGGGTTAAAAGTGACCTGTAACATTCAGTTCAACCTGTACTTTAAACCACCTTTGCAACTTCTCTTCCTTTGCAAACTAGAGCTTGAATTCTCCAGCGACAGGGAACTCATTGCCTACTGAGACAGCCCATTCCATTAGGGCAAAGATGTGGGATACAGAGAACCAGATAGAGTCCATGTACTTACTCCGATAAGGACAAGATGTGGCCTCAAGGCTTCTGCACACTAGGACTCCAGTCCGGTTACTCTGCATCCTGATCAACCCTTCATCCATCACTGCCCATCCCAGTGAGCTGCCTCTACTTCTGTGCCATCACTAAGGTTCTTGAGCCCTTAGTATACGACTGAGTTCATGCCATCAGAGGGCACCTGAGGCAAAGAGGCATCAAGAAAAAACTGCTGTAGTTTAGGGACCTTCAAGGCCAAGTTCTGTATTGTTCAGGATCTTGTACATTGGCAGTGGGGGTAAGTGGAAGTTGGGGAACAGAGGGTGGGCTCTGTTTCTTTCACTCTTGTTCTGGGTTTTCTGAATCATTCCTTAATCTATTAATTGTAGCCCTAGCTATATTTAAAAAAATTAATCCTTGGACCCATTATCTTAATGGTTTGTACAAGAAATTGTCTGATTCATACCACCTTGCATGTACAGATTGAAACTCAAATGAAAGTGAAATGCTTTATGTGATTCTGATCATCATGTCAGTTTGACTTTCTGCATGGGAGATCACCAGTGTGGAGTGGGGGCTGCTGTGGAGCGGTTTGGAGATAAGCTTTTCTTTCTTCTTACTTGAGTGAAAATTGTTCATTTAGATACAAAAATGGGTACACTTTTTTAATCTTAAAAAAAAAAACAAACAAGACTGAGGAATACCGTAGTTAATTGAAGTAATATCTATGTGTATGCTTTAGCCACTTAGCCCAGCTTGTTTACTTCATTTATTCAAGACTCATTTATGAGTAGAGGGCTCTGGCACTGGGCCATACAACAGTCGAGAAAACCAACCATGTTCCTTCCTTGTGGAGTTTACACCCCAGTGGCAGAGATGGACAATGGACAACTAGATCTATAATATGATGTCAGGGGGTTTGATCAGTGTAATGAAGAGGATGAAGCTGGGTAAGGGGGATCCAGAGTCACTGGGATGTAAGCAAAGTTGGTTAGGTCAGGCAGGGTCTCTCTGAGGAAGCAACATTTGAGTAGAAATCTGAGGGAGCAGTTATGTGGATATCTGGGGGAAGACCGTCCTATGCATATGGAACCCAATATTGTGGTTGAATCCCTGGTGTGGCCAGTCAGTTCTTGAGCTCTGGATGTGGTCTGTCTCACTGGGGAGGGGAGAGGGAAATGAGGCAGTGTGGGCAGAACCCCATCCCCATCTCCTCCCCAAATCTTGGCAGGTGACTGGAGTAAGATCTCAGCATTGCGTGTTGTCTGGTTGACCAGAAGGCTTGTGCCTTCTTTTCCAGAGGTGAGGCCTGAAGTGATGATGTTTCCTAAAACTGCTTCTTGGGCTATGAGCACGAGCTTGGGAGGCACTGCTGGCATTATAATTCTACACACAGTCACATGGTAAGAGTACCTGCACCCCACGTGCCCTGGGACATGGACTTTTGTGTCATTTGGTTACTTCCAGTTAATCACCTAGAAGGAACCACCTAGAGTTACTTAGCAGGGCTTTGATAAAAAAATGAAGAGATCAAAATGTGTAGGATTATGGACCAGGAGATGCATGCTTCCCATTCTCTCCATTGACTGGTTGATTAATTGATCAATTGATGTTATTTAACACAGCTAAGATTCCTGAGGAGTAAGACATGAGATCTTGGTTGTGTAATCTTTAAGCAGTAACCTAACTTTCTAAGTCTTGGTTTCTTCATCTGTAATATTGGGGAGAAGGTGTGACATGAAGGCTACTTGGAAAAAGTGACATCTAAGAAGATAAAAAGGGTGGGATGGAAGGAAGAGAGAACAGTAGATGTAAGTAAGGTTCAGATAGAGGTATGGGGTGTGTGTGTGTATGAGTTGGAGTATGCTGTGCAAAGGGAATCGATGCAGCAGCAGTTGATCTGAATGGTTGTGCCTTGTGCTATGGACTCCTCTGTACTGACATCCTCAGATATTATCTACAGCTCTCCTGTGGCACAATCCCTCTTCGTATCCTCATCTTCTTGGCCAGGACATTGGGATGTGGAGTGATGAATAACTGCCAACTGGGCTCCCTGGGCTGTGCTCAGTTGTATCAGGAGAGCTGCAGGATCTTTCCAGATTTATTCAGTGATGTCCAGGGAGCTGGGTGTTTTTACATATCTCTGACAGGCCTTGCTTTGCTGCACATCTCCCTGGAGTCAACTCTGGGAGAACAGAGTCTGCTCCCAGCCAACTGCTCAGTCTCTGGCACAGTGAGGTTTTGTTGGGGTGTTAGGTGGGTGCTTCAGGCCCACTGGTCGCCGCTAAACAACAAGGCTGGAGGAAGTCATTGCCTTCCTTTCCCACATGTGTCCTGGCTCTTTCAAGGAGGACACACAAGTCAGGGCAGAGCTGGACATGGAGCCCAAGTGAAAGCCAGAATGCTCCAGAAAGAGAGGCTGGGGATGTTGGCCAGAGTTGGAGAAGAACACAGGAGGCATTTTGGTGTCTTGCCTGGCTTGGCTAGCTAAAGACCAGGATAGTTATTTAACATTCCAACTTGGTTCCTTGTCCCAAAACCCCACCTCCTCTTGCAGCCAGAATATGATACTTTATGGGTCTGGATTTGTTGTTGCTGCTCGTAGAGTCCCAAGCCCTGAATTCATCTCCAATTCTGAGCTCAGTAATATTTTCCTGGAAGCCAGAGCAGTGCACTAGCTGCCTTCGAGGCAAATTGAAATTATCTGGACGTTGTAGAGATCGAACACAGTCAGGGTCCTGTGTTCCAATCTCAGCTCCACTATTACTAATGAAGTGACCTTGTACAAGATGCCAAACCTCTCCAAGCCTCAGTTTCCTCATCTGTAAATGGAGACAGCACTTAGCTATACCTCATAGGTTTGCTGTGAGGATTAAATGAGAAATTATTTGTGTGTTTATCCCTACCACAGTCAGCATGCTGGAAGGGCTGGCTGCGGCATCATCTGGTGACTATGCTGACCCAGGTCGCTCCATCACTGCTTTGTGCTCCTAATAGGAAAGGTGTGCTCACACAATGGAAGTTCATCATTCAGATTTGGAGACTTTACCAAGGGCAGACAGTATCCCTTTCAGAGACAATCTTATTAGGAGCCAAATTTGGATCATGGAATTGGGGGTCAGCTTATTGGGAGACAGAGACCAGTTGTGAAATGTCACCAAGACTTCCTGCCCAAGCAAAGTGTTCCACCATCCTGTTGCATGGTGCTCTCACACCAGTCTCCCTGGCCCCCAGCCTACAGTGGTCCCTAATTGTACCCGCGGCCCTTGGTCCCTGAAAGGTATACAATACACTTGCAGCCTGGCTGCTTCAACTCACTATTCCGATGATTTATCTTCACCACACCCATCCCCAAGTCACCCACTGGACCCTGTAACAGAGCTGAGCCTGATGGTCCCCCAAATGCCCCAGGGGCTTCCACATTCACATCTTTGCTCCTGCTCATCCCACTACTTGAAATCCTCTTCTGCTTTTGTTCACTTTGAGACTTCCCTCACTGCCCAACTCCAGTGATCTCTTCCTCCTATACTTCCATTTTAGCTAGAAAAATGCTTTTTTTTCCTCACACGAAACCCTAATTATATTCTTAGTATACACAAATACAAAAATCAGAAGTTGTAGAGGAAATAATGAAATTCCACCCTCCCCATTTCAGGCATGCTTCCAGAGAGAACATTTATGATCAGGTGGCTATATGTCTCTCTTATGTTTTTACATGTAGGTGTGTGTATCTGCGGCTATCTTTAAAAACTAACATAATGGGCTCATTTTATAGGGCTTGCTCTCCAACTAACTTTTTCCCATTTAGTCTTACGTCCAAGAGCACTTTCTCTGTCCCTAATATTTTTCCTCTTTTTACCTGCCTTGGCTCTCTAACCCCCTGGGAAGAGTCTACAAGTTTGTATGGAAATACACATTCGGTTCTCTTGGATATATAGTAACAGTGGTATTGCAGATCATATGGTAACAATGTTTAACATTTTGAGGACCTGCCTAACATTTTCCAAAGTGACTACACCATTTTGCAATCTCACCAGCAATGTATGAGGATTCCTGTTACTCCACATCCTCACCAACACTTGTTATTGTCCATCTTTTTGATTATAGCCATCCTAGAGCATGTGAAGTGGTATTGCATTGTGTTTTTTCTTTTTTTTTTTATTTTCACCTGAGGATATGTTTGTTGATTTTAGAGATGGGAGAGAGAAAGGGGGGGGGGAGAGACAGAGAGACAGAGACATTAATGTGAGAAAGAAACATCAATTGGTTGCCTTTCATATGCACTCTGACTGGGGATTGAACCTGCAACCCAGGCATGTGCCCTGATTGGGGATTGAACCCACGTTTTTGGTGTATGGAACAATGCTCCAACCAACTGAGCCACGCAGCCAGGGCTCATTATGGTTTTTTCCTCTGATGGCCAGTAGTGCTGAATATCTTTTTTTTTCACTTTACTTTCTGAGCAGTTTTGGAGTTTATAATAAAACTGAGAGAAAGATACAGAGATTTTCTCTATACCCTCCACTCCTGCACATGCATAGCCTCCACCTTTATCAACATCATTCACCAGAATGGTACATTTGTTACTAAGGATGAACATAAATTAACACATAATTATCCGAAGTCAATAGTTTACCTAAGGGTTCACTTTTGGTGTACTTTCAGTTGGTTTGAACAAATGTATGATAACATATATCCATCATTATAATATCACACAGAGTATTTTCACTGCCCTAAAAATTCTCTGCGCTCCATCTATTAGTCCCCAACCCCCCTTCCCACCATGACCAGTGATCTTTTTGTCTCCATAGTTTTGCCTTTTTTTATAATACTGTATACTTGGAATCATACAGTATGTAGTCTTCTCAGATTGGCTTCTTAAAATTAGCTATATGCCTTTGAGGTTCCTTTGTGTCTTTTCATGACTTTGTGTCTTTTCAGAACTGAATCGTATTTTATTGTCTATGTGTACCACAGTTTTTATCTGTCCATTTGCTTACTAAAGGACATCTTGGCTGCTTCTAAGTTTTGGCATTTATTAATAAAGCTGCTATAAACATCTACGTGTAGTGTGTGTGTGTGTGTGTGTGTGTGTGTGTACACACATTTTCAACTCCTTTGGGTAAATACCAAGGAGACCGATTCCTGGATCATATTGTTTCAGAGTATGTTTAGTAAGAAACCACCCAACTGTCTCCCAAAGTGGCCATTCATTTTGCATTCCCACCAGCAGTGTATGAGACTGCCTGCTGCTCCACATCCTCTCCAGCATTTGGTGTGGTCGGTGTTCTGGATTTTGACCTTGTAGTAAGTGTATAGTGCTGTTTCATTGTTGTTTTTAATTTGCATTTCCCTGATGACATGGTGTGGAACATCTTTTCCATGCTTATTCGCCATTTGTATATTTTCTTCAGTAAGGTGTCTGTTAAGGTCTTTGGCGTTGTTTTTTTTTTTTTAATTCATATTGAGTTTGAAGAGGGTTTTTTTTTTGTATATTTTAGATAACTGTCCTTTATCACATGTCTCTTTTGCAAATGTTTTTCTCCCAGCCTATGACTTGTCTTGTACTGACTATTGCAGAGCAGTTTTTAATTTTGATGAAGTCCAGTTAAATTATTTCTTTCATGAATCATGTTTTTGGTGTATCTAAAAAGGCATCACCATACCCAAGGTGGCCTGGGTTTTCTTCTAGGAGTTTTATACACTTGCATGTTATAATTAGGTTTATGATCTGTTTTGAGTTAATTTTCATAAAGGGTATAAAGTTTGTGTTCAGATTCACTTTTTGCATTTGGAAGTCCATTTGTTCCAGCACCATTTATTGAAGACTGTCTTTGCTTCATTGTATTGCCTTTGTTCCTTTGTTGAAGATCAGTTGACTCTATTAATGGAGGGGGGCGTCTGTCTCTGGGCTCATCATTCTCTGTTGCTCTATGTGTCTGTTCTTTAGCAAATACCACACTGCCTTGATTACTGTTGCGCTATAGTAATTGTTGATGTCAGATGGTGTCAGTCCTCCCACTTTGTTCTTCAGTATTGTGGTGGCTGAATATCTTTGCACAGGCTTATTGGCTGCCTGTATATCTTTTTTGGGAGAAACATCTATTCAGACCCTTTGCCTATTTAAAAAAATAATTATGTCTCTTTTATTATTGAATTATAAGGCTTATTTATATGTTTTAGATTCAGTCCCTTATTAGATACATGATTTTAAAATATTTTCTCCCACTTGTGGGTTGTCTTTTCACTTTCTTTTTTAAAAAATGTTTTATTCATTTAGTTTTAGAGAGGGAGCAGGGAGGGAGAAAGAGGGGAAGAGAAACATCGGTGTGCGAGATGTGAGAAAGAAACACTGATTAGTTGCTTCTCACACACACCTCGACTGGAGATGAACCCACAACCCAGCATGTGTGCTGACTAGGAATTGAACCAGCAACCTTTTGCTTTGTGGGCCAATGCCCAACAACTGAGCTATATCTATCAGTGCTCTTTTCACTTTCTTGATGGTGTCTTTTGAAGCCCATTGTTTTAATATGATGATGTCCAATCTATTTTTCTTATGTTGTTTGTGATTTTGGTATCCTACCTAAGAACCTTTGCATAATCTACAGAAAAGAAGATTTAGACCTAAGTTTTCTTCTAAGAGTTTTGTAGTTTTAGCTCTTAGATTTAGGCCTTTTTCTTTTTGAATTGATTTTGTGTGTGTGCAGTGTGAGGTAAGGTCCAGCTTAACTGTTTTGCATGTGGATATCCTGTTGTGCCAGCACCATTTGTTGAAGACTATACTGCCCATTGACTTGTCTTGACATCCTTGTGAAAAATCAACTGGCCGTAAAGGTAATGATTTATTTCTGCACTCTGTTCTATTGCATTGATTTAGATATCTCTCCTTCTGCCACCACTACTGTCTGTACTGTCTTGATTACTGTAGCTTTGTAGTGAGCTTTGAAAGCAAGAAGCACGAATCCTCCAATTTTGTCTTTTTTCATGATTGTTTTAGCTATTCTGGTTCCTGTATGAATTTTAGGATCAGCTGGTCAATTTTTGCAAAACAGGCAGCTGAGATTTTGATAGGGATTGTGTTGAGCCTATATAGGTCTGTGGGAGTTTTGCCCTCTCAACAATATTAAGTCTGGATCCTGAAGTACGTTTTTCCTGGTGAATCAGCGCTCGTAGTCATTGAGTCTCCTGAGGAGACACTCAGAGGACCACGGTTCATGCTGCACAGATAAAAATCCAGGGACATCAGCCTCTCTTTTCCTTGCTGAAGAAAGTGACATGACATAGTATATTGTTTACTTTAAGGCTGGAGAACTTGGATAAAACATTTAACTCCTGAATTTGTGAAATAGGAGTGCATCTGACACTGACCAAGCACGTGGCAGACCTGACTTCTCTATTCGAGGGCGTGGTGGAAATTCCTACAGGTCCTCCCGCCCCTGTGCTCCCCCACCTCCATGCCTTGCGAAGCTTTTAACTCATCTTACCTATTGGACAAAGAGGTAGATATTCATTTAAGGAAAAGGTTCTGTTGCTAAAGCAATTTTTATGCCTCCTCTGCCCCCAGTTCACTGCATTATGGTTTGAATGGAGTAAAAATAAGAAAGGAATGCTATCACATATTAAAATATTAAACGATTAGTTTACACCTCTCTATGCACTTGTGCATTCCAGATGTAATGCTTTGGCACAAGTCCAAGATTATATCCTCATGGAAGAAGAAATAAAAAGTGAGGAGCCTACATTTGTATCAATAGGAATCAGGTTTTCCAAACTTAAGGAACAACCTGGGGAATGTTCAATACATTAGAAAATGCAAATTCACTCACATCTCAACTTGCTCTTAGCTGGGAGAGGAGCTCCATTTTAAACAAAACAGTGCTAATGTTTGTGGGAGGGGGTGGAGTTGTTTATTACTGGTGTTTCAAAGAAGCAATTTAAGAAGCATTAATTTGGGCTGAGTTTTTAGTTTGTTTCTGGAGGGGAAAAAGTTATATGCAATAGAAATTATCTTGAGATCTTCAAAATAAAAGCGCCTTGGGTTTAGCAGAGTCTCTTTACCGCAGCTGTTAGAACAGGCAGTTTGTAGGGATTTTATTTTCCATTCTTTAGTGAGGAAATTTAGGGGAAAAACACAATGATATAACCTAACCCCAAAACAAGGAAGCGTGTTACAGAGTTTCTAGTCTCAGAAGGTGCAGCTGAGCTGACCTCATGCAACCTCTGTCTATGACACATCTCCCAAGGGGTCGAGGGGACTGTTTCTCTCCAGTATGGCTCTAATTTTACAAAAGCCCTGTGCAGTCTTGCAAACTCAAGGGATGTTCTTAAGTCACTCACATTTCATGTGTTCTGGGCTGGGCAGGGCCTCACTAATCCTTGGCCAGCATTGTGAGTCAGAAAATATTTAAATGACCACCTGAGTCCTTTGAAGAGAGAGATTTGGCAAGTTAATTTAAGGAAGCACTGCAGCAAATGAGTGACAGAACTGATACTGTTAACAGCTCTATTTTATTATGCTAATAAAGTTATATTATCTTTTAGAGTGAAGTTATGATGTTACCAATTTTTTTTGAGCATTTATTATGTGGTGGAGTCTGGCTTTTCATACTAGTTTTCGATTGTGACCCACTGTAAGAAATAAATCTCGACTTTAATGTGCATGCGTACAGATCTAAACAAAAGTTTAGTAAAACATTACTTACCCTATGTATGTTTAGTGTATGCCTTCTGATAATTCTTTTCAACACTAATGAATTTATGCTTTTTAAAAACATGATGGTTGTGAGACCCATTAAATTTATTTCACTAATGGGTCAAAACCTGCTGTTTGAAAAACACTATGCTAGACAACTTACTCTGTGTTTTATGTGTTACTATTTCATTTAATCCTCACAACCACCTCATGGAGCGGGTCTTATTATTCTCATTTTTATGGGTGAGGCACGGAGACATAATTTGCCCAAAGTCACACTGCAAGTGAGTAGTGGAGGTGGGATTGAACCCAGAAAGGCTTGAGTCCTGTTAGATGTTTATGGTGTGAATCCGGGTCACATACCTATCTCTTGTAGAGATTAAGGGATAGGGTATTGTTTAATATCCTAACGAGCTGCTGTAGTTACTCTTCCTAGGAATTTTAAGGAATTGGTGACTTCTCTATGTGATTATGGAGTTTGGGGGAGGTTCAAAGTTTGCAGGGTAGTAGCAGGCTGCAGACTCCAGGAGGGTTGCAGGTGGAGGGTGAAGGCAGCCTGTTGGCGGAATTCCTGCTTGTTAGGGGAGGTCAGTCTTTGTTCTAGTAAGGACTTCAACTGATTGGGTGAGGCCTGCCCACATTATGAAGAGCAATCTGCTTTACTCAAAGTCTACTGATTTAAATATTAATTCCATCCCCCAAATACCTGAACCTTCATAGAAATATCTAGAATAATGTTTGACCAAATATCTGGGCGCTATCATCTAGTCAAGTTGACACATAAAGTTCAGGGTCACGGGGAAGATAGTGTTTGAAGTTGTTCAGAAGAAAGGAAAAAGGCAGTGGGAAGCAAGAGTGTGATATTGTTACAAATAGGAGAACATTTCAGAAAGAACTCCCACTTCCATGATGGATTGCAAAATACACCCATCTCCAGTCCTCCTGGGATAACTGGGGGACAACCTGGGCTGGCAGATGGAGGGGGCACAGATTTTCTTGCTTTGAGTTGAATGGATTTTTTCTTACCTTTCCCTTTTAGACCAGACACCTGCGAGTTCATGGCCCTAAGTAAACAGAGCCATTACCTGCAGCTAGTGAGTGCTTGTTCAGGGGGCCACGTGTGCTAATGCAGTGTTTGTGTCCCTGCCTACACTTGAGCCACAAGCTGCCACACAGCTGTGGTGCCCTGTGGATCACTGGCCACAGTAATTGTTAGATCTGGGGTTGTCTGGGTGGGAACTCAGGCTGTATACAAGAACATGGTATCCAGACAATGTCGCATATATTATAGTTCTTATTTTATCTTATTTTTGTTGAGATATAATTCACATACCATAAAATCCACTCTTTAAAGTACACAGTTTAGTGGTTTTTAGTATATTCACAAGGTTGTATAGCCATTACAACTATTTAATTCCAGAACATTTTCATCACCCCAAAATGAAGCTTTTATTTTGAAAGTAATTTAAACATTCGAGAACACTGTCTTCTGATCAGTACTATCAGCAGACAAATATTCTGTTATTTCTCCCAACTTAAGGAAAAAAAACACAACCAAAACCGTCTTTTCTCCCTGCTTCTCCCTCCAGTTCTGCCCCATTTTTCCTCAGTTTAGAGCCAGACTTCTTGAAAGAATTGTCTGGACTTGCTGGCTTCAATTCTTTGCCTCCCATTATCTCTCATTTAAAGAAATTGTGACAAAACAGTCATAACATAAAGTCTGCCATCACAACCACTTTAACTGTCCACTTCAGTAATATTAAGTATATTGCTCCGTTTTTTCCCAACAATCCCCAGAACTGCTCTGACTGGCATGGCTCAGTGGGTTAAGTGTCATCCCACAAAGCAAAAGGTCACTGGTTCTATTCCCGGTCAGGACACATGCCTGGGTTGCAGGCTAGGTCCCCAGATGGGGCGTGTGAGAGGCTACTGATCCATGTTTCTCTCCTTCTCTTTCTCCCTTTCTTCTCCTATCTCCAAAAATAAATAAATAAAAGTTTTATTTTAAAAAACATCTTCAGAGCTTTTCCATTGTGCAAAACTGAAACTCTATATCCATTAAACAACAACTCCCCATTTCTCCCTCTCCCCAGCCCCTGGTAACTACCTTTCTACTTTCTGTCTCTATGAATTTAATTGCTCTAGATACCAAATATAAGTGGAATCAGTACAAATAAGACACTATTTGTCTTTTTTTGTAACTGGCTCATTTCACTTAGCATAATGTCTTCAAGATTCATCTTGTCCCATGTGTCAGGAATTTCCTTCTTCTTAAGGCTCAGTAATATTCCATTGTATGCATATCACACTTTGTTCGTTCATCTTTTGAGGAACACTTGGCTGCTTCCTTCTTTTGGTTGCTATGAATCAAGCTGTTCTCCCATTCTCGATTGACCCCATCATTCCAAGCAGGCTTGGGGTCCCCTCATACACATTTCTTGGCCTGGTCTTTAGTGACTGCAATGTTGTTCATTCCAGCGGCCCATCCTCTGGCCCCATCCTGCCTGGCTACTAGCAGTTTGTTGTACTTGGTCCCTCTCTCTTCCCGGAAGCCCCTTCTTCACCTGGCCTCCAGGGCACCTGCCTCGCTCTCCTGGTCCTCTTCCCACATCTCAGTTAATGGCAACTCCGTTCTTCTGATGCTCAGACCCAAACCTGGGGTCTCATCTTTGACTGTTATATATCTTACCTGGCACTCATCAGACAATTCCACTATGTATACTTTCAAAATGTACCTAGAATGTGGCCAGGGCTCCCTGCCCTTGCTGCTGCCACCCTGGATGCAGCCACTCTGGGGTGCTCTCTTTTCTGGTCTGCAGCCTCTGTCCTGACCACCTTCTAGCTTGTTGTCAATTCAGAGCCAGAGGGATCCTTCTCGAGGGCTGGGCATATTATCCACCACTGCTCTGCTCAAAACCCTTGAAGGGCTTGCCTCCTACAGAAAAAACTAAAGTCCTTACGTTGGCATAGAAGCTCCCATCGTCTGGCACATTTCCTCTCCAACTCCCCCCTTCGCTTGCTCTTTCCCGCAGACCCCACTCCAGCCACGTCAACCTCAATGCTGTCCTCTAATTGGGTGCCTCAGGGCATTTGACTTGCTGTCCCCTGGACTGGAAGAGCAATTCTCTTCTCTACATGTTGGCACAATTTGGTCCTTCACGCTCTTCAGCCTTTACTCAGATGTCACTTTCCTTGGTGATTGTATCTAAACCGTCACCACTACTGTGAACACTCCTCTCTGCCTTACTCAGTTTATTTTTTCTCCTTACTGCCATCACTATCCAGTATAGGTTGTATTCTCCTGAGTCAGCCTGTTGGTTGTCTGCCTCCCCCCACAACAATGTCAATTCCATGAGAACATGAGAGTTTTTCTCACATTTTGTTCCCTGTCATATCCCAGTGCCTCGCCTGGCACCAAGCAGACAGTAAATTTTTGTTGAAGCAGTAAGAGAAAGTTTGGGAAATAGATATAAAAAGTGTTTTGTGATTCCTCCATTATGACATAATTCTTGCCTGTGTTTTTTTCTTACCTGTAAATTGTTATATTACTGTGTGTGTGTCCTGTTTTTTTCCCCATTGCACATTCTTGCACAAGCCTCTTTTTTTAAAAGCTGCTACATAATCTTCGTGATTATTACTTGTTAAACAGCTACATAATGTTTCACTAAGTGGATGTAGCAATTTTATCTAACCTTGTTTTTTTGGTCAGCGCTATTGGGCGGCTTCCAGTTTGTTGCTAGTGTAGATTGCTCCACAGTGAGTGTCAGTGTTGGGCATGTGCCCAGCCTCCCTCCCTCTCCTCTGGAAGGAGTCCCCATTCTCCTGAGCCTGGGTCAGTTTGGTGGCCCAGCCTGGGCTTGTCACGGTTCCCCACCCTCCTGCTTGTGGTGACTGGTTTAGAACCCCATGTAGGCCCAGCCAGGCCGGGCTGTGGGCCTCCTCACGGTCATTCTAACTTGCTCAGAAGCAGCAGAGATGCTTGGAGGCAACTGGGTCCCAAGTAGTAAGGATGGGGTTCTAGGTGTGAGTGGCAGCAGCATGAGGAAAGGGTTGGGCACGTCATCTTTGGATCCAGGCACTTGACTGTTAGCTGCCCCAATAACTTCCAGTAAATCCCCCTTTTTACTGATCTGGATGGAGTTGGATCTCTCACTGCGAGGAATGAGCCTAGACTAATCCAACCCAGTGATTCATCTCTCCCCCCTTGCTTTTTTTCATTTCCTTAGTCCAGAGTAAGGAAAGTGTTAAAGTCCTGAGAAAGGCATTGTTCAGGGCAAAACATGCATGTAGGCAGAGCAGCTTATATATATATTTTTGTCAATTAGAGACAATGTAAAAGCATCACCTGTCCAGGTTCAGATGCTGGCACTGCCATCTGACAGGGTAACCTTAGTTTCTTTTCTTTGTCTGTAAAATGGGAATGAAATAATCACACTCCACCTTAGGGAATTCTTTTGAGGATGAAATGAATTAATGCACAAAACGCCCTTAGGGTGGGTGGTCTGTGACAGAGTGCGAGAGCCTTCCCAGAGCATCGGTGGTGGCAGCTGCTGTTGCGATGCCAGACTCTTAAAAGTATAAGAGGAAATAAACATAGAACTAATGTATGATCCATTAGTTCCACTCCGGGGTACTTCCAACCCAAAAGAATTGAAAGCAGGGACTCAAACGGACTCTTGCCCAGCCATGTTCATAGCAGCATTATTTGCAGTAACTCATTGGCTGATGAATGGATAGACAAACTGTGATGAATACTTACAAGGGAACATCGCTCAGCTGTGGAAGGGAGGGAAAGTCTGACACATGCTACAGCATGGATGGACCTTGCAGACATTATGCTAAATGAATACAAAAAGACAAGTATGGTATAATTCCACTTATATGAGCTACCTAAAATAGCAAATTCATAGACACAGAAAATATTGAAGAATAGAGGTTTCCAGGGCTAGGGGGAGGGGAAGTCACTGTTGAACGGCCACAACATGCAGTTTTTGTGATGATGAGGAAATTTTGGAGGTAGATAGTGGTGATTGTTGTACAACACTGTGAATGTGCTTTATACCCCTGAATTGTACACCTAAAAATGGTTAAAATGGGCTTCTGGCTAAGATGGAGGCATAGGTGGACACACTGTGTCTCCTCGCACAACCAAAAAAAGGACAACAACAAATTTAAAAACAAAAAACAACCAGAACTGACAGAAAAACTCGAACTGTATGGAAGTCTGTAAAGAAGAAACATTCATCAAGACCAGTAGGGGGGCAGAGATGGGCAGCTGGGGTGGAGAGAACTTAAGGCAAGACAGTGGCTGGTGGACAGGGTGGTCCCACATTTGCATGTGAATTAAACTGGAAGGGGCAACTGGGGAGTGAGACAGACCGCACAACCCAAGGTTCTAGTGTGGGGAAATAAAGCTTTAAACCTCTGACTGAAAAAAAACTGTGAGGATTGAGGTGGTGGGAGAAACTCCCAGCCTCACAGGAGAGTTTGTTGGAGAGACCCATGGGGTCCTAGAACATACACAAACCCACCCACCCCAGGAATCAGCACCAGAAGGGCCCAATTTGCTTGTGGGAAGCAATGGGAGTGACTGAAAGCCAGCAGAGAGCTGAGCAAGTGGCATTGTTCCCTCTCAGACCCCTCTGCCAAATACAGCATCACAACACAGTGACATGGGTTACCCCGCCCTGGTGAACACTTAAGGCTCCGCCCCTTACTATGCAACAGGTGTGCTGAGACCAAAAAAAAAAAAAAATGGCCCAAATGAAAGAACAGATCAAAGCTCTAGAACAAATACAACTAAGCAATGGAGAGATGGCCAACCTATCAGATGCACAGTTCAAAACACTGGTAATCAGGATGCTCACAGAATTGGTTGAGTATGGTTGCAAAATAGAGGAAAAAATGAAAGCTATGAAAAGTGAAATGTAGAAAAATGTACAGGGAATCAACAGTGACAGGAAGGAAACCAGGACTCAGATCAATGGTTTGGACCAGAAGGAAGAAATAAACAGTCAACTAGAACAGAATGAAGAAACAAGAATTCAAAAAAATTAGGAGAGGCTCAGGAACCTTTGGGACAACTTTATATGTTCCAACATCTGAATCATAGGGGTGCCAGAAGGAGAAGAAGAAGAGCAAGAAATGGAAAACTTATTTGAAAAAATAATGAAGGAAAACTTCCCCAGTCTGGCAAAGGAAATAGACTTTCAGGAAGTCCAGGAAGCTCAGAGCATCCCAAAGAAGTTGGACCCAAGGAGGAACACACCAAGGCACATCATAATTACATTACCCAAGATTAAAGAGGAGGAGAGAATCTTAAAAGTGGCAAGAGAGAAGGAGACAGTTATCTACAAAAGAGTTCCCATGAGACCATCAGCTGATTTCTCAAAAGAAACCTTGCAGGCAAGAAGGGGCTGGACAGAAGTATTCAAAGTCATGAAAGGCAAGGACCTACATCCAAGATGACTCTATCCAGCAAAGCTATCATTTAGAATGGAAGGGCAGATAAAGTGCTTCGCAGATAAGGTCAAGTTAAAGGAGTTCATCATACCCAGCCCTTGTTATATGAAATGTTAAAGGGACTTATCTAAGAAAAAGATCATGAGCAGAATATGAATAGTAAAATGACAAAAAACTCACAACTATTAACAACTGAACCTTAAAAAAATAAAAACAAAAATGAACTAAGCAAACACTAGAATAGGAACAGAATCACAGAAATGGAGATCACATGGAGGGTTGTCAGTGGGGGAGTGGGAGGGGAAGAGAGGGGGGAAAGGTGCAGGTAAGAAGTATAATTGGTAGGTACAAAATAGACAGGGGAGGTTAAAAATAGTAAGAATAATAAGAATGGAGAAGCCAAAGAACTTATATGTACTACCTAGGGACAAGAACTAAGCGGGGGAAGGGGATGTGGGTTGGGAGGGGGTGTGCTGGGTGGAGGGGAATAAGGGAGGGAAGGGGACAACTGTAATAGCATAATCAATAAAATATATTTTAATAAAAGAAAGGGCAAAAATGGTTATAATGGTAAACTGCATGTTATGTTTATTTTACCATAATTTTTAAAAAAGCATAAGAGGAGTTAGAGTGGGTGGGTGTGAACACCACATTAAGTTTCCTGGACTTTTGTTTACAGGTTGAAGTTAAATCAAAATGGACCACACAGTGGATAAACAGGCACAGACCAAAAAAGAAGTGGTGGTGGGAGGAGAGGGATAAACTACCCACGGTGGCCCGAGGGTCCTGCCAAGATCTGATACTGCAGACTGGGATCTAGTATGCAGGGGCCGGCCACCTGGCGAGAGGGTGAAAGATGACAGAAAAAGAGAGTGTGACAGCAGAGTGTTCTTACTAACTGTGGGCAGGTCAGTCAGGTCCCCAGGAGAGACTGACCCAGCCCAGGACTGGAGCCCATGTGAGTCACAGCCCAACCCCCAGTGGACAAAGGCACGTTGCAGGGAGGGGCTGGGCTATGACTCAGAGGCCACTGCTGCTGTGAGCTTCCTCTAGGCACCTTCCCACCCCCTCAGTTCCTTGATTCTGCTTCTCTCTGTGAGGGGAGGCAGGTGTACTTACTTCCTGTGCAGTCCGTTGGGAAGGCTCCCCAGCAGAACCTAGAAGTTGTCCAGAGTTCTTCTGAGGCTCCTTTTTGAAAACAAAAATAGTAGCTACATTGACTGAGTGCTTGCTTTGTACTGGCCATGGGCTCAGGCTCTGCACACAGGCCTTTAATCCCTATCCTATCAGCTGGTCTCATCAGCTTCACTTTCCAGTAGAGGAAATGGGCTTATAGGGGTGAAGCAATTTGCCTAAGACTACACAGGTGGCAAGCAAACAGGCAAACTGGGCTGGAATATGTTGCTGATTCAGGAGCCTGGACTTGTAACTGCACCAAGACACTCACATACTGACCCCCCCACACAAACTCACACACTCACACTCATGCACTCTGAGAGGGATAGGTTCCAAAATGTGACTTATCTCTAGTTCATAGGTTTAAAGAATTTTAGTAACTTCTCCTTGTGCTTGTGAAAAAAGTTAGACAATGGAGATAATATATTTTACAACAAAAAGACATCATTAAATATGATTGCATTGCAGCATTTCAGATCTTGAAGAGTGTGTGACAATAAATGAATCCACTGAGTGCTGAGTGTCACTGTGCTGGACACTGGGGTACACAGTCATGACAGTTCTGTCCAGTGTCTGTAAAACCATAATGACATTTCAAAAAGACCAGGCTCATTTGTAACATGTTATCATCAATGTTACAACAGATAAAATAGGTGTAATGTAGATTGCCCCTTGAGGGACCAAACCGTAATACTCGTTTCCAAGGCTTTCTTTGTTTTTCTGTGTGTAAAAAGCTGCATGTCTTGTTTTTATGGAAACAGACTTGCTCTTTCAAGCATTTTAGTTGAGATTGTGGGAAATATGTAACCTTTTCTTGCTTTACAGTCACTTCTTGAGGAATGTGGCAATGATAAGGATAGGCCCCAAAGGTAAAGCCCAATAAATATGAGGACAAGGAAATTAACTTTAGCCAATGGTTTAAATCTTATCTTCTGAAATTTTATCAGAGTTGCTAACTTGGCGGTAAAACTGACTAATTTAGGTGGTCTCTCCACACCTTTTCCCCATGTGTCTACTATCAACAGCAAAATCATGGAGAGCAAAAATTAAGCACTTACTTTTTTATCCATTGTAATAGGAGGCATTCATTCTTTCAACAGTATGTATTGAGCAGTATGCTGGCTGGGGTTTACTTCGCTGTGAGAGGGATAGAAGAAATAAGATTAGGAATGAGTTAAGCATTGAAGTTGTATGGTGAGCACATTTTTCCTAATTTTGTATTTGTTTGAACTTTTACTTTCAAAGAAGTTGAAATATATAATGTCAAGCACTTACCTTGGGCAAGACCATGTGCTAGGTGCTGGGAAGGCATTGGTGGCCAAGAGAGGCTCAGACTCTGCTCTTCTGGAGTCAACAGACTCACTCAGGAAACAGACATTAATCAAATAGTCACATGAATGCAAGTAAAATTATAGCTGGAATAAATGCTGGGAACTTGCAAGCAGAGATGCAAAAGTCTGCAGTGTAGACCCCATTCCACCTAGGACTGAAGAAGGAACTAAGGGTTCTCAGCTAGAGGTACTACCAAGGGGGCAGGTGTGTGTGCATGTGCACATCTGCATGGTCTAGGCCAAGAGGTGTCTTTGTGTTTCTTTGCCTGGTATAATAGAAATATTCCAAGGTAGACCAGTTGACTGACTGCTCTTCAGCCTCATAGAGGGCTCTGTGGTACTGGATCAAGAAGATAACTGAGATCTAGCATAATCCTCCAATGACTTGTGATTCTTTTTGCTTAGAAGAAAACCCAAACTTTTTTTTTACCTTTACCTATATTCCTTACCAGTCCTGTCATGTCTTCTTGAATGTTCCAGCAAGATCCCAATCCCTTTCGTTTCTCAGCTTTTGAGTATGCTGTTCCTCCTCTTCAGAATGATGTTCTCCTTCTCTGCTCAGGGCCAGCTCCTTCCCATGTGTAGGTCTTGGCTCCAATGTTACAAGAGAGGCCTTTCCTGAGTCCTCTTCTCTGTTTACTTACTCTCCCCTCAGCTTTTAATTTGTCTCTTCCCAGGCTTTGAGCATGGTGACAGTGGGGCTATGTCTGGTCATATTCGGTGGCCTCCTAACCTCCAGCCTGTAGGTGCAGATAGTGGGCACTCAGCAAATCCGACTGCCAGGCACTACCTTACATTGTTCCTGTGTATATTCCTACTTAGTAATTTGGCATTTTTAAAAGAGTTTTACTCATGTACAATTGTCAAAATGGACTTACGGGAAATTGTATAAACTTTATATGAGATAGGAGTGTTTTGTACATGGTTCGTGTCCAGAAATTCTCTCAAACAGTAGGAACACCTACATCTGAATTCTGTTGGGTGGCAGGAGGCAACGTGGAATCAGGTGCTTCTGCAGGATCCAGGTAAAGGGTTTGGGTGTCTGGGGAGTGGCACCTTCCTCTGGGGGTCATGAAGATTGGTCCTTTTGGTGTGTCTGGTTTGTGGTCATATCTGACAGAGTCTTACCCTAAAAGTATACCCCAGCCACTTCTATTTCATACCATACACACACACACACACACAAAGTCAACCTGAGTTGAGGACCTAAATGTGGAAGGTAAATCAATGGCACTTCTACAGGATATTAGAGAAGAGTAACTGCATGAAGTTAGGCTAGGCACAGATTTCTTAAACAAGACACAAATAGCACTATCATAAAGAAAAAAGTTCATAAGTTGGACTTTGTTAAAAAATAGGGACTCTTTATCAAAGACAACATTAAGACAGTGAAAAAGCACGCTGCAGTCTGGGAGAAGATATTTAAAATTCATGTGTCCAATTCATATCCAAAATGTACAAAGAACTTCCGCAAGCCAATAAGAAACAGACAACACAATTTAACAAAGACAAAAGAGCACACATGTCACCAAATGGTCATCTGGAGTAATTGGTAATCCAGATGACCAACTAGCGTATAGAAAGGTACTTAACTTCAGTAGTCATTAGAGACATGCAAATTTTCATTACAATGAAATACCATCATATATCCATCTAGAATGACTAAAATGAAAAAGACTGATACTAAAAGTGTTGGTGAAGATGGGAAGCAACTGGAACTCTCCTACACTGCTCATGGGACATGATTCGGTACAACATTAGGAAAACATTTTGGCAGCATTTACTAAAATAAAAGAAATGCTGACCTGTGCCACAGCCAAGAGAAATGAGTGCATATGAGCACCCAAGGACTTGTTCATGAGTGATCCTAGCAGCTTTAGTCATGATTACCATAAAACGGAAACAACCTAAATGCCTATCAATAGCCATATGGATAAGCAAATCATGGTCTATCCATACAGTGGAATATGCTCAGCAATGAGAAAGAGTCTTTGGGAAGGACATTGGTGGTGAGGGGCATGAAAAAAACTGCCACGGGGCTGGAAATGTTGTCAATTTTTATTTGGTTGGTGATTATATGGGGGTATAAATATCTGAAAACATTATTGAATTGTACACTTAAGATTTGTGTACTTCATGTATAATACATTGAAAACTATTTTATTGATGTGTACATTGGGATGGTATCTTCTCCTGAAGTCCTTGGAGGAAGGATGGTAGATAGAACAATGTCAGCTGGCAGGGCAGGCTGGAGAGGAAGTGAGGATGGAGCCTGGGAGAGGCCTGAGTCTTCCCTGCATGGGGCTCCTCCCAGCCCCAGGAGCTGGCAGCAGCTATTGCTTCTGTGTGTTCCTCCTCATCCTCACCCATCTGTCCAGAGTGTCCTGCAATGTGTGAGCAACAGCTGTCACTTGTCCTGGGCAGAATTCACCAAAGGATGTAGAAAGGATCAGCACTTGGGGGAGAGGATGGCCTTCCCTAGTTCTGTGCTGTTTGAAGGAGAGGTGCATCTAGCTGGTGCTTGCAGAGTTGGCTCTCTGCGGACTCTCTGTAATGTCCCAACCTGGTAGAAACAACCTACATGTTGGCTAGCTTTCCATGGAGCTGAGGATTAAGTGGTGATGGTTGGTGTGACTGGATAGGTTGGAGAGGATCCAGGGAGGAGGTAGAACCTGCCTCTGTCTGCCCAGGCATGTCACTCAGCACCCACACCCTAGGCTGATCCTTAACAAATTAAAGCCTATTATGTAGATAGCCTGGGGCAGCCCCATGGTCTGCTGGGACAGCCCCATGGTCTGCTGGGACAGATCTAGCAACTGAATGGACCATGGTGCCCGGGAACGTGGTCTGTACTCCTGATGGATTTTTGCTCTGTGCTTGGGTGCTCTTGCTGGTGTCTTTCCGATAGGAGAAGGACATGCTTCCTTCCTAGGCCAACAGGCTGGCTGCTTGGGACAGCAGAAGCACCCTCATTGTGGGTCTGATTGCCAGCATGGTTGGATTTTATTTATTTATGTCTTTGTGGCCTGTCACGTTCTGTAAATGTTTAAAGCCACTTTACCAAGATAAGATGAGGGAAGTGTAAGGGTTAAGAGGGTAGACCAGAAGTCTGGGACCTCAGATGTGATGTACCAGGAACAGGTGTTGGCTAGTGGTCAGGCACCGTGGAAGGAGAGGCTGGTGGCCTTGGGCAAGTTGCTGTGCCCTTCTGTGATTC
Source organism: Anoura caudifer (assembly GCA_004027475.1). NCBI lineage: Eukaryota > Metazoa > Chordata > Mammalia > Chiroptera > Phyllostomidae > Anoura > Anoura caudifer. The sequence continues at coordinate 267,875 of PVKU01000819.1, read as the reverse complement.
AGTTTCTTCACTGGATGATAGAGGATAAATTAGGGCTAAGTCCGGACAACATGAGAGTAGTAACAAACCACCCTTTGTGTTGTTTTACAGATTTAGGAAGGTAATTAACACAAAGCACTCAGAAAAATGCCTGGTGTGCAGTCAGCACTCCATAGGTGTCAGCAGCGGTGCCTGGCAATGACGAGAGCCTTTAGATGTGCATCTGTGCCCAGAGGGCCCAGTGAAGCAGAGTGTGGAAAGCACTGGAGCTTACCTGCACGAGCCAGGACTCCATGAGTGTTCACTGGCTTTGTTATTTTTATTATTCTATCACCCTACCACAGGCCCTTGATCCCTTGTCTACAGTTACAGAATTAAGAAACTACATGTTTTTTAAAAAGTTTGGTGCAAACTCATTTGATGACTAAACCTGACCTGATTTAATAGGAAGCTATTTATAGCATGTGGCAGAAATAGATACACACTCAGCTGCATAAATATTTATGTATTTGATTATGGATGCTGGCCTGACCCTGCTTGCATTTTACATAACATACTGTACATACTTTGTATTAAGTTTCTAAAATGCAAATGTTATGAATTCTGAAACACATCCAGCTCCAAAGGTTGGGAAGATGGATTGTGGACTTGTCTGCTCTAGTTTATTCTCCAACTGGCCAGTTGGGCCACGTGCTCTTTTTGGCTGTTCTGAAAGGATGCTGCTCATCTTGGCATCTTGATAGCCGTGGCATTCCTGGGTTACTGGGTGTGAAGACTTTAAATCTTGGTAGCTATTGGCAGATTGCCTTCTAGAGAGATGAGAGAAAGTGACAATTTCACCAATAGCATGTGAATGTGAATGTGGTCACATTACTCCCCTGCTTCTGACAGCCTCTGTGGCTGCTTCAGGCTGCCATGGCCCACAGGCTCATGACCTACCTCCTTTCCATGGTCTTCACACCACCCTTCCCTTCCTAGTGTGGCACTGGCCTGTTTTCTCAATCTGTGACTCCCTTGCCTTTCTGCTGCCACCATACTTGGGCCTCAGACCAGCTGCAGAGTCCCGTGGTTAGTCAGTGACCGTCCCCTTCTGTGTGCCCTGGATGGAGGGGGAGGGGCACAGCAGGACAGAGCTGCTCCTTTTCTAAGACCTTGCTTTCTGGGGGAAAGCTGGGGACCCAGTTGAGTTCTGCTAATCCTGTCAGGTCACTAAAGGCCTCTGAGCTGAGAGGAACTAGAAAAAGAGAGCAGACAGTGGGGACATTCTATGGGAAGGCCCCAAGGCAAATATGAGAGGAAGATTTGTATCTTCAGTCTGTGGGAAGCCCTTGCAGAAGACTGAGCCGGGGAGTGACCTGGCTGACTGGGCTTGTACATACTGGGGGTGGTAAGTGCTGATAGCAGTTGAGCTGGAGAGGAGGTGGAGGGAGAAGGCCTTAGTACATAGGGGTAAGAAGAGAGAAAGGCCGTGCTAAAGCTTTTTGATGAGATGAAGTGCTATTTGTTTTCTTTCCTCTATATCCCTTGCTCTAGGGGACATATTGGTGAAAATATTGCTGCGTGGAATATCTGAGATTTTCTTGCCTATGTTCTCCTCTAGGACTTTTATGGTGCCACAACTTACATTTAAGTCTTTTATCTATCTTGAGTTTATTTTTGTGTATGGTGTAAGTTGGTGGTTGAGTTTCATTTTTTTGCATGTAGCTGTCCAGATCTCCCAACACCATTTGTTGAAGAGGCTATTTTTACTCCATTTTATGTTTCTGCCCCCTTTTCAAATATTAATTGACCATAGAGACATGGGTTTATTTCTGGCCTCTGTATTCTGTTCCATTGATCTATGGAACAGAATAGAGAGTGTTTGTTCTTATGCCAGTACTAGACTGTTTTGATTACAGTGGCCTTGTAATATAGTTTGATACCCTCCATGCACTGCAATGTTCATAGCAGCATTATTTACAATAGCCAAGTGCTGGAAACAGCCTAAGTGCCCATCAGTAAATGAGTGGATCAAAAAACTGTGTACATTTACACATTGCAATACTATGCAGCAGAAAGAAAGAATGAACGCCTACCCTTCATGACAGTGTGAATGGAACTGGAGAGTATTATGGTAAGTGAAATAAACCAGGTGGTGAAAGACAAATACCATATGATCTCACCTATAAGCGGAACCTGATCAACAAAACAAATAAGCAAGTAAAATAGAACCAGAGACTTGGAAAAAAAAGAACAAACTGAGAGTGACCAGAGGCAGGGGTGGCAGGGGGTAACGGGGGAAAGAAGGGGCAGGGTCAAGTCAAGGAACATGTATGAAGGACCCATGGACAAAGACAACAGGGGGGAGGATTGACTGTAGGAGGTGGGAGGATGGGTAGGACAGGGGAGAGTAATGGGGGGGAATGAGGACAACTATAATTAAACAACAATAAAAAATAAAATAATAAAGAGAGAAAGGTCAAGGATATCTCCTGGGTCTCCGGATTCATGGTGTGAGTGGATAGAGGTGTCCTGCCTCAGAAGGAGGAGGGGACATAGTGAAAAGAGCAAGTGCTTTGGCTGCTGGGTTTCTAATCCTGGCCCCAGCACTGTTGGCATCAGGTCCTCAGCAGGGCGTTTCACCGAAGCCTGAGCCTCATGGCTCTCATCTGTAAGGTGGGGATTGTGACTATCCACACTGCGGGCAGTAGTCAAGGGGCTGGCCCGCAGTGGGTGCTGGGTAAGTGCAGATCTTCCTCCCTTTGCCAAGAAGCCGCCTCTCAGTCTCCCAGACCTACCTTCTCTGTTAGAATTCCTGTCTGGTCATCAGTTTCTGGATTCCTCTTCTTGTCAGCCTTAGTTTTGTTTTCCCTCAAAACCCAAAGCACAGGTCTTGGAGCCTAAACATCTGCTGAGGGGTTTCCTAGGTGGGCTCAGCCACTTCCTGTCGGGCAGGAACTGTGTCTTCTCAGAGCTGGTTACAAGGGTGACCCTGGGTAAACGCTGCTAGGATGAATGAGTGTGTGAATGAATGAACCATCAACAACTGTATGTGTGGTGTGGCCTTGACTTTCCATAGATAAACCAGTAGGCTGGATAGATCCAGTTTCCAGAGGAGCCCAGCTCCTCCTGCTGTGCCGGCTGCCTCAGTCCCCTGGGAGGGGTTTGTGAAGTATAAGTTCTCAGGCCTGGCCTGGGAGATTCTGATTCAGAAGGTCTGAGCTGGGGCCCAGCTTGATTCTGTGCTTGGATGTTTCTGTGCCCCACCCCGTCAGGACCCCCATGGGCTCTGAGGACTGTGTGCCCTCCTGTCTGACATCCTGTGACTCTTCATGGAAGTGAAAGGCCCTTGCCCTCAGACACAGGCCCTGACAGGTCCGGCCTTGCTGGGTGAGGTTGGTTTTCTTGGTGCCAGTCCACCAGGTAGGGTTTCTGGGTAGTGGCAGCGGCTGCTTCCCTCCTGCAATCAGCAAGAATTAAAATGCCCAGCTGTTTTGAAGTTGAATGTCCTGCTTACTCCAGTGACTGCCAAAGGGAAGTGTCTTTATCACAGCTGATGCCCCAACAACCTGGGGTTCTCTGTCCCCAAATTTGCTTTGGTTTGTGATCTCATTCTCCCTCCTAGCCCCCAGGGAGGGAGATGATGGGGACCAACAGCTCTGACCCCAGCCGAGGACAGGGCTTCAGTACTGGGCTTTGCCTCTGGAAGCATCTGCCCCTTCCAGTTGTCTGCTCCCCCCTGCACACAGAGTAAGGGTCCTCCTTCACCCCTCTCTCCCTCCTGCACATTTCTGGATGGGTTTGTACTGAATAGAGGGTATAGTCTTGCCCTTTCCCAGTGTCAGGCTGCTGAGGGATAGAGGTCCCAATACAGTGTCAGAAGTGTCTCCCTGCTTTATTCTCCTCTGCCTGAGCAGAGGGAGCAGTGGGTGAAGGGGTCAGCTGCTGGCAGAGGGAAGCCAATGCTGCACATGTGACTTGGTTGGCTGACTCCACATTGCTCACGGCTCATTGTCATTTTTTCTGTGCTGTGGGCGTGTGCTTCTGGGAGCAGAGGGGAGGGTCCTGGAACCCTGGAGGGCCTCTCCAAGGCAGATCCAGGTCTCTTTGCCTGGGGTCAGGGAGGAAGCGCAGGGTGGGTTGACAGTCTCTGAGTGTCTGGGCCAGCAGGAGTGGTGGAGGCTCAAAGGCTCATCTAGGGTGACTGTCACCCCAGTCACTTTCTTTTCTTTGTCTCTGTGGCTGAGGCAGCCAGTTTACTGCCTCTTGAGATCTCTGTGCCTGTACAGTCTTGCCTTCTGGGTGGGTCTGGAATGGCTCCTCCCTGAGTGTTTTCATATTCTTGGGAAGTGCTTCCCCCTTCTTTTCATCCTCCTGTTTGCTCAGCATCCTAGCTCCTGAAGCTTCAAATTAGACACCAAGCAGTCTTACTTCAGAGCCCAAGGCTTTAATCAGTTGTCTGTATTGTATAAATGGTTTTTTAATTCACAGTACAGATGTTTTAGTAGCTACAGAAAATCATGTCGTTGTAGAATTACAGTACTATGGAATGACATTTCTCTTGAGTTTAACTTATATAAACTAAACTAGAAGCTCTTAGAAAAAAGAAACAACGATTTAATCGCACTGTTTCATGTAAGTGACTTTATGTTCTGGAGAGAGTGGGAGATAGGGGATGGTGAATCTGTGGTTCCCCAGTGCTGGCCCCACATTCCATGTACCCCAGTTAGTGTGGGGCAGTCCCACATGTGAGTCTGAGGGCTACAGGTCTGTATGTTTTCCCTCTGACCGCCAACTTTACCTGGAGCGCAGCTCCTACAGCCTACCTCCTCCAGCACTGGGCCTTGCTGGGCTCCCTGAGGGACGTAGAGCCCCTCTCCAGGCTGCACCTGGAGGGGCTTCCAAGAGGGATTTTGAACTCTGCAGGCTTTTCTCACTGACTACCCTCCAGTAAAGTCAGTGAGAAATTTGCCCTCCAGAATTTGCCCTCCAGTGCCAGAAGGCTGTGATTGGTCCCCACTTTCAAGCTCTTTCTCAGCTTACACTTGATGTCAGAGCACAGAGATGGAGCTAAGATTTATTTAGCCGGAGAGTTTTACACTGTGGGGGTAGGGCTGCATATTTACTCAGGCACCAGAGCCTATAGGACAGTGGACGTTTGGAGGCCTGGACACAGGGATCAGACAGACTCAGCTGCTTAATCCCTGTCGTCCATTTCTGGCTGCTGGAGCTGGGCCAGGCTGCTTGTGCTGGAGCTTGTTTCCTTCTGCGTGCGATGTGGGTAACAGTGTGTGTCCTGTGGGGATCTTGGGTGACTCGATGCAGGTTTAGAGCAGGTCCCTGATGTGTCGTGGTCATCTCCTCCCTTTGACTAAAGCCCCGTAGATATCAGAGAATTTTACATGGTCTCCAAGTGTCTAGCTACATACAGTTCACGAAGCATTGTTTATGGTTGGGGTTAAAGGAGAGCTCACCTTCTGGGCATTTAGAATGCTGCACTTAAACATCCGCCCTTATAGGCAATGAATAGTGAGGGAGGAGGCAAACCCGACTGCTGGTCCCTAGCTGAGTTAGTGAGTGTGATCAGTTCTGTGAAGGATCAGGTCAGGAAAACTTTCCCTTCCCAAGAAATCCAGTTTTTATCCCCAACTAGGAAAATTGGCATGAGGCTTTTTCTAGGGTCATTTAGCATGACTGTTACCTCCATTGTGGACTTTTCTGTTTGGGCGAGGTGGGACAAGCATCACTGATTTTTTATGGTTATCCCTGGGTCTTCTGCTCACTAGCTCTGCGAGCCTGGGCAAGTCACTTGAACCCCTCTGTGCCTCGGTTTCCTCATCTGTGAGAAGGAGTCCTGCCTTACAAGGTGGCTGAAAGGGTCAGATGGGTTCAAGCACTTGAAGCTCTATGCAGGGTGCCTGGCACAGAGGAAGGCTGCTGTCACTGTTGCCTGTGGTGAGGAAGAGGAGGACAGTGATGACAGTGATGACATGGTCCCTGGTCCCTGGGCAGCCTGCATGCCATCCCTCAGGCAAATTCTGCTTGGACAGTGTCTAACAGCGGACAGCACAGGTGGGAAGCCCCAGGCTGCTCCAACCACTGTGTCGCTCCCTCCTGCCTTTGGGCCCTCCCCAAGTGGATAAGCATGCTCTCTGTCCACCAACAAAAACATATCAAATGTCCACTGAAGACATTATTGGAAGAGCCCTAGAAAGAGGCAGGCAAGTGGTGGTCGTTTTGTATAAAGTAAGATTTTTAAAGCTTCTTTTTTGCATTGGAACTGTTTTGTAATACGAGAGTTTACCCAAAACCCAAGCATATGAGTTGTATAGGAGAGAAGATGCCCTGGTTGAAGTCAGAACACCCTTTGGCCTAAATACAGGCAGCCTGGAGCGGGACAGGACTGGACCCCCAGTGGTGTCCCCACTGAACCCTCGCTCTAGAATCTGGGATCTGATCTTCCACTGCAGAGACTGGAGACTTGAGATGAGGCCCTGAGACTGACCTAACTCCTCTACACCCTCCCTGAGTGAGTGTGCGGGAGAGGCCATGCCCACGCTGCCAGCGTTTACACGCGCAGGGAGCACTGAACTGCTTGCTGCCCGTGGCTGTGGCGTGCTCAGCTTGGCCTGTGCTTGTAATTAAGCCGTGTGCAGAGTCAAGTGCTGAACCTGAAGCCTGCCTGGCAGGAGCGGTGTTGAAAGTCCGTGTTGGAGCAAGTATGAGCTCACAATGGCCTTTTCATCCATTTCGTCGTGGGACATCTTGACGTTGTATCTGGAAAATGGTGCCTTGAGTCCCCAGCATACACCTTCCTTTGACAGAGTGACACAAGGGCTCGGGAGGGTATGGTGGGGTTTTGTCTCTTGGAGCCTCATTTTTCTGTGCATCTTGGTGACCAGCCCCCTGTGAGGGCCGTTTATTTCTTTAGTTGTGCGGTGATGGCCTCCGCAGTGCCCTGATTCTATAGCAGGCTTGTGTCACCTTCATTAGAATGCAGAAAGCAGTTAGCTGACAGTGTTCCTTTGTTCAGGGAGCGTTGTACTTGTCAGTGTGCTCACATTTGGAGGCCGCCAACCCGGTGCAGGTGGGGAGACATGTGCATGCAGGTGGGATCTGGGTGCGGAAGGTGTGCGCAGGAGCACTGGGGGCATGGGAGAGCCGGTGGGAATGTGAGTGGTTGCGTTTCCAAGATGTCTGTCAGAGGGTGGACCTCATTTCTGAAGTCTTGCCCCAGCAACCTTCCAGGACCTCCACAGTGTCTGGCCTCCAGAAAGATGGAGTAGAAATACAAATAAAAATAGATTAACACCAACCACTAACTGAGTATGTCTTCTTGGCTAAACTCTCTATGTAGATGGTCTCGTTTAACCCGGGGGCGCGCCCACTGAGGTGCTACCTGCCCGTGGTTCCTGCAGGCTGGCAAAGTGCTGCTCCCCTGAAACTGCATCTCTCTGTTACTGCTAAACTGCATTGTACTGTTGTGATCGGCGTGTTTTTTAAAACTCTGTGACAGTTTAGCAATCCCACAATGCATAAACACTTTTTTAGTTTGATTTTGCAAAAATAGCTATAGGCACAGATGTAACTGAAGCCTGCCCTAGCCTCCAGCCAGCCCCATGTCCCTCCTCCGAGGCAACCAGTTAAAAATAGTGTCTCCTCAGCAGTCTGCAGGCTCCCGGCACAGACTCTCCTCTGTGTCCATGTAGGTGCTATGAGCAGATCTGTGGGAGGACTGGGTGGGGGTCTGCTGTGTCAGCACTGGCCCCAGCACTGTTTGGTCACTGACCTTGGACTAGGCCTTCAGGGAAGGAGCGCTCAGGCTTGATGCCACTGCCAGGTTTGTGGCCGCTGCCCCCCTGTTATCTCTGGTCCAGTTTAGTGGCCTCAGGAGCCCTTAGGCTCAGTGGCCTTGTTTTCAGTCAAGGCCTCTGGTCATGTTTCTGGGCCGCAGGGGAGGTGAGGTCATCTGGGGCAGGTGGCTTGGGACTTCGTGGTCATAGCCTCAGTTGTCCAGTCAGCCTTCAACTCTGACTTTGGTTTTGGCCGAGGTTGGCAGACTGCTCCCTCCCCCCCGCCCCCAAAAGAGTCTCCAGCTCCTCCTTCTTCTGATAAAAGTGTGGAGGACAAACCCTGACTCTTACTTACTGATAAATGTTCATAAAGCCCGCCAAATGCCAAACCAAGGAGCATGCAGAGCTTTTACAAATCTCTCCAGAGGCTGTGTATTCTTTTGTGATCTGAGGCTAAAAAGATCTCATTTGGTAAAGAGTCTTGATGTTTTATTTATATACTTGTGAAGAATTTTAGCCCACTTAGTGTATCTTTTTCTCTTTTTTTGGTGGGTGATCAAACATGTCAAAATATTTATTAAACACCAGCAGCATGCCTGGCCCCCAATTTGGGTGGGGCATTACAAAAGCAAAGTGGGGGTCTGTGTCAAAAGCGCAGGCTCTGGAAATGGGTCGAAATCCCATCTTTCCTGTGGCAGCTGAGGGACCTTGGGCCAGTTAACTAGCCATTCTGTGTCTCAAAATTATCTCCCATTCAAAAGAGGTACCATGAGAGCTCCCACTTCCCTGGGTAGGAGAAGAGAAAATGAAATAATGCATAAGGACCACTGAGCCTAATGCATGATAGATACTCAACAAAGGCTGTTCTTTTTAGTAGCAGTTATTATGCATTAGCATTAGAAGTTCACATGCAGTCAGAACTAGGAGGAAGAGAATTGAGTGTGTAAGAGCTGATTCTGTTCTTGAGAGTTTGCAGTCTGGGGAATTACAGTAAGGCTCTGATACTATTAGCAATTAATACATAACAGTATCAATTAAGTTCAAATGTTGTGGTTTGTATCGCAAGTCCTACAGAAGTTTGGAGGAAGCTCCTGGGAGGAGAGAGGCTTACCATAGGCATGTCAGGTGGGTGAAAGCAGTGAAGGAGAGACTGAGGAACAACCAGGTGGCAGGTTTCAGGGGAACATTCAGGGTCAGTCCAGTGGGCCGCAACGGGCAGAATGTGCGGGTGTTGAGGAGACGGCTGGGATCTGCTTCATCCAGAGGTGAAATGATACATGCCCGTGGGGTGGGGATGGGATGAGAGAGGAGAGAAGCTGCAACAGCTTCTGCTTCTTCTTCCTCCCCCACCAACTCTCTCTCCCTTCCTCCTCCTCCTCCTGTTCCACCTCTTCTTCTTCTGTTATAAATGCATTTATTGTATTTTCATTAACTATGGACCTCAAATTGTAGGATGCAGAGTTGGGAAATTTAGCACAGCTATATTGATTTATAGAAACAAACACTCAACAAATGAATTTTTTGAGAGGATTACTGAGAACGTGGGTGGAGTGTGGGGAAACCTTTGAGTAGACAAAATAGTTGTTATAAAAATTTTAAGGCTTCGTATTGAGGCATAGCATGCCCACAGAAAAGTGCACATCCGTGACTGTGCAGACTGATGGAGCTCCACAAACTGAACACACTTGTGCAAGCCGTGTCCAGACGCAGAGCAGAGCCCTGCCAGCACCCCAGTGGCCCCCCTGCGCTTTCTCCCACCCACTGCCTCCCCACTACACCCACCATCCTGACAGCTAACAGTTTAGGGTGGTTTTACCTGGGTCTTTCCTTTCTGCAGACCAACTTATGTAGCAAGCATTCTTGTGTTTGGTGTCTTTGGCTCAGCATCAGCTTGTGAGAGTCATCCTTGCTGTTACATGCAGCTGTGGATCGTCTGTTCTCATTGCTGGGCGTCACCATCATTTATTTCATTCACTCTACAGCTGATGAGCATTTGGGTCACTTCTGGTTTCGGGCTGGAGGTAGGCCAAAAATGGCCCCCTTAATCCCTGGTCACGGGTGCCGCTCACTGGCGATGCCTGTGCCTGTGTTACCTTACGTGGCAAAACTAAGGGTCCTGACATGGGAAGGTGATCCTGAATGATCTCGTTGGGCCCAGGGTGGTCACAGGATCATTAGAAGAGGGGTGCAGGAGGGTCTGGTTCAGAGAATAGATGTGGCAGTGGAAGCAGACGTGAGAGAGGAAAGAGATTTGAAGGTGCTACATTGCTGGCTCTGAAATGGAGGTGGGGCCGCAGCCTGGGAGTGCAGGTGAGCTCTAGACACTGGAAAAGGCGCAGGGATGGATTCTCCCCTAGAGCCTCCAGAAGGAAAGCAGCCCGGGTGTCCCACTTTAGACCCATATCTGAACTCCAGACCTCTAAGGCAATAAAGTTGTTCTGTTTTAGGGCACTGGGTTTGTGGTAATTTGTTTTTATAGCAGTAGGAAGCTAATGCAGGGCTGTGTAGCACTAATGAGAACATTCTAGAAAATGCCTCCTGATTCATCTGTGTACCTAGCAGTAAAAGAAGGTTGAGTAGTTATGGCCACAGTCTTCTAGGTGGTTGGACCTATTTATGCTCCCACCAAAGTGGGATGAGATAGTTCTGGTTGCTTCACGTCTTCCCCGCCACTTGGTGCTTCCTGAGAAGAGCTATTTTTCAGTGAAGAATTAGCAGAACTTTATGTCCCAGGGATACTTTGCAGGAGGTTCATGCTTAGCAGTGCTGGCCAGCGCTGATCTAGTCAGCCGAGGAGAGGAATGAGGAAGAGGTAGTGCTAGAGTTCCTAGCTGGGAAATACTGATGCACATTTAGATTAATACAGAACTTTCCAGCTAAAGAATTAGAACAGCATTTATTTCTAGAACTTTCTGATTAACTAAGGTGAGTGGTGGGTATTATGATGAGAGAAAAAAGGCCTGTGACATTCAGCCAGCTCTTCAGAGTTTGAAAACTGCCCTTACCAGGTTGTGTGACCTTAAACTTCTCCCAGCTGCTTGGGGCTCTGGTTTTGCCATCTATCAAATGGGTGTGATCCCGCCTTCCCTGGGGGACTGGGTGGGTGAGTGGAGCCTCTGGGTGAGAGCCTGGGCTTACTGCCCACAAATAGGAGGTGCTGAGTCAGCGGTGGCTGTGGTTGTTACCAACAAAGGTATTAAGCACATAAATTCCTTTTACAGAACTTGGCAATTCTGGATTCAGGGTGTTCAGGGAGCTAAATGGCTGCCTGGAGAGGAATCTGGGAATATCGCCCACTTGGTTGGCATCCAGGGTGGGTAAGGTCAGGCTCATGGTCTACCTTTCTGGGCTTTATAGAGACACTGTCTCCCCACAGTCCTGAAACTGCTTTTGAAACTGTTTGTTCCTTCATTTGTTCATTCAATTCATTCATTCATTCAGCTGTACTGAGCTTTACCATACACATTATAATACTATTGTTAGGAACATAGATCCTGAGAACAAATGCCTGATTCAAGTCTTAGCTTTACCATTTGCTGTCTGTTTGACCTTTGAAGAAATCTTAACCTCTTTGTGCCCAGTTTCTTGATTCCTTAAGTGAGGTGCTATCTGCTGCCTCCTAGGGCTGATATGAGAATTGAATGAGTTAATTCATGGGCCCTTGGACATCTCTCAGTGTTGGGGTACAGAGCTGGGTACCCCAATGCCTGCCTCTAACCATAGGATGAAGGGCAATGGTTTATTGATGGCTGTCTACAAGGTACCTTCTGTAATATCTAGAAGGAAAATCTGATTCCCTTGACCCACAAGGGGCTGGTGAGCCAGTGGAGGGCAGGCTCTGACATCTGACTGCTGCTCTGGAAATGTGGCTATGTGGAGAGGCCCACTGTTGACACCATTTTGGGACATAAGTGTCGAATCCCTCTGTGGCAGTTCCTGGGTTGTAGAAGAGCTTGGTACGCTGCACAAATGTGGCTTCCAGGCTGAGGTGTTCACAGCTGCAGAAGCAACTTGGGGAGGGCTGCTTGCTTTCTCCCCTCTCCGTTCATAGTGGGGATGCAATGGCACCTCTGGGACTGAGCTCAAGTCCCACTACCCTTCCATCTCTCTTGCTTCCGGGATCCACATCTTCCCTTTTGCCTTTTTCTGCACCCTCCCCTCCGTAATGCGCATACCTTAGCTGATGAAGTTAAGCTCTGATGGAAGCCAGGTCAGTGGCACCAGACTGGGATCCAGACACTAAAAATACCGCATGGTATGCTCTTTGTGAGTTAAAGGAGCAGTCAAAAGTTGTGGCTGGGGATTCTCCCCACTACTGACTGTCCAGCGCCTTGTGGTACAGGGGTCCCAGGTATCTGGTCCTGTTCACCTGGGTCTGAGAGTTAATCCAAATGATGTTTTCATTTGGGAGAAGGCCAGACTCCCAATGAAGCGTATGGCAGAGATTTGGCCAAGTCGGCCTGTGAGGCTCAGCAGTCAACACAGCAGATACTTTGGAGCTGGGCTGTAAGGAGGCACCAGCGTGAAGATCATGGTGTCAAAATTACCCTGAACTCCCTTTCACTGAGGACGCACCAGATTGGAGACCGATGCACCATCCCTCAGTATGGTCTGCAAAACCTGTTCTTTTAGTGTTGAAACCGCAACTGTTTGGTTGACACCAAATGAAGTAGGTGGTTTGTGCTGAGACTGAAGAGAGAACCTCAGATATCTCCGATTCCCTTGGGACAAATGCTCAGGGAGTGGAATAGTGGGTGGAATCCTCCACCCATTTGCACGATCTCTCTCTAGCTCTGTCTTTGTCCCGTGTCTTTCTTTTAGTCTTTGTCATTCCTAGTACATAGACTTGAATGCTTACATGTGGGTACCATCTACATTTGGAGAGTGTTTTACCATTCCAAGTGGTCACTTTGTGAAATGAGGCTCAGCACTCATACTTGTGGATCCCAGCATTTTTAATCCTGTACCAGGTGCCCTGCAGGTGCTTGAGAGTCTTCACACCAGAAGATAATACATGCTTATCAACTCCTCTTCATCCACCAAATACTGGTTGCATAATCTACTTGAAAATGCACATGGTTTTACCAAAATTGTAACCAAAAATAGTTTGGCTTCACCTGTCTCCATAGACACAGCATGCCCCAAACTCCAAAAACCAAATCCACCTCAGAGGGGTTTCAGTGAAAATACTTAATCATTGTGCCAACTGGGGTGAGAGTTAAGAAGCTATAAAAACAGGACCCAATGCAACAGTGACTCAGAGAACAAGGTGAGAAGGTGGCCATGCTCCACATAGCCACAGACCCAGGTGCCATCTATCTTGTTGCTCTGTTATTTCCAAGAGCATTGCCATCATCTGCGTGGTCAGAGCTGCGTTCCAGCCAGTGAGAGCTGTAGGATGAGGCATGCCCATTTCTTAAGACCTGGGAAGAGAAGTGGCACAGATCATCTCCTCTCACATCTCTTTGGGAATTCAGATTCCTGGCTGCGCCTGGTTGCAGTGATGCCTGGGAAATGCAGTCTTGTTAAAACTTGAACAGCTGTGGTGGAAGGGGAGAATGGGTTTTGATGGACACTGGACAGCCTTTCACCTACTCCCCTTTATGTATTTCATGCAAATTATTGTGTGTTTATAACATAAATGCACCCAGGTATAAAGGTGGTTTGTTTTTCTTTTTTAGAAAGAAAACCTGGGCCTGTCCAGCTGTGTCTGTGGACAATTCCCCAGTAATGAATCAGTGTGTCTTCAAAGGAATGGAAGAACAGAAGGAAAGGTAAAAGTATCCTTAAAAATTAAATTAAACAATTTTGAAAATAGATTTATTGATTTTAGGGTGGGGGAGAAAGAGAGAGAAACATTAATGTGAGAGAGAAACATTGATTGGTGGCCTCTCATATGTACCCCAGCCTGTGATTGAACCTACCACCTAGGCGTGTGCCCTGACCGGGGATCAAACACCCAGCTTTTTGGTGTACAGGATGATGCTCTAACCAACTGAGCCATACTGGCCAGGGCTCAAAATTAAAATTTCTTTTACATGCAACAATTAAATGCAATGCCAAGCTTTGTCTTTGCCTATGTAAGTCTGTGGAGGCCATCAAAAATTTAGAGATAGCCAAATTTCATGTGTCCCTATTAATATCTCTAACTTCTGACACTAGAAGAGAGATATCTTTGAGATACCTTTGTTAAGTATGAGGGGATTTTTCTAGGATTTGGAAGGAAGAATTGGTATAAATAGAACTGATGTATTATAAAATTAAATACGTGATTCCAAAAACCTTGGACACCCATTCCAGCAAACTGTGGACACCTGCTCAGATGTGCAATGTCTACACATGTATGTGGCCAGCCCTGCCAGACGAGGCAAAGGCAAACCCTTCCTCCTGGTAGGGTCCTCCCTTCCTTTCTTTTCTCTTTCTTTCTGTTCTTTAAATATGGGCTGTAATACTATGGTCACTGATCTATTTTGTAACCTTTTAAAATAATTCAGTTATATGTCTTAAAATGTTTTCAAGACAGTAATGTGTAGTATGGGAATCTTCCTGTTTATTGAGCTGTTTACCTGCTGGTATGGGTGGGCAGGTTCTGTTTTTTGCCTTTATAACACTGTTGTGATATACTTCTGGTGTGTGCCTCCTGAACATGTGGACACACTGTTTTCTTAGGTGGTTACTGAGGATTGAAATTGTTGGGTCATGCCGTGTGTGCATTTAAGATCTTAAACGCTGCCAAATTGTTCTCTAAGGAGCACCTTGTCAACAGGGTACCAGTTTTCCCGCTTGCCCGCTTCCTGCCACACCTCTGCTCTCGATGCTTTTCATTTTGAACAGACTGTTTTTGAGCAGTGGCCTCTCTCTGTGATTGTAACTTCCTCCCCCTTCTCTTTACTCTGGGGAAGTTCATCTTCTCAGGTCTCTGTTATCTGGTTTCATCTCCCAATGGCCCCAGTGAGACTTTCTCCACAAAGGGACCCAGTGAGCTGTCCTGAGGCCTTGGGCATCTGGGCAGCCTTGGGCCTTCCCAGGGGGAGGTGCCACTTCATTTTCTCTTCTGAAAAGTGTTCAAGTGTGTTCCTCCCAAGAGGTTGTCACAGGATTACCAGCTTCTCTTTTGATCCCCAAGGGGGTTTTCAAGAACCCTTGGTAGGATTTCTCTTTCAAGTTGTTTTATCCGCCACCACTACCACCATCACCCTCACTACTGCCACGACTGTCACCACCAGCACTGTCACCAGTACCACCGTCACTACCACTATGACCGCCACCATCACCATCACCACTCTCACGTCCACCACTGCCAGCACCACCACTGTTGGCACCACCATCACCATTCTCACCTCCACCACTGTCAGCACCACCATTGTTGGCACCACCATCACCATTCTCACCTCCACCGTCAGCACCACCACTGTCGGCACCACCACCACCATCACCACCTTCATTATCACTGCCATCACCACCACCACCACCACCACTCACTTCCACCACCATCAGCACCACCTTTACCATCACTGCTACCATCAACACATCACCACCACCATTACCACCATTGCCACTATCACCACCACCTTTATTATCACCACCATCACCACCACTCACTTCCACCACCATCACCACCATCACCACCACCTTTACTATCACCACCATCACTGCCACCATCAACACATCACCACCATCACCACCACTCACTTCCACCACTATTACCACCACTGTCATCACTCTCACCACCATCCTCATCACCACCACCACTACCATCACATCACTCCACCATCATCAAAGGCAACAATATGAGTATTTGCCATGTGTCAGACTCTGTGTGGGTCACTTAGCTTACTTACCTCATTTAATTCTCACAATAGTCCTATAAGTTAGGAACTTTAATGTTAACCCCATTATGGCCAACAGATGACATTAGGACAGAAATTCATTTAAAACCAATCCCAACAGCAAAAAGAATGACAACAAAAATTCTGTTTCTCTGTGGAGCCTCAGCTCCTAGTTGTTGCTCTCACTTTAAGTGACTGATGGACTCCTGCTTGCTGGATGGTGAGTTCTCCATGT
This sequence comes from Anoura caudifer, assembly GCA_004027475.1. Lineage (NCBI taxonomy): Eukaryota > Metazoa > Chordata > Mammalia > Chiroptera > Phyllostomidae > Anoura > Anoura caudifer. Next base: position 252,060 of record PVKU01000819.1, on the reverse strand, counting down.
GGATGTAGCTGTGCAACCATCACGCCATGTTTGTGGTTGCCTTGACCACACTCAGTTGTTATTCCTCATTGGGCCTTCCCAGAGGAGAGTGTAGGAACTGGGAGTTTTGGGTTCTTGTCCCCCTCTGGCATGTGAACATGGACTCTTGCATAACACTAGCTGCTCTGTTCTGGGGTTCAGGGGGTAGCAGCCTCACTACATCCAAAACACTTCTCTGGAAAAGAGGTTTTCCAGGTTGAGCATATTTGTCACAGGGAGCAAATCTAGTCTATCAAGGTAAATCCACCCACTGAGCTGTGGGGGGAAAGGTCTTTATGCACTCCCCTGATCCCCGTCCTACCCTAAAACGTTTCACTCTAGATCTAGTTCCAAAAGCAGACAGAGTGCAACTTCAAAGGCCTTCCTGGGAACGCCCCTCCTCATATTGTTTCAGAGACCTAAATTCTAGAGCTAGAAGAGATCTAGGTTCATTGTATCATTTCTTTTTTTTTTAAGTATATTTTATTGATTATGCTATTACAGTTGTCCCATTTCTCCCCCATTATTCCCCTCCACCCTGCACACCCCCTCCTACCCACATTTCCCCCCTTTAGTTCATGTCCATGTGTCATAAGTTCTTTAGCTTCTACATTTCCCACACTATTCTTGCCCTCCCCCTGTCTATTTTCTACCTACTGTCTATGCTACTTATTCTCTGTACCTTTTCCCCTCTCTCCTCCTCCCACTCCCCTGTTGCTAACCCTCCATGTGATCTCCATTTCTGTGTTACTGCTCTAGTTGTTTGCTTAGTTTGCTTTTGTTTTAGGTGTGGTCATTAATATCTGTGAGTTTGCTGTCTTTTTACTGTCATAGTTTTGATCTTCTTTTTCTTATATAAGACCTTTTAACATTTCATATAATAAGGGCTTGGTGATGATGAACTCCTTTAACTTGACCTTATCTGAGAAGCGCTTTATCTTCCCTTCCATTCTAAATGAAAGCTTTGCTGGATAGAGCAATCTTGGATGTAGGTCCTTGCCTTTCATGACTTGGAATACTTCTTTCCAGCCCCTTCTTGCCTGCAAGGTCTCTTTTCAGAAGTCAGCTGACAGTCTGATGGGAACTCCTTTGTAGGTGACTGTCCCCTTATCCCTGGCTGCTTCTAGAATTCTCTCCTTCATTTTAATCTTGGCTAATGTAATTATGAGGTGCCTTGGTGTGTTTCTCCTTGGGTCCAACTTCTTTGGGACTCTCTGAGCTTCCTGGACTTCCTGGAAGTCTATTTCCTTTGCCAGATTGGGGAAGTTCTCCTTTATTATTTGTTCAAATAAGTTTTCCACTTGTTGCTCTTCTTCTTCCCCTTCTGGGACCCCTATAATTCAGATGTTGGGATGTTTAAAGATGTCCTGGAGGTTCCTAAGCCTCTCCTCATTTTTTTGAATTCTTGTTTCTTCCTTCTTTTCTGTTTGTTTGTTTCTTTCTTCCTTCTGGTCCACTCCATTGATTTGAGTCTCAGTTTTCCTTCCATCTCTATTGGTTCCCTGTGCATTTTCCTTCATATCACTTATTGTAGCCTTCATTTGTTCATCTAATTTGTGACCAAAGTCAACCAATTCTGTGAGCATCCTGATCACCAGTGCTTTGAACTGTGCATCTGATAGGTTGGCTATCTCTTGGTCGCTTAGGTGAATTGGCTCTGGGGCTTTGATGTGTTCTCCTGTTTGAGCCATTTTTTTTTTTTTTTTTGTTTTTGATTTTTTTGGTCTGGTCGCACCTGTTATGTATGAGGGGTGGAGCTTAGGTGTTCCCCAGGTCGGGGCAGCCCAGTCACTGGGTAGTGATGCAATATGTGGGGGCGGGGTCAGAGAGGGAACAATGGTGCTTGTTCTGCTCTCTCTTGGATTCCAGTCCCCTCTACCGCTTCCTCTTTGCCTGGATTATCTGTATGCGAATGTGGGACCGCCGGGTCAGCCAGCCGCCTTGCGCAGCCTCACTGGGTCTGCCCAGTTGCCACCCCGTGCCCAGGGTCCACTAGCCGCCACCTGTGCGCCTGGGGTCTGCTAGCTACAGACTGCATACCTGGGTCCGCCAACCTCCACTTTTTCCTGCTGAGACTCTGCCCCTCTTATGGGTCTGGATGAATGGTTGTTGGACTTCTGTACAGTTCAGTTTTCTATCAGTTCTGGTTATTTTCTTGTTTCTAAATCTTTGTTCTTAATTTTGGTTGTGCAAGGAGGCACAGTATGTCCACCTACACCTTCATCTTGTCCAGAAGTCATTGTATCATATCTTGTGTCTTCATCATTACAGTTTTAAGCAGTCTGGACTACAGTGATGAAGTAATGGTCCAAGTTCACAGAGACAGCCTTGCTGACAGGGCTCCTGGTCTGGCTCTGACTCTGTGCACAACATCACAGCTGCCTCACTTGTGATTATCAGGAGACTGACCAGCTCTGGTTCCAAAACTAGAGCTTATTGACAGTGCCTTGAAGGAAACTGGCCCTTTGGTCAATCAATTGATTATTCATTCAGTGGGCATTTATTGACCACTACTGTGTGCACTAGGGATAAAAATGAATTCTTAGGGAATTCTGAGTTTTGGGGGTTGAGGAGGCAGCTGCATACACTATGAGCACTGGTTAAGTGGAAAACTTCAGTTCTTCATTGGTTAATTGGGACAATAATAACATCTCCTGTGATGGGTTGTTGGGGCATGTCCTCAGTTAATCAGAGTAAAGCACCTGGCATATAGTAAGCACCTGATAAAGGCAGTTGCTTTCCATTTTTGTTCATTGCTACACAGAGTGAGGAACCCAGGAAGATTTTTCTGTCAAGAGATGGTAGGCCCAGACGTGTGTTTTAGAAATGGCAATCAGGTAACTCAGTTTCTCATCTGCTATGTATTTATTACTTTAGTGTCTACCTCCCCTACTGGACTGTGAATTCCATGGAGTCAGATCTTGCCTGTTTTGTCCATTATACTTTAGTGGTGTGCCTAGGACACAAAGCAAAACAGCCAAGGATGCAGAAGTTGGGTTTTTGAATGGTTTAGCATTTTATTTTCATTAGGAACTTTAAAACACCATTGTAGGCAAACACCTGGCTGTGTGACCTTGGGTACCTCTTTACTTTCTCAGATTCCTCATTGGCTTAGAAGAAAGGGGTTGGTTGATGAGTTTCCTTGCAATCCTAAAATTTTAGGTACATTATTTAAAAAACTGTAAGCCCCATGAGGGCAGACAGGTTTTATGTGTCTTCTCATTGATTCCTCAGAGCTGTGCCAGGGATACAGTGGTCACTCACTAAACATTTGTTGAATGAATATGGAAATGGGATAGGCTCTTTATTAAATTCATTGGCATAACCCCATAGACAGTTTAGTATTAAATTACTATTTAAGTAATTTAAGGAGTGTGCATGATCTTACTTGAGACACATTAAGACCCTGTGAGGAAAGTAATAATGTTTTACAGATGAGAAGTTAAGGTTTTGAGAAGCAAAGGTCTGGGTGGTGGTCTTGTAGCAAAGAATGGAGAACCTAGACACAGACTCAGCCTCCTGAACCCCAGGTTCTGCTTCGTTATGGTTTTTCACCAAACCAAGTCTTTGTCTGTCCTCGTACTGGCCAAAGGCTCTAATTAGGGCAGTGTCTTAGAGGATCTGCCATGACGCCATTGAAAAAGCCCTTTAGTGAGCCCCACTAATCTTCTACACAGCCAGTGCTAATACTGTTTGCTAATTTGGGGCACCTCCTAAGGGGGTTTTATATACATAGGCTCCAAATATCATAGCAGCTGAGCAGAATACACATTGTTTGCTTGCATTTTGTAGATGAAAAAAGTTTTAAATACCTGCCCCAATATCACAGGTAATTATAGGGCTCAGACTTAAACTGGTGTCTTTGACTCTGTCAAGGGAGAAAGCCCCTGGCCTTCTCACCTCCCCCTTGCTTCAAGATCTCCTGTCTTGCATGTCCCCAGTGTGGTGGGTGCAGCAGCAGGTCATTTCTCTTGAGAGATTCCTCCATGCACACTGACCTTTCATAGCTGCTTTTGAGTCCTGTGAGAAAGACCACATTTGACTGAGCTTAAGCCAGCAGTGACCAAACAAGTTTGGCGAGAGTCCTCATTTTCTCCCTGCAATGCCTGCTGATGTTTGGAGGAAACTGTGACCTAAGGAGCAGACCGTGGGAATGGTATGGGACTCCAAGAAGTCACTGTGGAGAGGTGAAGTGCTTTGTCCCAGGTTGCAGGGCTGGTGAGTCTGAGAGTTAAAGCCTCAGAACAGGAGAAATTACTCTCTCCTTTGTGCTGGGTTTCCAGCTTCTCAAGGTCAATAGCTGAACTTCTGGAGGCAGCAGGAAGTGGAGCAGGCACCACACATCCCTTTGGGCAGTGAACGAAAAGCTAATAAAAATCAGTGAGCAAAACAACTCTGGCCTAAGGCTGAGATGCCTGCGAGCTGATAAGCAGATCTGAGAAGAGAACAACCAAGGCGGGGGGAGCTAACCCAGTCTAAAGGTGGCACGGATCAGCCTACCCCTGAGCACTAACGTGGCACAGGACTCTGGGGCAAATCTCAACTTTGGGTACATGCCTTCACATTGCCATGTGAAAATCACTGTTCTCTAGCCAGTTTGGTCCACCAAAGCCACTCTAACAGGCTGAGAACCATGTGCTGGGCTCTGCCTGGGCTAGAGGTGGGGGTCTCACATCCCAGACCAGACCTTCCTTGCTGGAGAATGAAGTCTAGCAGAGCTGGCACAAAGGAGATGCTCAAAACAGATGGGAAGAAATAAGCAGGCCAGAGATGATTTTTATTTTCAAAGAAGAAACATGCATTTGTGCAATCTGAGAGTGAAGGCCCTGCCTAGAAGGCTGACTTCCTTCTTTGGGCATTTTCCTCAAGTGTTTAAGGCTGCTGAGCTGTGATGGGATGTTAACTGACTGACTGACTGACTGACCTACCAAACACATGCATATATGAGTGAATGGGTGAACGAGTGAACAGAATTAACCTTTACATTCGTCCAGCAGGGCTGGGTCCTCACCATCTGCCCATTTCAGCACAAGCTCATTTATAGGAGGGCTTTGCAAAAAAGGGCAAGCACTTCTCCTCTCAAAATTCTCCTCTTTGAACATCAGAAATTTGTTTGCCTAATAACTCCATTGCTGCACAGCTGAGAACACTGAAGCCCAGAGAGGCGATGTGATCCACCCGTACTCACTGCTGGCAGCAGAAAACTGCTCTCCCCTGGGGTTTAATTTGCTAGAAATCCTGTGTTCTTGTGAATCAGCATCCAGAAGTGTACAAGTGGCAAGTAATGGTTGCTCATTCAACAAATACTGTGGAAATAAGTCTTCTCACAATAAAGTCACATGGTTAAAAGACAAAATGTCCATAAATCACAGGAGCAAAACTGTGTTCTTGCAGAGAGGTGTGAGGTCTATGGGCAGGGCTTCTAGGGAGCCCCTCTCCTCAGGGAAAGTGGGGTTAGCTCTTGGTGAGCTGGGATCCTTCTCTCTGGTGGGCTCGGGCCCCTTGTCCTTTTCTTACCGCTTCCCGTGTCAGTTCAGAAATATGAGTGAGCACCTACTGTGTCAGACACCACCTGACTGGCTTTTGTCTGATGGGAACCTTCATCTTACCTCCTCCTTGTAGATGGGAGCTCAGAGTCCCTCTGTAGAGTGGGGAGCAACTGCTGTGGCTGCCCAGGGGTAGGGCTGGGCTTAGGCCAAGATAACCCACTGAGGCGCAGGGAGTGGGTATTCTAGTCTCATTGGGAGCCCCGCTAGGCAATCTCCCCACAGGGTGGCCCTGGTGACAAGGGAACTGCCAGGAGGGTGTTAGTGGCGGTGGAGAGATCCTGGTGTGGTTGTTGAAGTTTCCAAGTCTCAATCTATCACCTGTGAAGGTGGATAGCAGTGGACTTCAGTCATAAAGTTGATGTGAAGGTTCAGTGTGGTAAGAAAGGCTTAGTTATGGTCACTGGGCCCCCAGCTAACACTCAGCACATTAATCTGTTATCAGCCTGTAAATCATTTTTCCACCAACCACAGAGCCAAGAGGAGCTGTTAGAACACATGCCCTCTACTTTCCTATGACAGCCACTAATGTGTGGTGATCACTTTTTCAGAAAAAAACGTTCAGTAATTATTTGAGCACCTACCATGTGCTCAGCACTCTGTCAGGCGCCCTGGGGATACGGTCAGACGTGGACCATGCTTACAGTCTAGAGGGGAAGATGCACACATGTACTGAGACACAGAAGGGCTTAAAGAAGGGCCTAGCAGCGTCTGGTACACAGCGTGTAGCTGGGAAATGTTTTAAAACAAACTGGAGGGACTCAAAAGGGCACGGCACTGTGAGGCGGCACCAGGAAACACAACTCGTGGGACACAGCAGGTGGGAAAAGAGTGTCTTTGAGGGTTTTGTTCCTGGTCCACATTCACCCAGGAGCGGAAGCTCCCCCAGCCCCTGCCCTGTGGACAGATGGTGGCAGGTGAAAGGCAGCATGTGTCCTGATGCTGAGTTGTGCCGGTCAGAGAACATGTGTGTCAGTCTCCCTTCTGGGGAATCTGATAGAAAATTCCTGCTGGGCATTGTACTTTGCCTGGAGCTAGATCAGCCTTTTCAACTCTGAGGGCCAAGAATCAGGCTTGGAGAGCCACGTGAGGATGGAGGTGGGGACATGTGAACCCCTATGGTTGACATGCTGATGGGGCCCACCAAAGTGCAGAATTAGCAAGATGCATTTATGAAGCCCTGGTTTTGTCTGGGGGGTTCTGCTAGGGTGTGGATGGGGAGAATCTAGAGATTTTTGTTCTTTAGGTGGGAGAAAAGGGTGAGAAGTCGGGCTCAGGCCTTCCCAGGGATCACTGCTGGGACTTGAGCTGCATGTGGCCTTTGCCCACCTGTACGCACTGTTGTAGGTATGCGTGATCTCTGAGCAGGAGCCAGTATCTTCTTCAAGGCTGGGTGTGGGTCGAGGGCCCGCTGTGTGCCAGGCACTGTGCTGTGCTAAGGGATAGATTCGTGACCAGGACAGGTAGGGGCCTGATATTCATCTAGTAGGGTCCCTGCCCTAGAGGGCTTTGCAGTCCAGTTTACGGTTTTGTAAGGGCAGGAAACAGGGTGAAAGGAGCCCTGTACCCCGTCAGCTCTCTCAGTGAGACCCAGCTTCAGCTCAGCACTGCAGGGGCTGCTCCTCTGAGGGCAGTTTCCTGATGGCAGGTGAGTGGGTGGGGCTGGACAACATGAAATTCCTTGGTGAACTGGGGAGCATTATGTAAATGTAACATGGTGAAGATTTCTCATAGCTTTGAAGTTTCATGACTAACACTGGCTCCCAACTATTCTACTCAGGATCCATGGCCAAGAGCAGGATGTGTTATTCTGATCTGTTTATAAACCGCTTTTTAAAAACTGCTTCAAGAAAATGTAAATCTTTTCTTTATTTCAAAAACAAATAACAAATTACTTGTAGAAACCTTAGGAATCATAAACAATTGAAAGAAATAGATTTCTTTTGTCCTTTGAATAGAATCATTGGATATTTTTTTTAAATTGGAGTAAACTTGACATGTAATATTACATAAATTTAAGGTACATAGCATGTTGCTTTGATGCATTTATATATTGTGATATGGTTGCCGTTGTAATGATATTTGGCACATGACATACTTACAGTACATTATTGTCTATATTCAATATACTGTGCATTACATTTCTTTTGGTTGTGATCTCATTGCTCCCTTAGACCCACCCTCTCATTTGCCAGTGAGGAAACTGCCCAGAGGGGGGATGTGCGAGAGTTAGTAGCAGAGGTGGGGTTAGAACCTGGGTGTCCTGTAGCCTTGATTGATGGCAGTTAATTAGGTGGAGTCAAAGCCGAATTGTTTTTTGACCAGGTTGTCCTCATGTTAGTACTAAGGATTTTTTTTCCATCTGTAAATTCAAACAAGTGAGAAAAGTTTTCCCCATTTCCTGACTTCCCTCCTTGTTTTACTTACTGTCCCTGTGCCCCCAAGTCACTGCAGTCTTCATCCCCACTGTGTACTGATCATGCGCCTAGGACTTTTCCGTGGCAACTCATTTTCGCAATCCCCACCCCTATATAGATACTGTTTTAGTTTTGGTAGTTTGGGGGGTTTTTGTATATTTTTTCCCAATTTTTAATTTTCAGTGTTGTTCTAATCACCATTTTGTTGTGCTTCTTACTTGTCAATCATTTCTTGTTACATTATCTTCATGTGCACACAAAGGGCTGTATAATATCTCGTTCACTTAACAAGTGTTTATTGAAGGACTACTGTGTGCCCTGCACCGTGAATGAGTGAGGAGGGACTGGACACTGTCCTGCCTGCACAGAGGTTCTGATTACTGGGAAAGTCAGCTGTTAACCTCATAATCACACGGACGCAATATTCTGTAGGTTATGGTGATGGAGTTGGGAGTGAGTTTTAATAACTTGTTCTCTGTTTCCCAAAGCAAATTAAAGAGGGGAGGTTTCATCTCTCTAATGAATTCTGGGGATGCTTTCCTGGGTGGGGGGCAGTGAGCATTCCAGGTGGAGGGCATACTTTCCCCTTTTGTGGAAAATGAAAAAAAAAGTGTCATAAAACTACTACTATTTTAAAGGAATGTTGCGCTTGTGGACAGTAGGTATATTTTGAGTTCTGAAATGATCAGAACTCTAGTCACCTGTTAAACACCTAACAGCCCCTTTCTTTGTGTCCTTTACCTGTTTATGATATGTTATCGAAGGAACCACGTTTTACATTGTATTTTTCTACCCAACTGTACACTTGGAAAATTTGTAAACCTATGGAAAAGTTACCAGAACAGTATTTTATTCACCTAGATTTTGTTTGAACACTTTGCCTCATCCGATCTGTGTGTGCGTATATACACATAGACACTTTCCCCCCTGAACCATCTGGAAACAAGTTGCAGACATTCTGATACTTTTCCCCTAAATACTTTGGCCTATACTCCTAAAAATAGCAAAATTCTCCAACATAATCACCCAGTATTATCTGCCTCTGTAAATTTACAGTAATTTTAGAATATCTGCTAATATCCAGTTCATGTTCAAATGTCCTTGGTTGCGACAAAACACCTTTTACAGCTCTTTTCTCCTCCCTCGACCCCCATCCACCCATCCAGGGACCATCCTTGGCTGAAGCACTGCCTTTGCTTGTAGGTCTCTTTGTTCCCATCAGTCCAGGGCAGGGCCTTCCCTTGTTTCTGTACGCTATGATGCTGGCATTTAAAGAGCCAGATCGCCGTTCTGGATTAGTCTGCATGTGTCCTCACAGTGCTACCCACCTTGTTCTCTGCCTGTCCTCTCCCATGAATGTCAAGTGAAGCCCAGAGGCTGGAGTAGGTTCAGGAACAACATTTCCAGTGACCAGGCCTCACTGGCGACATTGTCACCCCACTAAGGTCAGGATGGCCCATGGTTGGTGACACTGAGTTGACACCTGGTTGAGACCAGAGCCTGCATTGTGTTTCGGCGTAGACCTGGTAGAGATGTTATAGTGACCGTAATTCTAACACATGTTGGGAAGGAAAGGCCTTCGTAATAAAAAAATTCTCTCTCATCCCAAGCACAGGGCAAAGTTGTTGTTTTTAAAAAAATTATAGAAACAAGTCATATGTAAGTATAGCTTTGACATTTTTTTGTGTTTATTTGTTTAAGGCTTTCAAATAAAATTGAGTCTGTTTGCTATCAACCTTACAGGCATGTGCATGCTAAGGGAGACATTTCAGAGAAAGTCTTCACGCTTTTTTAAAAAAACATCTGTCCTCTTTTAATAGACCCAGGTCAGGTTTGGCTAGAGTGTGCTTTATGTAGCTGCCTCCAATACCCTGTTTCTAACATTCAGGTGGAAGCAAGGCCTCCTCAAGGGTAGAGTGTCATGGTGGAAGGGAAGTTTTGAGAGTGACAAATTGCCCAAGTGTTTTGAGTGTGCGTAAGAGTGAGCATGTCCGTATCTGCTGCTGTTGTCTCAAGGGAGCTGGAATGGTGAGTCGAGGTGCCAAGAATCGTGTCAGATGGGACACAAAGAAATGAACCCTGTGCCAATTTGGGGAAGGCGTGATTTAAATTAAAATCAAGGAAACCCATCTTGAGTGTCTGCTTGGTGCCAGGCATCATGCCATGTGCTGTGAGTGCACAGACTGGCTCCTGAGAGCCTTACAGTCTGGAGGGAACAGACCTAAACATGCCAATCCCAGGGCAGTGAGTGTAGAGCGGGGAAGTCTGAGGAGCTGGGGGGAACTTGGGATGGACCTAACGTTTCCCAAGAAGAGTAACAATCAGAAAGTGCAAGCATGCATAGTTAGGTAAAGAATGAGCCATGTGGCATAGATACAGAAAACAGACTGATGGTTGCCAGAAGGGTGGGGGCCAAGGGGTCTATGTGGCAAAGGTGAAGGGATTAAGAAGTGGTAGTCACAAAATAGTCCTGGAGATATGAAGCACAGCATAGGGAATATAGTCAACAACACTGTAATAACCATATATGGTACCAGGTAGGCACTTGAAATATTAGGGGGATCACTGTGTAAAGTATATGATTGTCTAACCACTATGCTGTACATCTGAAATTAATACAAAACAATAGTGAATGTAAATTGTAATTGAAAAATAAAATTAAAAGTTTAAAAAGAGAGAATGAGTCATGTGAAAGGAACAGCATGTGCAAAGACCCTGTGGCCAGAGAGATCACAATGTGCTGGAAGAAGAGACAGCAGCTCAGTACGGCTGGATCATGGAATAGGGCAGGAGCCTGGGAGGTGTCTGCGCTGGGGCACTGTGTGAACCCTGTGAGCTTGGTAGTACAGAGCTTAGATTGTCCTAAGCTCCCAGGAGGCCCCTGAAACATTTTAAGTAGGGGAGCAACATGATCAAATTTGCATTTGGAGTAAAGACCTCTGTATGAGTGGGGAAAGACATCTGGAGGGAGACCAAACTTTGGAGAGGGACTCATTGGGCTTGCCCAGGTGACTGGGGAATGAGGAGTTTCAGGAGATGGGCTCCGCCGTCATCAGGGATGGTTGAATCAAGGCAAGATAAACACCTGGTTGATGGGTCTGTGTTTATTTAGAGCTGTGATGGGCATTTCAAGCATTCTACCAAAATTCATGCAGGCAGAGAAGGGGGAAAGTGATGGAAAGCAAGAAGGAGTGTGTTTTAGAACAATCATTTATGTTGGCTCGATCACCATCATTTTCATACTTTTTTTTTTTTGTATATAGGAAAGCTATTGACTTAAAACCTCTTTTATTGATGTTGATTAATATTATGAAATTGTCCTACTGGTTCTCATAGTTTTTCAGATCTTATTTTATTTTTTATGGGGAGGAATTTTTCCAGACATATAATCACATCATCTGCAAGTTAATAAAATTTCATTTCCTCTATCTTTCCAATTGGTAGAAAAGCATTTTAAATTTGTCTGTTTGGATGTCAAATGCTTCCTGAATAGTGGTAAACAATTGTGATATTAGGGTCATTTTTACTTACACTGAGTTCAGTGTGGAAGGGCTCTAACATTCCCCTGAAATGCGATGTTAGCTTTTGGTTTGAGCTCTATCTCTCTTAAGGAAGTTTCCCTCTCTTCCTAGTTTAAGAGATTTTTGATTTTTTATTATTTTTTTCCTTGTTGACCACTTATTTATTTATTCATTCTACAAACATGTTCAAGTCTACTATGTGCCAGTAATCTTTGTAGGTGCTGAAGATACAACAAAGAACAAAATAGGCAAAAATCCCACTTGTACAGAGTTGATACACAAATGGGAAAGAAAATAAGCAAATAAATGTATAAAACGTATAGTATTTTGAATGATGATATTGTCATAGAAGTAACACTGCGGGAGGCAGTTAGACATGAGCAGAGCAAGGACAACAGGCCACCTCCTGAAGGTCACCAGGGTGGAAAGCCCCAGGTTCCTGGCAACTGGCAAAACTGGGATCACAGGGACCTCGTCCCGAGGGTGACATTTTCTCTCCTAGCTTATCGCTGGTCATACAGTTCAGACCCCTTGACCTTTCTGGTCATGCAGTTCGGACTCTCCCCTGACCTTTCTCCCACTGCATGCTGGTAGTCCTGCTGGTTGGATCCCCTTAGAGGGAAGCAAACAAGGGGGCCAGAGAACAGCCCATAAGCATTAAGCCCCTGAACAATGAGGTTCTGGTCTACAGCAGATTCATCTAGGCCTCACTTATGTTTAGCTCCAGGGCTAGAAAAGCAGCAAAACCAGACAAGTGATGCCCTGGCTGACATTGAAGCCAGCTGCATTGACTAAACCAAGAGATTTTTTTAAAAAATCAGGAATAGCTCCATACACCAAAAGGTTATGGGTTCCACCCCTGGTCGGGTCACTTAAGGGAAGCAGCTGTTTGATGTTTCTCTCTCACATCGATGTTTCTCTTCCTTTCTCTCCCTCTCTCTATCTGAAATCAATAAACATATCCTTGGGTGAGGATTAAAAAAAAGTAAGGAACGACTGTTGAAATGTATCAATATTAGCATCTAAGGAGCCACGTATATTTTTCTTTTGACTCTGTTAATGAGATGAATAATATTGATAGATTTCCTAACATTGTCTGATCCTTGCATCCCTAGAGTGAATCACATTTGGTTGTGATCTATATTCTTTTGATAAAAAAGTATTTTAAGCTACTCGCCATCATTTAAATTAATGCCCTATGAATATGCTGTTGGTTTATTCTGTGGCTTGTAGTGAATGTTGACAGGATTGCTTTACTTCAGTTTGAGAAGTTAGAGCTAGAATGGTGAGCAAATCATTCATTCATTAGGTCAACATACCATTATCAAATGCTTGATACGTGTAAAACACAGACGGATGGCCTCCAGTGCCCATGTAACTCAGAGACCTTGTGGTTCCAGGCAGTAGTTCCACTGGTCAGGGTTTGTTGCTGTTGAAAATGACAGAAACAATTGGTGTTTGGATTAAGCAGTGTAGGGAATGTAATGGCTCATATAAATGGAAGTCCCAACAGTAGGTAGCTTCAGGCGTGGTTGGACTCTGGGGCTCCGTGTCTTTAGGCCTTGGACCTGCTCTTTCCTTATTTGGCCCTGCTTTCTTCTGTATTGGCTTTGCTCCCAGGACGGCTCCCTCCATGTGATACCTCCCAGAGCTCTAGGATGACATTCTGCCACAGCTGTGGAGTGAGAGTTTATCATTCACACTTGTTCCAAAAGGACTTCCCATGTACACTCATAGTTGTTCAGGCTGGGCCACGTGCTGTCTCCTGTGACTCAAGCGTGGGGTGATAAGGTGAGTCTCAACTGGACTCATGGACTTAGAGTGAAGGAAGGGTGGTCCCCCAGTGGGAAGGCCAGGCGCCATTACCCACAAGCAGGGAATCAGATGCTGGGTGGCAGAAACACCCAATGTTTGTGCCACCTGGGCCAGCAATGTCCTTTCTTCTGTGGTCCTCACTGTTCTTTTCCACCAGTGGGAGGGGAGGCTGCCAGGGGCCATGATTCCTGACCCAAGCTGAGGGTGCAGCAAGTCCGTTGCAGAATCAGGATTCTAGGTCCCTACCTAAAGTTCGAGGCCTTATTTGATCCATTGAATTAAATGTAGAAACAGGAATGGAGAGTTAAAGCATTGACTGGGCACCTTGAAATTTGGTTGTTCAAGAAGGGTTTCCCTGGGCTCATCCTCACCCCTGACCCCTTAGTCAACATAATAATTCATCTTGCAGTTCTGTATTGTCTCCTTTACATGATTAACTGAGAAGGTAGACACTTTTAAAAGGGTATCTTTGATGGGATGTGGGATATTTTTCATCAGGGTTCCCCAGCCCCCAGGGCTGTGGACCGTACAGGTCCAGGGCCTGTTAGGAACTGGGCCACAAGCAAAGCTGGCCTGAGCTCTGCCTCCTGTCTCCCTACCAGCATCCACAGCAGGGGAGTGAAGCTCACCTGAGACTGCCTCTGACCGCCCCAGCCCCCAACCCTCCCTAGCTCATCTTCCATGAAACCAGACCGTGGTGCCAAAAAGGTGGGGGACCACTGTTTTACGTGAAGCATTTGTAGAAGCCTGGTCTGATTTATTATCTCTTCGAATATTTTTTTCTTCTAATCTTTATTGAGTTGTAAGTATATGTGGCATGGGTGCCAACCTCAGGGCAAAGTTCAGTGAGTTTTTACATGATTATAGCCCTCAGATCCAGGCATCTCATTCCAGCTTTCTCCCCTAGCCCCTGTTTTTCCCCCACTCCTCAACTCCTCCCAGAAGAACGGTCACTTCCTCCTCACTGCCTGGCCTCAGGCTGCACCTGGGAACTCTCTCCTGGGTGTAGAGACCCGAGGCCAGGGGCAGACATAGACACCTGCTCCTGAGGACTTGTGCTGTGAAGGGAGGAGGGAAGTTAGCATCCACAAGGGGATTCAGTCACCTGTGGAACTGTCCTCGCTTCAGATGCCAGGAGTGCCCATCCAGGGCTTGTCTTCTAATTGGGGTGCTAGAAGGCCCCCTATTCTCTTGCTCTTCTCTAACAAGTGGGGAAACTGAGACCCAGAAAAAGAAGAGATTTTCTGGAGGTCATGAGCGAATACAAGCTGGTGGTCAGGTGGATGGGCTATGGCTGCCAACTAGCCCCCTGCTGCCACCGCAGTCCCACTCAGTGATCCAGTTGGCTGAATTGTTGAACTTGGTCATTCTCACTCCTCATTTCATCATACTCTTGATTTTTTTCCTGGAAAATCTTGAAATTCTGTGAAAAATGGAATGTATAATAGAAAGAATGTCGATGCTGGAATAGGATGTTCTTGCGTTCAAATTTCTCAGTGTGTTGTTGCCTCAGGCAAGGATGTTAACCTGCCTGAACCTCAGTGTCTTTGTCTGTAAATAGGGTAATACTAATACTAATCTCATACTAATACTAACCACCATAGGGTGGTTGTGAGGATTAAATGAGATGATACGCATTACATGCTGAGCAAGCTGTCTGGAACTCATTGACTTTATATTTGTAAAGCCAGGTTATAGCATTTCTTGGGGGGGAAGATGAGGCGTGACATAAAAGTAAGATGACAAATATCACAATCCCCCCAAAATGTGAACACTTCAGATAACTCTAATTTTACCATTCTAGATTAATTTAGAAATTAACAATAGCATAGTATTTAAGAACACAAGCTCTGGAAATGGACAGCCTTGGTTCAAATCCTGACCATACCACTGTGTAACCTTGGGCAAATTACTTAATTTCTCTGTGCTTTAGTTTCCTTGAGTATAAAATAAGGCTAAGAATGGGACCGACATTATAGGGTAAGTCTGAGGATTAAATAAGATAATGCATATAACACATTCTTAGCCCAGTGACTTGCAATAAATGTGACATTACTATTTAATAATCACATTAATAATAATGTGGCTTATTATTATTATTATTTCTCTTTGAATTTTAAATATCTTGATGGAAGCTTGCCTTGGTTTTCAGTTTGTACTCTTTGCACTGTTGCTGCACTGCAAGTTCTCTCCTGTGCCTGTTTGTTCTCGCACTTGTGTTCGTAACGGAATTTGGGCAGAGAAGACTGAATGTGTTTGTAATGAATTTGGGAAGAGAAGGCTGAATGCTGGGGCAGCAGCATCCTCGAAGTTGCGGAAAGAGGTCGGCTCTTGAAGAAGCGTGAATGGGCCACTCTCCTGGGTTGAGTGTTTTGTTCATGGGGAACAATGTGTGGCTTTCATGGGTGACTCATCCTTGGGCAGCAGTGACCACACTGTGGGGACAGCGGAATGGAGTTTAATCCCACATGTGCCCAGAGGGAGTTGGTCATTGCACCATGGGAGCTGGTGGGGCAGGGAGGGTTTATTTCTCCCAGGACCAAGGAGTCCACTCAACTAGCAATGAATGGATCAAGTTGAGTGACTGAAAGGCTGTGAGAAAATAAAAGGTGCTAGTTTGGCAGCTCAGCCTTTTTATTTTGAAAAATGCTCCTTTCAGCTCTGAATGGGCCCGTTGAGCTGCAAGGAGCAGTGCCAGTTAACCCACATTTAAGCAGAAACTGGGTTAGTGGACTTTCTCTTTCTCACAGAGTATGGCCTGTATGTTGGACCCCTTCCAGTGGCTGGTACAGTAACAGCTATTTACCCAGCCTGGTTATCTGGATGCTGGAATCAGCTGGGTGAACTTTCTCCCCTCTCCTCCCACCTTCACCAGCTCCCTCGTGATTGAATTCGCCAGCTCCGCAGAGAATGCCGACTTTCCCCTAGGTTTTCCTAGGGATCAGTCTACTTTCTCTACCCCTGCTGTTTGGGAAACACCTCAACACATTTTCACTGTTAGATTTTTATTTTCCTCTTTAGTGGATATAGTTCCTCTCCTGGGTGAAATTATGTGGATTTCCTTTTGTTTGGTCACTTCTCCCTGGGGGTGTGTGTGTGTGTGTGAGAAAACTTCCCTCTCTTTCTCTCCAAGGCCTCACTGTCCCTTCTTTTGGGGGCAGGGCCCCAGTAGACAGTGATACAGTGACTCCCTTGTCTGCTGGGTTCCCACCAGCTGATGAGCAAGGTCATTTTCAAACTCCTGACACCTGCTTATCGAAACTGCCAGCTGCACTCCACTAAGATTGCTCTCTCCCGGAAAGGGGAGATGAGAATAGACTAGGGAGGGACCAAGAGCCAGAGAGTGAAGGGCACTGTCCAGCAACTTTGAAGGCGTGGGTGGGCATTTGATTGGACAACTGGGCTCTGCAGGCTCTTGACTGATGTGAATGCAACGCCGTGACAGTTGTGCTGTGCCTTGGATAGGTCTTTTAAATAGACAATAAAACATTTGCACGTACACTGTGTAATTTGATCCCCTTTTTTGTTGTTCTTGGGAGCAACATGACTTTTTTTAAACCAGTTTTAGCTCATCTGCCTGCCCCATCATTTGAAAGTGCTGTGATTGATTGCATGATGTATGTAGCATATGATGCATATTTATGCATCATGAAATACATAGATTAAATTGGATGGTGGAATTTCAGTGTAGGAAACAAATGGCCGAAGGGCAGTGTGTGAGCAGGTGTGTTCCTCTTTCCTGTTTGTGATCATGGGTGTTGTCAGGGGTCCTCCATGGGGACGGTCTGCTCTCTGAGCTCTCTGGTGCGTCCCAAGGACTGACTTGGGTGGGTCCCCTACTGTGTTGTGTCTGGAGGTGTATCTTGAAGGGTAAGTTCCTCAGTCTGTGAGAGTTGGCCATTCGGGGACTGGAAACCAAAGAGCTCATCATGCCTGGAGCTGCCTGGGTGTTTGTGGGACAAGTCCTTCTTTGCCCCTGACATGCTGTGGTCTTGACAATGGGACAAGGATGGTGAAATGTCTAGGACTAAAAGATATAATTTTGTGTGTGGGACTTTAAGAAAAAAATTTTATAATATTCTTTTCCAAATTTTATAAAAACCCAAGACCCTATGGATACCTTTCTAAGGAGGGGCTTGAAATTCATTAGGTTCCTGGTATAATTACTTGGTGCTGTAGCAAAACAAGCAGAGATACATTGTAAGGAGAAATTTGGAGGTAGGGAAGTAAGAGGTCCATCTCCAGGCCAGATTAGAAAGGGGGTATAGTTTTCAGGTGTGTGTACACACAGCTACTCTGCAGCTGCAGCAAAAAGCAGGCATAGACATTTATGTACATGAGTGGGGTGTGGCTGTGTTCCAATAAAGCTTTATTTATATAAACAGGCAGAGTGCTGGATTTGGCCCTCAGGTGTATTTTGCAAACTATGCCAACCTCTGGTCTAGACAATTAATAATTTCAGGTTGTTTGGCAGATTTATACTATAGTTTATAAGTTTAAAAAATTAAAAACAGACTTCCAGCCAAGATGGAGGCATAGGTGGACACACTGTACCTCCTCTCACAACCAAAATTAAGGACAACAAAAATTTAGAACCAAAAAAACAACCACAACAGACAGAAAATTGAATTGTATGGGAAGTCCGACAACGATTCACCTAGACCGGTGAGAGGGGTGGAGTCAGTGGCTGATGGAGAGGGGTCGAGGCAGGAAAAAGCAGTGGCTAGTGGTCCTGGATGCGCAGGTGGTGGTTGGCAAACCTCAGGTGCACAGGCAGTGGTTACTGGGTGCAGGGAGGCAATAAGCAGACCAAGCAAGGTGCACAAGGTGGCTGACTGTGGTCACACATTCACGCTCAGATAAACCAGGCAAAAACAGGCAGCGAGACAGACTGCGCAACTCAGGGCCCCAGAGCCAGGAAATAAAGCCTAAAAGCACCGATTGAAAACACTTATGGGGGGTTGAGGTGCTGGGAGAGACTCCCAGCCTCACAGGAGAGTTCATTGGAGAGACCCACAGGGTCCTAGAACGTACACAAGCCCACCCACATGGAAGTCAGCACCAGAAGGGCCCAATTTGCTTGGGGAAAGTGGCAGAAGGGACTGGAATCAGAGCACAGAGCAAGTGCCATTGTTCCCTCTTGGACCCCGCCCCCACATATAGTGTCACAACCCAGCAACTAGGCTGCCCCACCCTGGGGAACACCTAAGGCTCTGCCCCTCACTATGTAACAGCCATGACCAGACCAAAAAAAAAAACCCAAAAAAACCCCACAAGCCCCCAAAATGGCTCAAACAGCAGAACACATCAAAGCCCCAGAGCCAATTCATCTAAGCGACCAAGAGATAGCCAACCTATCAGATGCACAGTTCAAAGCCCTGGTGATCAGGATACTCACAGAATTGGTTGATTTTGGTTGCAAATTAGATGAACAAATGGAGGCTACAATAAGTGAAATGAAGGAAAACGCACAGGGAATCAATAGTGATGGGAAAAAAACTGGGACTCAAATCAATGGAGTGGACCAGAAGGAAGAAATAAACAACCAAACAGAAAAGAAGGAAGAGACAAGGATTCAAAAAAATGAGAGGCACCTGGAGGAACCTCCAGGACATCTTTAAACATTCCAACATCTGAATTATAGGGGTCCCAGAAGGGGAAGAAGAAGAGCAACAAGTGGAAAACTTATTTGAACAAATAATAAAGGAGAACTTCCCTAATCTGGCAAAGGAAATAGACTTCCAGGAAATCCAGGAAGCTCAGAGACTCCCAAAGAAGTTGGACCCAAGGAGAAACACACCAAGGCACCTCATAATTACATTAGCCAAGATTAAAATGGAGAGAATTCTAGAAGCAGCCAGGGATAAGGGGACAGTCACCTACAAAGGAGTTCCCATCAGACTGTCAGCTGATTTCTCAAAAGAGACCTTGCAGTCAAGAAGGGGCTAGAAAGAAGTATTCCAAGTCATGAAAGGCAAGGACCTACATCCAAGATTGCTCTATCCAGCAAAGCTGTCATTTAGAATGGAAGGGAAGATAAAGTGCTTCTCAGATAAGGTCAAGTTAAAGAAGTTCATCATCACCAAGCCCTTATTATATGAAATGTTAAAGGGATTTATCCAAGAAAAAGAAGATTAAAAATATGACAGGAAAAAGACAGCAAACTCACAAATATTAACAACCACAGCTAAACAAAAGCAAACTAGGCAAACAGAACAGGAGCAGAAAGACAGAAATGGAGATCACATGGAGGGTTAGCAACAGGGGAGTGGGAGGAGGAGAGAGAGGGAAAAGGTACAGAGAATAAGTAGCATAGACGGTGGGTAGAAAATAGACAGGGGGAGGGCAAGAAGTGTGGGAAAAGTAGAAGCTAAAGAACTTATGACACATGGACATGAACTAAAGGGGGGGAATGTGGGTGGGAGGGGGTGTGCAGGGTGGAGGGGAATGATGGGAGAGAAATGGGACAACTGTAATAGCATAATCAATAAAATATATTTTAAAAAATGAAAAACAAATATTACTAATTTTACTTTTGTAAGTTTAATTTTTATTATATTAACTATTGATTTTATTATGATTCAGTAATTTAACAATATTATTAAGCATTAATTTATTAACTAATATTATTAACTATCAGTTTATTTACTATAAAAAAGCTTTGAGAATTTTAGAAAAATGTAAAGAGAAAATTTAAAAATTACTTGGAATGCTACCACTCATCAGCAAATGCTGTTAGTCAGTTACTACTGCAGGAAGTTTCCTTCTTGCATTGGTATGTATATGCACACATGTTGATTATTTTAAGTAAAATTATGCTGTCCATGCAGCTTGGTTTCTGGCTTCTAGAATATGGGGGTCCAGGTGGTGCTGTTGTGGTTAAGGCTGTGGACTGTGACATCCCAGTCCTAGGTTTGAAGGCCAGTTCTGTCCAGGCTGTGAGGCCTTTAGTTTACCTGTAAAATAGAGATAATCAGCTTACCCACCTTCCATGGTGGTTGTGAGGATTAAATGAGATAACCTATGAAGGGGGCCTAGTTTTTGGCCAGGCACAGATTGAGGCTCAGTGGATATCAGGTATTATTATTGTTGTTGCGGTGGTTGTATTGTTGTAGGAATGATAGCAGTTCTGGGTTGTGAGGCCAGCCCTGGCGTGGATACCCTGCCCTGGAGACCACGGACCATCACCAACCCCACCCGTCCTGGCACAGAGAAGTGCCACGCCCTCCATGAGGGAGTTCGCATCCTCAGTGGGTGCCATGCTGGACCCCTAGTATTGCTGGCCACTCTAAGCATCGCCACCGTCCCTCCCATCCTAGTCCTTGCTGCTTCTCTTTCTCCTCAGTGAAGTCAGAGGCTCTGCAAGCATGAGGGAGAGGGAATGATGGCAGAACAAGACCTGCAATTGACAAAGCACTTCCAAAAACAGGTCTCACCACAGAGATTAACCTTTTCCCCAGCACAGTCAGGGTTTGAGTGATTATCTCTTTATACAGGTGAGGAGACCAAAGTCCAAGGTCACATGGCAAGTAAGTAAATGACTGTTGGGACACCTTTCTTTTGAATGTCAAATCTGCACTTGCTGCCTTTGCTTGGGTTTAGATCTGGGTTTCTCAGCTTTGGCACCACGGACACGTTGGGCAAGATAATTCTTTGCTGTGGGGCTGCCTGGTGCGTTGTAGGATGTTTCGCAGCATCTCTAGCCTGTATTCACTAAATGTCAGAAGCAGTCATTCTCCCCAAGTTGTGACAAGCAAAAAGGGCTATACACATTGCCAGATGTCCCCTTCGGGGCAAAAGTGGGGGCATATATTTATTTGTCTGTGGGTAGGTGGATTGAGAGCAATTCACTATCAGACTTGAATTGCTGTCAGTAGTGTGTTTGGGAATCTTCAGGCGGTTCCCTCTTAGGGTTTTAACTTTCCCTCTTCATGCCTAAATGTATTTGTGTTCACCAACTGTGACTGTGTTACTTCATTAGGCTGCATGCCTCCCTGCTGTATTAAATGTGGTCCCAGTTTCACCTTTCCTCCTTGACCTCCACCTTACATGCAGCCCTGTGTCCATGTACCGATAACCAGTGAGGGATGGAAACCTTTTCCCTGGGACTAAATCCTGCTTTGAAATTTCATTTTGGTCTCCTTCCTGGAGATCCTATGTCACCTGTTAGCACCCTCTGCTTTTGCTCATTTTTTCTTCAAATTTTGCTGCTTCTGATCTCTTCTTCCTGAGTTTATCATATTGTGTGTAAATTAAGAGTGAGAGACAGTGAGCGAGGGCCCAGCATCTCTTGGAGTGAAGTATATTTTATAAAACCACCCATATCTGTTCTTAAAGAGAACTCTCCCTATTATTCAGGCCTTTTCACAAACATTGGGGTTCTTTCTCCTCCCTGGCTGGAGTTCTTAGGAGCCAGGGCTTTGACAGGGCAGATGCCTTGCTGTGCATAGGGCAGAAGGCAAGTTGGCAGTTCATACAAGTAAAGCTAGTGAGTGAGGTACAGACTGCAAATGATCAAGATTCACATTTAAAACCTTCCAAACCATGCAAAAAGAGTAGTGTAGATGGTTTTGTGAGTGTAGCTCTATACAATAAAGAACTCGTGCATTTAGATGTTTATGTGCAGCTATTATACAGTGAGGAGTACATGTGCAGCAAATTCCGCTTGACTTTCGATAATGTAAGAATGTGGACGGGAGTGCGTGTCACTGCATCCTGAACACCGAAGGCAGTGTGCTGTGTCAGCAGAGAGCCCAGCGGTCAGAAGCATGGGCTCAGCGGGCAGCTGCCTGGCATCCAGTTACTGCTCCACCACTTGCTGCTGTTGGATCTTGTTCAAGTTTATGGTCTTGCTGGGCCTCAGTTTTGTTATCTTGAAAATAGGGATGATGGAAATACCAGTGCCTGGCACAGAGTTAGAGCTCACTGAGTGTTGACTGTCATGCTGCTGTGCCTGTTGATATTGTCACCATCACTGTTGTTACATTAGTATTACCAATGAGTTTGAGAACTTAGTTTTCATTCCTGCACTTCTTGGCTCCGTGTTTCCTTTAAAGAGATGTGGAACCAAGTCCTTCATCCTTGCTCCAGCCGCCCAGCACAAGACACACCTGAGTGGGCCGACACTCCTCCCCACACTCTCTCTTGCTCGCTTCTTGCTATAACAGTTGTTTCGTCTCCCATAGCAACCTGGCAGGCCCACAGGCAGCCCTGCACACCCTGGCCCTTCCAGCAGATGACAAAATGCAGATGTGGCTCTGACCTCCGTAGAAACCCGCCCACCTCGGACCTCACTGTCCTGGCTCCCAAACATGTGTCCCTGGCTGAGGGGCCAGGATGAGGGGTGGGGATGGTGTGAGACAGCCCACAGAGGTCAGAGGGTCCGGGGAGGACTTTTAAACCAGCTCTGGGTCTCTGGACGGTCAGTGTTAGAATTGTTGCCAGGCTGGGACACAGGTCACAGCTTTGTGGATTCCCACTTAATGGATTTTTTTTGTACTGATTTTTGTGAAATATTTTGACTTCCAAGTTTATTCATGTGTGTTCCAGCTGAAGTGAAAAGTGAAAAGTTAAGCAATATGTTAAAGGGGAAAAAGTAAGCCAGACTTAAGAACAGAAGTCCCAAGGTTAAATGCTGACAGGGCCAGCCAGCAATGACAATGAAAGCAGCCGCCTGGTGCTTCACCCCTCTCCCAGGAACGCTCTCCCTTTCCTCAGTCCAGCCTCCTGTTGGGAACGCGGGTCCACTGTGGCCAGACCTGCTCACTGCCAAGATTATCCAGAAAGCGGAATCTTAACGTAAAATTAAGATTCTCATCAAATTCTCATGAGAACTCTCCAGATTTTGAAATGGTAGCAACTAACTGGGAAAGAAATTAAAAAAAAAAAATGTCTCTGGGTTGGAATTGAGAAGCCACCAGCTTGCAAGGGCCTTGAAAGATGCTGTGCTTGTGCCTTCAGGTTTTACAGATGAGGAGACCGAAGCCCAGAGAGAAGTGACTTGTGCTTGATTTTAGAGGTGATTTGAATCCAGATCTCTGGGGCCCGGTCGCAGACCTTTTTGCTCCAGTTCCATCCGACAGCATGTTTCTGGTTCGCTTCCAGGAGGGTTGCTGAGCCGTTTCATTGCAGGTGCTGGGGTTGTCCAAGCCCTGCTGTCGAGCCAGTGGAATGACGGCAGGAGGAAGGAGCCTCAGGAAGCATAAGCATGGTCTTCATTCTCCGTTGACTCAGGGTCACTCACATGCACCCAGAAGAGACTGTTCTTGGCAAAGCCGTCTCCTTGGATTAATCATACTGAAAAGTGCATGGATTTAACATTGCTGAAGTTTAACCTGTTCTAGGAAAGTGCATTCAGTGTGGCTCAACAGGGAGTTTCCCGCCCAAGAATCTATACAGTTTAAAATATTTTGGAGGCTAGGATAATTCCTGTGGTGTCAGGCTAATTCAGCTTTGTCCTTTGGCCAGAAAAGACCAGGCTGCCCTGGACCGGGCATCAAACCCTGGTGCCCAGAGAAGAAGCCCTACTGGGATGAAGTGATGAGAAATTCGCCTTTGCTGAATGGTTGGTGTGGCCAAATGACTGTCTGACCAAGGAGCTAAGAAATGAGTGTTTCCTGTTAAGCAGGAGGGAGGGAGGGGCCAGAGCCTCATGTGCTGCTCATTCTGCTCATAAAAAAGAGAGTTTTATTTTTGCAAGTTATAACATTGTGAACCCCAAACACCAAAGTCAGTCTCTTGAAGGAAATTGATCAGGATCCAGGAACAGCCTTCAGGAGGGTGACTCATGAGCAGCAGAGTTCCCGAAACACACCTGTGCGCGCCCAGCTAGGAAGAGGTTACGAAAGGAGGTAAATGGGGAGGGGTAGAGTAGGTGCTTCGGGCATGACCTCTATTTTAAAAAAACCAAAATGGTGTGTGTTATAGTCAAAGCATCTATCATCTCCTTTGAACAAACAGGCCATTTCAAAAAAAAAAAAAAAAGGTTCTGCAGAAAATAGTGCTGGTTGCCTGCTTTCATCTGGAAGACCAAGTGCTCCTGTCCAAGACTGATCGTGGAATAAGCAAACCAGTTCTAGCTCAGCCTCAGCAGGAGGGATGTGCAATGGCAGCTCTTTGGTGGCTGCCTTGCCTTCAGGGCTGTTGGATGTGTTTCTGAAACCAGTGCGGTCTATGACTCTCAACAGCAGGAGCAACTGGTTTTTCAGGCTGTTGAGAAAGAAAGTCTGTGATTTATGTGATGTGATTGACCCCCTACCTCCAGCCCCTAAAGTTCTAGAACAAACTGAGAATTCATGTGAATCAGCAGTTTATATATTAACTTTTTATAGACAGTAACATACATGCAGAAAAGGTTCCAAATAACCACACAGCTTCCTGGGTTTTCACACACTGAATACACCTTCGCAATCAGCGCCCAGACCAAGAAATGACTGGTGCCCCAGCAGCACTCCTGTGGCTCTCTTCCTGGTGGGTGGGGGGCAGGCACTATCCTGACTTCTATCTTTGTATAAGTGGAATCACCAGGATTTTGTGGTTTTGAGATTAAAGAGTCCTAAGCAGGGTGGTGCCCTAAAGCTGAGGGAAAAACTCTGAATATCAGAAGGAAGATTCTTGTGGTGTTCATGGTCTGGGGGAGATGTTGGTTCGATGGCTGGGTGGAGATGGATTTGTGGTCTTTTCCTTGAGAGCAGGTGGGCATGAGAAAGCATGACTGTGTTTGAGGGGCTCTCAGGGGCAGGCAGGACACTGAACTTGCAGTTGTGTTGGCGATGTGTGTGACACTGGTACATGACCGTTTTCTTAAAGGCCTGATTGTTCAGGAGTATTAAAAGCTGAGAGCTGCCTGTTGGGGGTGGGGTGGGGTCCTGAATTGGAGCCAGAGAGAAATGCCATGTGTCGTGACTGATAGAAATCTGATCATCCCCGGATGCCGCCTGTCAGCAAGTGGGCTCCTGTTTTCTGAGGCCTGTTGACAAAGGAGAGGGGAGGATGGAGCTCCGCCTAATGAGTTCCTTGTCTCTTGGCAGAAGGTGTGGGATTTCTTCGAGGGAAGCCATTAGCCAATTTGGTGGTTTGTTGAAAAGCTATTGAAATCTGTCTTGTCGGTGTGAAGGTTCGACGTGTACCTCATGCTGGTCTTTGACCCCAGCAGCTGGTTGCTCCCCCGGCAGGTGTGGGCATTGCTGGGCTTCTCGATGGTTTGCTCTCACATTACTTGAATGTGTGGCTGGGGTGTTTCTATATATACATTTGCTTTGTGGGACTCAAAGCAAGAGAGCAAGGGAAGTGGCAGATCCCATTAAAAGTGGTTCCTGTTTATTCAGTATTCATTCAACATTTATTAAGTACCAAGTGAGCACCAGGTGCTGGGTGACTTTATTTCCAGTTATCGGGGTAATCGGCCTTTATGTACACACAGTGTCACAGGTAAGTTAACTATTGGTTTGAAGGCTGTATGTTATATATTTGTCTCTCCTGATATGTGCTTCTCATTTCCTAAGGAGACATTGATCCCAAACAAAAAATGATACATGTAAAAATCTCTGCATACTAGGAAGTGTTTGGCAAGTAAATTTGAGGGGTTATTTTTATTCCAGAGCTGACAGCCTTCTGTTTTAGGGCCAAGTTATGGTAGCATGCTTGTCGTGCTGGCACACTACATTGTTCTTCATCTTTGACATGTCAGGGAACAGAGCTTCATGGAGGTGATGTCCGTGCTCCTTCGAGGTCCTAGTTTGCAGCTCAGCATCTTTGCCCTCAGCCACTAGACAAGGGCAAGTGTGGACTGCAGACAGAGGTGATGGGACAGGAGGGACAGGCTGTCTGGCAGTTGGAATGCTTGACTTGATTGGAGGACATCTCCGTGTCTCTTTTATTTATGTTGGGGTTTTCTGTTGTGCAGTAAGTGTGGTTCTCGTCGGTGGTGCTCTTCCACGTTTGTCACATTTGAGTGTGTGTGGGGTGGGGGTGGGGAGCTCTCAGGCGGCAGGTGGTTTAGAGCAGATATTCCCACTGTTGAAGTTAATGCTTGTCTCCCTGGGCCCTTATTCTGCTCTGCTGCTTACTGACTGTGGTTGGGCCTCAATTTTCTCATCTGTCAAATGGGTTTGATATAGTACCTGTGAAAAGCTTGTTAGTATAATCAAGATTAAGTACTCAATAAATACTCACCGTGATTTTTCTTCAGTTATTCCTGCATGTTCCTGCATATTTCATCTCCCAAATTCTGAAGCCATGTGTGTTTCACTATGAGGTGCCCAGCAGCATCAGTCTCTTGCCCAACAGTGTAACTTAAAATGCTGGGAGGAGGGGCAGATGGGGAGTGAGTACGTCATGGGTACAGGGTTTCCTTTTGGGGTGATAAAAATGTTCTGGAACTAGATAACGGTGATGGTTGTATACCATCATGAATGTACTAAATGCCACTGAATTATTCACTTTAAAGTGATTAAAATAGTGAATTAAAAAAAAAATCTGACCTTATACAGTCTCCATTTTTAGACAGCAAGGCTCCTTTGCGAATCTCAGCCAACCCTCTTATAAGGAGGAGATCCGTTCTCTCTTTGCAACCTCGTTTACTTCAGCAATCCCTGGCCTGCACTGGCCATGTTATGCAATCTCAGTTTGCTTTGACTGGCTGGGAAGAGGCCATGGGGGACTGGTACAGGTGGGAGGCAGTTACTTGAAAGGGGATCTGTAGTTGAAGATGTTGCTGTCTCTCTTACATCAGAATAATTTGATATGTGCTTGACTTTGGCCAGAGAAAAGGGAAATGTCTGAAGGAGCAAGGGGCCCAATTGAAGTGAATGGCGGGAGGACCCAGCTGGTAAATCCAGACAAGCCACCAGAGGGTTCCAGGGAGGAAGCTGGGAGGGTGTTGCCCTTTCCCTTGCCAAGTTTTTGTCTCTTACAGATGTGGAAACATTATCAGGGCGGTTCCGTTAGAAAGTGAATCCACTGAAAAATCCATTAGTAAGTGCTTCCAGACCGTCATTATCTCCCTGGGTTTTCTAACCAGTTGTCGATGACAAGGACATTTGCTGGGATGGTCAGGGGCTCACTTATGTGGTCCCAAAATTTTTCCCCAGGTCCCCCTAGCATTTATTGTGGGTGTTCTGCAACTCTTATTCCACCCAATGTTTAGGAACAGGTGGCAACTTGCCTGTTTCCCTCTCTGGATGAATGAACTCCTTGAGGGCAAGGACTGTGTTGTGTGTGTGTGTGAGAGAGAGAGAGAGAGAGAGAGAGAATTTGGGGGAGACTTAGCTACTATATTAATTTCCTAAGTCTGAAATCAGTCTTACTGGGCTGAAGACGAGGTGTTGGCAGGGCTGGCTCCTCCTGGAGGCTCTAGGGGAGAATCCGTGTCTTTGCCTTTTCCAGTTTCTAGAGGTTACCTGCAATTCTTGGCTTGTAGCTCCTTCCTTGCCTCACTCCAACCTCTGCTCCATTGCTTCGACTACTGCTCTGACCCTCCTCTGGTCTCCCTCTTATAGGGACCCCTTTGCTTTCATTGGGCCCACCCAGCTAGTCCAGGGTCATCTTCCCATCTCAAGATCCTTAACTTAATCACATCTGTAAAGTTCCTTTTGCCATGTAAGGTAATACATTTACAGCTTCTAGGAATTAGGACATGGACATCTTTTGGGGGCCGTTATTCAGCCTACCACGCCAACACATAACCTGCAGGGCTACGCTCACGGAGCTTGGCTCAGCCCCTCACCAGGTTTGTGATGTTGGAGTTACTTAAAGTCTCTTTAAGTTCTCCTCATCTAATGTGGGGTTGATAATAGTACTTCCCCTTTTCCTGAGTCTTAATTAAAGTCATATATGTGAAGTGTTTAGAACAGTGCCTGGCACATAGTAAGTGCATTTTGATTTATCTATTCTCACTGTTGCTATTGTCTTTATTTTTTTTTATTATTATTTTTTGCCTTACCTTGCCTAGCATAACCTGCTCAGGTTCTATTGGGTCAATTTTAACTGTATGCAAAAGTGTACTGAAGGCTTTGTCTCTTTAACACAAAGTTACCCTGAATCATGTTTATCCGGGTTCCTCTTACCCAGAAGGGAAATACGTATGTGTGAGGACATTATCAACACTTATAAGGAGACAGAATATTCAATCCATCTAGCTTTCATTAACCGAATGTGGTAGAGAATTGAGAGTTAATAAACTGTACAATCCAACGAAGATGAATCAGCCACTAAAAAGGCAAGTGTAATGTATTGAGTAGTATTGAGTAGCATCAAAATCTTCAGCCTTGTCTGTGGCACTGAGAGAGTTTCATCTTCTGAAGTATTACAGGCATTTGCTTTAAAGAGGCTGTAAAAGAGAAATGGGCCCCCCAGGGAAGGCATTCTCATCCCCTTGTCTCTGTCTCACTCCCTGTCACTATCTTATTCTTTTTTAAAAAAAATATATTTTATTGATTATGCTATTACAGTTATCTCATTTCTCCCCCATCATTCCCCTCCACCCTGCACACCCCCTCCCACCCACATTCCTCCCTTTAGTTCATGTCCATGTGTCATAAGTTCTTTAGCTTCTACTTTTCCCACACTATTCTTGCCCTCCCCTGTCTATTTTCTACCCACCATCAATGCTACTTATTCTCTGTACCTTTTCCCCCTCTCTCCTCCTCCCACTCCCCTGTTGCTAACCCTCCATGTGATCTCCATTTTTGTGTTTCTGCTCCTGTTCTAGCTGTTTGCTTAGTTTGCTTTTGTTTTTGTTTTAGGTGTGGTTGTTAAAGATTGTGAGTGTGCTGTCATTTTACTGTTCATATTTTTAATCTTCTTTTTCTTGGATAAATCCCTTTAACATTTCATATAATAAGGTCTTGGTGATGATGAACTCCTTTAACTTGACCTTATCTGGGAAGTGCTTTATCTGCCCTCCCATTCTAAATGACAGCTTTGCTGGATAGAGCAATCTTGGATGGAGGTCCTTGCCTTTCATGACTTGGAATGCTTCTTTCCAGCCTCTTCTTGCCTGGAAGGTCTCTTTTGAGAAATCAGCTGACAGTCTGATGGGAACTCCTTTGTAGGTGACTGTCCCCTTATCCCTGGCTGCTTCTAGAATTCTCTCCTTCATTTTAATCTTGGCTAATGTAATTATGAGGTGCCTTGGTGTGTTTCTCCTTGGGTCCAACTTCTTTGGGACTCTCTAAGCTTCCTGGACTTCCTGGAAGTCTATTTCCTTTGCCAGATTGGGGAAGTTCTCCTTTATTATTTGTTCAAATAAGTTTTCCACTTGTTGCTCTTCCTCTTCCCCTTCTGGTACCCCTATGATTCAGATGTTGGGACATTTAAAGATGTCCTGGAGGTTCCTAAGCCTCTCCTCATTTTTTTGAATTCTTGTTTCTTCCTTCTTTTCTGTTTGGTTGTTTATTTCTTCCTTCTGGTCCACTCCATTGATTTGAGTCCCACTTTTCTTCCCATCACTATTGATTCCCTGTGCGTTTTCCTTCATTTCACTTATTGTAGCCTCCATTTGTTCATCTAATTTGCAACCAAAATCAACCAATTCTGTGAGTATCCTGATCACCAGTGCTTTGAGCTGTGCATCTGATAGGTTGGCTATCTCTTGGTCGTTTAGATGAATTGGCTCTGAGGCTTTGATCTGTTCTCCCGTTTGAGCCATTTTTTTGTTTGTTTTGTTTTGTTTTGTTTTTGGTCTGGTTGTGGCTGTTACGTAGTAAGGGGCAGAGCCTTAGGTGTTCCCCAGTGGGAGGCAGCCCAGTTGCTGGGTTGTGATGCTGGATGTGGGGGCGGGGTCCAAGAGGGAACAATGGCGCTTGCTCTCTCGGATTCCAGTCCCTTCTGCTGCTTCCACCAAGCAAATTGGGCCATTCTGGTGCTGATTTCCATGTGGGTGGGCTTGTGTATGTTCTAGGACCCTGTGGGTCTCTCCAACAAACTCTCCTGTGAGGCTGGGAGTCTCTCCTGGCACCTCAACTGTTTTCAATTGGTGTTTTTAGGTTTTATTTCCTGGTGCTGGGGCCCTGGGTTGGGAGGTCTCTCTTGCTCCCCGTTTTCACCTGTATTATCTGTGTGCGAATGTGGGACCACCTAGTCCACCAGCTGCCTTGCGCGGCCTCACTGGGTCTGCCTGTTGCTACCCTGTGCCCAGTGTCTGCTAGCCGCTGCTTGCATGCCTGGTCCGCCAAACTCCACTTTTTCCTGCTGCGATTCCGCCCCTCTTACCTGCCTGGATGAGTGGTTGTTGGACTTCTGTATAGTTCAATTTTCTATCAGTTGTGATTGTTTTCTTGTTTCTAAATCTTTGTTGTCCTTAATTTTGGTTGTTCGAGGAGACACAGTTTGTCCACCTACGCCTCCATCTTGGAAGTGACTATCTTATTCTTAGCAAGCACTCAGAAGGTGTTTGAGTGCATGTTTCCTTTTCCAGTTGGGTTGTTCTGACTGTTGACACTTATGTATGAAAAATTTTGTCATTTCTAACCAATGTCTCCCCAATAAATTCAATAAAAGGAAAAAAGTCTTATCGTTATAGTAAATATATGTATATATTTGTTTATTAAGTTTATATTTAATTAAGAATCTCACTTTGGGTTTTAAGATATGAGACTACAAGACTAACTCATTTTTTTGTGTGTGTGAAGAAATATTTGCTGTTCCTTTGTAGAATGATAAATAGTGCTAAAGGGTAGGAAGAGGTTAATTTAGCACCTAAACAATCCAGTTGGCTGCAGCAATCAAGTCTTGTTGCCACTTTTGCCTTCCCCTTGGTGAGGCTTTGTCTTTATGCTTGCACAATGGCTGCTCATTTCCTGCCCTCACATCCATGGTCCAGCAGGGGAGGAGGGAAAAGGAAGAACCAGCACTGTACAGGGGTGCAATGGCCTTTGGGAATCCTCAGTAGATTTCTGTCTACATCTTTGACCGGAACTGAGGTGTGTGTCCTCCTGTAGAGGCAGGGAGGTCTGGAAGGTGAGAATGTTTAATTGCAGCCTGAGAAAAAGTTGCATTCTGTTAATAAGGACAAAGATGCATCAGCATCAGCCATGATTCCCTAGAGAAACTCTGGCTGGTGTGGCTCTCCAAGGAGATGTGAACAAGCATGTCTATGTGTTTATTACAGCATTGTTGGTAACCGTGAAGAACTGTAAACACCTGAAGCATCCATTACTGGGAGAATGCAGAAAGAAATTGCTATTATATCCATACAATCAAGTGCTAAGAACACATATGACTTACATGTGTCAATGTGCCTAAATCTCAAAAATATAATATATCAAATAGATTGATTCCATTTATATAAAGTTTACAGGCAGAAACACTATTGCTTATAGTTACATAGTAAAGAAAATATGAATAGGAGGAATCAACATATTCGGAAGGGAGGAAGTGGGGAGGAATGTAATCAGGGAGGGATGGGCAGCGAACATTAGTCACTAGCTATATCAGGGAAGGATTCAAGTTTTGTGGGGCCTGCTGCATGTATAATTTGGGGAGTCCTTTTTAAGAAAAAGAGGTCCCCACCCTGGGATTTACTCTAAATCTGCCTCTGACTAGCCATTGCAAGAGTGTGTGATGCACTGAGAAGTCATTTCTGACTCTGGGTGTGTGGGATGCTCCTGTGGATGAATAATGGCCACATTCATAATCACAATAGCTAACATTTATTGAACCCTTACTGTGGGGCAGGTACCAGGCTAAGCTTTTGGGATATTTTCATTGATTCCTCAAAACTAGTTTATGATATACATGCTGCTTATTAGCCTCCTTTATGGCCAAGGAAGCAGAGGCTCAGAGAGGTTAAGTAATTTGCCCAAGGCCATGCAGCTAGTACCTGACAGAGTGGGGTTTCAAACTCATGGAGCAGAGTAGGACTTGTTCACTATGATTAAGCATACTACACATAGTGATCTCTTTATTGTTGTTTACGTGCATGTTATGTTCTCTTCTTTAAAGACTCGTTATTTTTAATTAACTGGAGGAAGAGCAATATGGCCTGAAAATAGTATTTCTTCCTATCACATGGAGTTTATTTTTGGAATTAGACAGTATGTTCTTTAGTGGCATTTCTCAAAGTAATTGATTTGATGAGTAAGCAAGAATGATTTGTGATGAGTTAAAAAATGTCATTGATTAAAAGACTTTTGATTTAAAAAAAAAAAAAAAAACCCTCCTCAGAATCCTTGTACTTAATCTGTTGGCTGAGTGAATGCAGAGCTCCAGTTGTGAACAATGGAGAAGTCAGTGCTGACAACTTCCTAGTAATGAAGTTCGACGAGGTTCTCCCCATATGGATGCACACTAAGCATTGTGAGGCCCCAGAACAGCATGCTTAAATGTGTGCATGGGCCAGTGTCATGGGATCTGCGACTCTGAGTGCCCCTGGGCATAAACATGGGCATAACTTCCTCTGGATCCTGAAATGACCCATTCCACAATGGAGGGACGGGGTAAAGAGAAGCTGTGTTTGAATCAGCCTTTTCTTGAAACAGTTTGAGTTAAAAGCCAAACCAAGAAAACCCAAATGGCTGGCTGCTGGCTCTCTGCTGGCGTTCGGGGAAGATGGCTTGAGGTATGGTTTTTGAGGTCCTTGGGCAAACGGTTTGGCCTGCAGGCTTGGCTGCGTTCCTCCTTTTCTCCCTGCCACTCCCACACACACTGCTGAGGGCTGGGCCAGTCTTTGCTCTAGGGATCCCCCAGCAGGAAAACAGGATCCAGCCAGTGTTGTTCTTGGCTGCAGGGAGGGAAAGGATAAAAAGCGGCATGGCTGGGAAAGAAGGAGCCAAGCAACCTTCCTGGTCACATATGATGAGCGTTAATATTTGTAAATATTGAATGGTATCTGTTACCAAGTAACAGCTTTGCCAAATGGTTGAGTGAGGGCTGCCTCCTGTTTAATTTCACTGATTGGGATTTGTGCGTGCGCGCGCGAGCGCAGAGTGTTTGGCCCTTTTCTTTTGTGTGGTTCTCTGGGCAGAATAAAGGGGTGGTTGTTTTTTCAGTTTTCTGTGTGCAGGAAGCCTTGGTTGACTGGAAAAAGTTGGCACTGGAAAGGGAGCAGCAGTTTGTGGTGTTACTGATTTGGCATTTGTGTAAATAACTTGAGAGCCTTAAAAACCACATTGTACACCACACTCAGGACATCAAAGGTAATTTTGTCTTGCCTGCCTCATTTTACAAGTGAGGAAACAGAGGCCAGAAGAGCCTGCATGCAATGTTGCTTACAACTGTATACAAGTTCATAGGGAGCATGGCTTTTTGAAATGTGGAAGTAGTACAAGTTACAAGCATCCTCCAGGAATTCTAAGTTGGAATGGAGCCCCTGGAAGAGTGAAAATATAAAACTCTAATTATAGGGGGGATGACAAGACAGCACAGTGTGGTGGGGGTGCATTGGGGACACTGGGATCACTGACCCCTCACCCCCATCTCCTACTGGGGCCTCCCACTTTGCTCCCAGGATGCCCCTGTCTGTTGAGCAGGGCAAAGTCCTATGTGGATGTGGAAAAAGCCCCCACAAACAGCTCCTCTGAGTTCCTGTGACAACCTGCCCAGGGTAGGCTCTGTGGGGCGTCAGCCCTGTTTATGGAGAGGCTGCCAGACCCCACTCTTGCCTTGTCCTTCTTGCTCAGACAAGCCCATCGCTCAGTTGTCAGAGGACAGAGTTTGTTTTTGGTGTCTCTTCCTGCCCAACATGAGCTGCTCTTCCTCTTGATAGCAGCCCCTTCCAAGAAGCCAGCGCCTTCAGCCCTTCCCTAAGGCCAGTCTCTTCTAGGCCATGGACTGTGCAGATGTGACCAAACATGGATCTGCCCTGAAGGAACTCCCCACAAGGCAGTGGGTGGACAGGCTAGAAGACTGAGCTGAGAGTTGAGGGACAAAGTGGGAGTGGTTTCTCCTGAGGTCAGTCATGAGAAGGGGTCAGGAAGGCTTCTCAGAGAGGAGAGCATGGGGTCTGGGTCTTCAGAGGCTCCACTGCTCAGAGATAACCAAGGATCACAGGCCTGGGTGCTGGGGTGGAGGCATTGGCTTCTGCAGGGCTGGAGACTGGGTATGGGATGCTGGGGTGGGGCTTCCAGAAGTAGGTTCAGGGGTAGGTGGGATGGGGATGGGTGTACAGGTTAGAGGGTCTACTTAACTTGGATTTTATTCCATAAGAGATAGGGAACCTTTCACAGATCTGAACTGGGATCCTGGAATAAAGAGGGAATGACTATATTTGAGATTTAACAGCTTCATGCTGTTTTCAGTGTGCAGAGGGAGCTAAGATAGAGGACTGGGTGGGAGAGGACGTGGCTGAAGCAAGGTGGATACAGAAATGAGGGAGGGGGGCGGTCTGTGGTCTCTTGGGGTCCAGAGTGGGTATAGGGAGATGGGTAATGCCATTCATTGAGAGTCTCTTCCTTAATTGGGGAGCCCCCGTTTCTAGATCTACAAAACAGGGATATGGGACAATGATGAGTAAAGGAGGTCTCATGGGCCTGTTCATAGGGGGGCCCACACCTGTGTTCCTCTTCTCCTCTCAGTCAAAACTCACCTGGCCTGGTCCCAGAATCTCTCTTGGGGCCTTGCCCTTTGCTGGCTGTTAATGGTTGGTAGGTACTAATGTGTTATCCAGGAGTGGTAACCCAGTTCCATTTTAAACAGAGGTCCTCAGTGCCTGGACTAAAGGAGTCCTCAGAACTCTTAGATCAGCCTTGAAGTTGCATTGGAGTTTTACCAGAAAGCTTTCAATTGTCCAATTTTGTCTTCAACTTATATTTTTTAGGTTTCTCTCTAGTGGAGTCTCAAATTGAGACTAGGCTAAAAAAAAATTGCATGCTTAAGAAAATTTACTCTTTTGCCCTCTAGTGGCAGACTCTTGAGCACCTCTTTTTTGGTGTTTTATTGGTTAAAAAAAAAAACAAAAAACTATTTTTCATTAAAAATGTATATTTACATTGCCCTGGCCAATGTGGGGCAGTTGGTCGGAGCATTGTCCCGTAAACCAAAAGGTTGTGGGTTTGATTCCCTGTCACGGCACATACCTAAGTTGTGGGTTTGGTCCCCTGTTGGGTCACGTGAGAGAGGCAACTGATTAATGTTTCTCTTTCACATTGTTGTTCCTCTCCCTCTCTCTCTTCCTTCCTTCCCCTCTCTGTAAAATCAATAAGTGTGTCTTCGAGTGAGGATAAAAAAATGTGTAGTTATGTAAACATAGCGGGTTCATTATCATTTTATTTTTTACATACTTTATTGTCTCAAAAGTTCTCATCTAATTTCTATTTTTAATAAAATATTTCAAACATATAGGAAAGTGTGTAGGTAATACCAAAATTTTTATGAACTTACCACCAAGCTTTGCTTGCTTTCTGTCTCTCTTTCTTCCTTTCCCCACTCCTTCCTTCCATGTTATTTTACCTTTTTATTTCCATTCCCCATCCCCTTCTCTTTGGCATTCATCAGCTTGTTTTCTGCATAGGGGTGTGTTTTGTTCTGTTTATTTATTTTGCTTTTTTTGCATTCCACATATAAGTGATATTATACAGTATTTGTCTTTCTCTGACTTATTTCACTTAGCATAATGCCCTCAAGGGCCATTCCTTATTGTCATAAATAGCAAGTTTTCATCCTTTTTTTAAATTGCTGAATAAAACTCTATTGTGTGTGTGTGTGTGTGTGTGTGTGTGTGTGTACACACCAACCACATCTTCTTTACCCATTCATTTAGTGATGGACATCTAGGTTGCTTCCATATTTTAGCTGTTACTAGTAATGTAATGAACATGGGTATCCATATATCTTTTAAAATTAGTGGGTTTTTTTATTTTTAAAAGATGCTTATTGATTTTAGAGATTGAGAGACAGGAAAGGAGAGAGAGACAGAGACTGGTTGCCTCCATTTACACCCTGACCAGGGATTGAACCCGCAACTGGGCATGTGCACTGACTAGGAATCAAACACCCAATCTTTTGGCATATGGGAGGATACTCCAGCCAACTGAGCTACACTGGCTGGGACTGAATTAGTGTTTCAGATTTCTTTAGATAAATACCCAGAAGTGGAATTTCTGGGTCATAAGGCAGTCCTGTCTTTAATTTTTTAAGGAACCTCCATAGTATTCTCCATAGTGGCTACACCAATTTGCATTCCCACCAACAGTGCAGGAGGGTTCCCTTTCTCCACAACCTTGCCGATGTATATTGATGATGACTTTTCTGACAGCTATGAGGTAGTATCTCATTACGGTTTTGATTTGCATTTTCCTGATGATTACTGATGTACTGATGTTGAGCAGTTTTCATGTGTCTGTTGGCCATCTGCATGTCCTCTTTGGAGAATTGTCTATTTAGGTTCTCTACCCATCTTTTATTTGGATTTTTTTGATGTTAATCGGTATGTTCTTTATATATTTTAAATATTAACCCTTTATTGAATGTATCATGGGAATAATTCAGTAGGTTGTCTTTTGTTTTAATGATGGTTTCTTTTGCTATGCAAAAACTTCTAAATCTTATGTAGTCCCATTTGTTTTTCTTTTGTCTGTCTTGCTCTAGAAGATATATCCAAAATGATATTGATAAGAGCAATGTCAAGAGTTTATTGCCTATGTTTTCTTCTAGGATTTTTGTGGTTTCAGGTCTAACATTTCAGTCCTTAATCCATTTTGGGATTATATTTGTATATGGTGTGATGAAGTGGTCCATATCATTTTTTGCATGTATCTGTCCAGTTTTGTTAACAACACTATTGAAGAGGCTGTCTTTACTCTATTACACTGGGTTGGCCAGAAAGTCCGTTTAGTTTTCTCTGTAAAACAAAAGACACATTTTTCATTTTCACCAATAACTTTATTGATTTGGATATTTTGAGTTTGTCACCTATCTCCTGCTATTGCTTCTAGTAGGTAGAGGCCAGGGGTGCTGCTAAACATCTTCCAGTGCATAACACAGCCTCACAGCAAAGAATTAATTGGCCAAAACATCGATAGTACCAAGAAATTTCACAAACCACTTTTGATGCATTTAACCAATCACAGCACCTTCTCCATACACTGCACACAACTCTTTTTCTGCGTTTCAGTTGCATTTTTACCTTTATTGAAATAATAAAGCATAATAAGCCAAAAATGTTGTGCTTTTCTTCCATCTTCAATATTAAAATGGCTGCACAAAAATTGACCAATTTTGATAAGTGTTTAAATGCATGCTGATGTGACCGCTGTCACAATACAATCTAACAAAACAGTTTCAGATGAAGTTAAAACAACTAACCACAACTGGGGCTGGAAAAAACCAACTGAGCTTTTTTTGGCCAATCCAATATATCCTGTCTCCTTTGTCATAGATTAATTGACCATATAAGTGAGGGTATCTTTCTGGGCCCTCCATTCTATTATATTGATCTACATACATCTGTTGTTATGCTAGCACCATAAATAGCTACCATGATTATTGTAGCTTTATAGTATAGTTTGGTATCAGGGAGCATCATGCCTCTCACTTTGTTTTTTCCCAAGATTCCTTTGGCTGTTCAGGGTCTTTTGTGGTTCCATATAAATTTTATGATTAGTTGCTCAAATTCTGAGATGTATCATTGGTATTTTAACAGGAAATGCATTGAATCTGTATATTACTTTAGGGAACAAGGACATTCTAACAATACTAA
This sequence comes from Anoura caudifer, assembly GCA_004027475.1. Classification (NCBI taxonomy): domain Eukaryota; kingdom Metazoa; phylum Chordata; class Mammalia; order Chiroptera; family Phyllostomidae; genus Anoura; species Anoura caudifer. Next base: position 214,109 of record PVKU01000819.1, on the reverse strand, counting down.
TCCTTTAATCCCTGAGCAAGTTATATCCTTTCACTTATTTGTATCTTGTTCAATTTCTTTTACATCTTAATAGTTTTTAAAGTATTGGTAATTTAACCTCTTAAATGTATTCTTAGATATTTTATACTTTTTGATGCAGTTGTGAAGGGGATTTTTTTCTTAATTTGTTTGTTTGATCATTCATTATTGTTATATGGAAGTGCCGCAGATTTCTGTGTGTTGATTCTGTGTGTTGCAACTTTACTTAAGTCATTTGCTAGTTCTGATAGTGTTTTGGTGGTGTCTTTAGGGTTTTCTATTTATAGTATCATGTCATCTGAAAATAATGAGTGTTTTACTTCTTCCTTGCCCATTTGGATGCCTGTTGTCTATATGTCTTATCTGATTGCTCTGGTGAGAACTTCCAGTCCTCCGCTGAATAGAAATGACAGTGGGCATCCTTGTTTTGTTCCTGATCTTAGAGGAAAGGTGTTCAGCTTTTCACCATTGAGTGTGAAGTTAGCTGTGGGTTTCTCATATATGTGTACATATATATGCCTTTTATTTACTAAGATATATTCCTTCTATACCTACTTTGTTGAGAGTCGTGTTGTTTTTTTTTAAGACAAATGGTTTGTTTGGTAACAAGGAGTAGAAGGGAATTCTTAATTCCCCTTCTTTCTTCTGATGACTTCTGAACTGCAATGGTCAAATGGTTAGCAGAGCACAAGAACTCCCCTGCAGTCCTTGATCTTTTGCAAAAATACAAAGGTGTCTAACTTATGTGACTTGCAATTATTTTCTAGACAGAAGTGCCATGTGTTGTACTTTCCAATGTATCAGCAGTTGCTACATTCTCCTTGTCTTCAGGGTTCCTAGTAGGAAAGAGATACACTTCCTTGAAGTAATTGGAGCCTGTGAGAAACATGAGGATGTGGTGGGTGCACATGCCCCAACCAGCTGTGGGGGGCAGCCTGTATTCCAGTGTAGTGTAGAAGTATTCATCTCTGAACATGACCTCATCATCGTCAGTGGCCTTGGCCTTGGCCTGTTCTTTGAAAAGCTGCCACGGCCGTATGGCATGAGGTGATTCAGCTCCATGCAGGCATTGCATATTTCCTTCTTCATGATAAACAGCTCAAAGCACTTAGTCAGACCCCTTATTATCTGTGGGTAATCACAGATAAACGTAGGATTGATGCATATCACTTCCAAGAACTCCCCAACAAACTTATCAGGGAGCCTGGCTGTGGTTCAAGTGGAAGACATTCAGGAAAACATTAGACAGCTTTTGCCACTCAGATATCATCAAGAACGATGCAAGTTTCTTCAGTTTGAAAGAGGTTAGTTTCTGCCAGTCTCATCCCCAGGGCTTCCTCAAGCTTTTCTACTGTGCTGCGGGAGGGTGGGGTAAAGTTAATCTGGTATTGTAGGCTTGGTCCTCAGGCCATCTGGATGGCAGTGACCTTGTAACTGCCCGTAAAGGGCTTCAACATCCCTGAAGTCACCTTCTCCGTGATTTCTGTGAAATTGTGATAGTCCGTGTGGGCCATGTGGAACTCACAGGTGGTGAATGCAGCATTGTGAATCTGATCGATTTTTTCATTCTGGAACTGACATCTAATTTTGGAAACCCGGTCAATGCCACCAACCATGTTGGCAATAGATGGTAATGCTACCATCTTATGTTCTGGGTCAATTTTCATATGTAAATTCATGTCCAGCCCTGGCCGGGTGGCTCAGGTCATGGGAGTGTTGCCCCATACACCACTAGGTTATGGATTCCATCCCCAGTCAGGGCACATATCTGGGTTAGACATGGGTTTGATCCCTGGTTGGGATGTGGATAGGAGGCAACCAATAGATATTGCCTTCTCACATTGATGTTCTCTCTCTCTCTCCCCCTTCCTTTCTCTCTAAAATCAATAAACATATTTTCAGGGAGGATTAAAAATGTAAAAAAACGTATGTCCAGCTCATTGTGGTGGGTGGTAAAAGGCTTGGCCACTGCTCCCCCTGGAATGAGGTTCATCAGGGGAGTTCTAGTCTCTAGGAATCCCAGCTCACCCAAGAAACTTCTTATATACTCTGTGATGATCTTAGAGCAGATGATAAATTTCTGCCTCACAGAGCCACTCAGGATCAAGTCCAAGTATCTCTGATGATATTACGTTTTCTTGTCTTTGAGGCCAAGCGAAAATTAGGTAATGTATGCAAGCAAGGAGATAGCAGTGTGATCTTATAGGGAATGATGTTCAGCTCACCATTCTTGGTTTTCCCAGGATTCCCCTTATGTCTCCTTGACGCAGTTTGTTATTGATACAGATAAATTCTTCTTCTGATATATAATTCTGGGATTGGCCCTGACTTGACACTTGACCCCCTCTCCTCAAAGGTCATAGAAGATGAACTTTTCCCCAGAAGCTCTTTGGACATGAATCCTACCTGCCACCTTTAAGGTGATGTCACTCAGGTGGTCCCTAGGCTGCAAGTAACTATTCTTGGATGAAGTGAGGCAGTGACATGTCTACATGCAATGTGTGTGGATACGAGTCTGCCCAATTGACCTTTAGTTGGCGCACTGCTTGGCTGTCAATCTTGCATATTGGTTTGGGTGCAGGCTCTTTTCTTTGGCACCGTAACATTGTTGGTGGCCATAGCAGTGGCCTGGCTTGGTTGTTTCTCACTGGCTGCTTCTGCTTGGCTTCCCTCTTCATTATCTTCTTCTTGACTTTCAGGCATCTTTTAAGCTCATTTCTTTTATGAGAAAGTAGCTTGTCCTTGTGAAGTGCTATGAAAGGAGCAAGTTGACCCAGTCATAGCTTCCCCTGTCTCCACTCTGCCCAGGAGGTTTGGGGCAGGGATCCCCTAACAAGCCTCACAGCAGCTTGCATCCCATGGCGGAGCACTTGGGACCAGCGATCACCAGCATTTGAGCTCACTCAGTGGTGTTGCACCATCGTCCACATTTACCTCAGTTGCCCACACCTCAGCCCTCTCTCCAGAGGGCCCTGCTCAAAAGCTGTTGAGAGTTTTTACCATAAAATGATGTTGAATTTTTTCCAAATGCTTTTGCTGCATCTATTGAGATGAGTTTTTATCCTTTATTTTGTTAGTGTGATGTATCACATTGATTGATTTACTGATGGTGAACCATCCTGGCATCCCTGATGTGAATCCCACTTGGTCACGGTGAATTATCCTTTGATGTATTGTTGAGTCTGGCTTGCTAATATTTTGTTGTGAATTTTTGCATCTATTCATTGTCCTGTAATTTTCTTTTTTTGTAATGTCTTAATCTGGTTTTGGTATCAGTGTAATGCTAACTTCATAAAATGATTTTGGAAACATTCCTTCCTTTGGGTTTTTGGAAATAGTTTAAGGATAGGTATTAATTCTTTGAATGTTTGGTAGAATTCACCTGTGATACCATCTGGTCCTGGACTTTTATTTGTTGGGAGATTTTTGATTGCCACTTCAATTTCATTTCCAGAAATGGTCTCAGATTTTTTATTTCTTCCTGGTTCAGTCTTAAAGATTATATACTTCTAGAAATCTATCTATTTCTCTTAGATTTTCAAACTTATTGGTTGTTCATAGTATTCTTTAATGAACCTTTATATTTCTGTGATGTCATTTGTAACTTCTCTTTCATTTTTTATTTTATTTATTTGGGTTCTCTTTTTTTCTTGATGACTTTAGCTAAAGGTTTGTCTATTTTGTTTATCTGTTCAAAGAACCTGCTCTTAATTTTGTTTATCTTTCTATTTTTTTAATTTCTATGTTTTTAATTTCCTCTGTGATCTTAGCTATTTCCTTCCTTCTGTTTACTTCGGGTTTTGTTCATTCTTCTTCTTCTTGTTCCTTTAGGTGTAGAGAGTTACATTGTTTATTTGGGAATTTTCTTGCCTCTTGAGCTAGACCTGTATACGTATGTATGAACTTCTCTTTTAGAACTGCTTTGCTGCATCCCATAAATTTTGAAAAGTTGGGTTTTCATTTTTATTTGTTTCAAGGTAGTTTTTGATTTTTTTTAGACTTCCTCTTTGATCCATTAGTTGTTTAGTAGCACATTGTTTAGTCTCCACATATTTGTATTTTTTCCCTGTTTTCTTCCTGTAGTTGATTTCTAGTTTCATGCTACTATGGTGAGGAAAGGTGCGTAATATAAAAAATTATACGCTAAGAAAATTTACTCTCTTTCCCCTTTGTAGCAGACTCTTGAGCACCTTTTTCCAGTTCCAGACACTTTGGAATTCAGTGATTCAAAAATAATGACTGCATGCCTCCTACATGCCAGGAACCACAAATATTCTCACTCTCTGATATTGTCATGGCCATTGAATCTGTTTCTAAAGGAGCAGAAAAGCATATAAAGTAAGTTACAATGAATTGATATGTCTTGATTTTATTTTTAATTTTTAGCATTTCACATTATTATTTTTTAGTCCTCACCTGAGTGATGCTTACTGATTTTAGGGAAAGAGGAAAGAGGAAAGGGGAGAGAGAGAGAGAGAGAGAGAGAGAGAGAGAGAGAGAGAGAGAGAGAGAGAGAGAATATGAATGAATATCAATGAGAGAAACATCGATCTGTTGCCTCCCATACTTGCCCTGACCAGGGATCGAACCAGCAACCTTTTGGTGTTTGGGACAATGTTCCAACCAACTGATCCCCCTGACCAGGGCCACATTATTCTTTGATATAGTGAAAATCTTGAGGTATTACAAACCCAAGGCTAAGAATTGATGCTGTGTGGACCAGCCATCATTTCTGCTATATATCTTATTCTCTTTTGTTATCCTGGATTCCAGAGAATGTGGGAAGGAGGTACTGTGTAGATTTCTAGGTCTAACAAGAAAGACATGAAAAGATTACCCATGTATATGAATGCTAGAATGTTGAGATAATTAAGGCTCATAATAATGGGAAAAAAATAAATCTCCTGAGAAATAAAAGGGACTGTTGAAGCTCTTCTCTCTTCTGACAAATTATTTTTGAGAAATACTCGTATTCTTCACAAAGTGGTCCCTTTTCAGAGAAACCAAACATGTTGACTTAAGCTGTCTGTAAGTTATTACTTTAATGCCTGAGCAGAAGTGGGCAGGTGCCCAGAACAGTGCCTCATCCAGCAATGCGTCTGCTGGCCTTCTGTTACCGCAGCTTGTAGAGTTCTACCTTGCTTTCTTGCCATGTATTTACTTGTTTTTGTTTTCACAGTTTTATATGAAAATTTTGCCCAAGTTTTATATAAAGTTGTGTTGTTTACTTAAAGTCTTGTGATATTATAAAAATAGCAACCAGTAATCATAACAAATATGAAAATAACACTTGTATGTTGCTTTATTGAATATAACTTATAATGTGTTTTTCTCCATGATTGCTGAGCCTTTTAATGAGATGTGAGTTTTTCCCCTTCCAGAGTAGGACACTGAAGCTCAAGCAGGTTAAGCAACTTGTTTAAAGTCACACAGTTAATTACCAGCCTCTGGACACAGTCTTCTGCCCCAGGGCTGGTGTTGTTTACATTATGAGAGAGAAAAAAATCATCACTGTTCTCAGGAGGCTGATGTAAGACTTGAATGTACAGTAATGATTTTGGTAGCAATGCATGGAAATTATCCGATTGTAGGGTCCAACAAGCCTCCCTGAGCAGGTATTTATGCTGCGTTGACTTGGTGAATGAGCAGACTGTAGAGCTGGAGCCAACTGCAGAAGGCACTGAGGTTGACAGAGGGCCTGGCACGGAGCTGTTGAGGCCCAAGGATTATGATTCTTCTCCGTGATGTGTGCTGAAGGTGGCAGCTGGGTGTGGTTCATGCAGAGGTGTCTTCTCCCTCTTGAGAACTGGGACTTTACCAGCTGTCTTTTGCCTGGCCCCTCCCCAGTTACTAGAGAAGGATGACATGGAGGTAAGCACTATGACTCTGGGAACACAGTTCTTCTATCACCCTGTGAGGACAGTCCTGTGTCTTCAGGCCACAACTGGTGCATGTGGCTGAGACACACAGGAGGGGCTCTACTTGACATTTATGTCATGATGTTGACATAGCAGGTGTTGGTTGAAAGGCCCCAGGCACAGATGTTGGAGGTCACATGACCTTCTCTCTGTTTCTTCAGTGTCCCACATTTCTTGCCACAGGGCCTTTGTACATGCCATCCCCTTTGCCGGGGATGCTTTCCCCCCTACCATATTGCAGATCTCACAGATTCATACAAAAGTCCACTTTCTTCTGAAAACCTTCCTGAATTCTTGTACCAAGGCTAAGAAATATTCTTAGCCTTGGTAAAATACGTATCTAACTCATTAATGAGAGAACTGGATGACTGATGAAAAGAAACCTGGTTCTAGGAAGTATCCAGGAAGATACACACACACACACACACACACGCACACACACACTAGTGCATGCATACACCTTCACATATACTTGCAAGTAGGCACATGCACACATGCATATGTGTACTCTCATGCACACATGTGTGTTCTCATGTGCACACATATATGCACACTCATGAGTGTATGTACACATGCACACGCGATCACACGCATATGTGTATGTGCGCGCACACATATGTATGTGTGCGTGCGTACGCTCATGCACACATATGTGTACGTGTATGCATGCCTACGAGTATAAGTGCTCTCACATGCATGTGCACACATGTACACACTCGTGTGTCTACGCACACAAATGCATATGTATGCTCTCGTGTGTATGTGCATACATATGTATATGTGCTCTTGTGCATGCATGTGCATACACATGTGCATGCCTCTGTGTGCTCATGCTGTATATGTGTGCTTTCATGCATGTATATGCATGCATATGTATATGTGTGTGCATGTGTATGCATATGCACACATGTGTATATAGTTATGGGAAAATGTGGAGAAAAGAATGTTGGGATAAGACTGCAAACTTAGATATAAACTGTTTAAGGTCCCACAAGAAAATAACACTGTAACCTTTGGAATTATTTTTTAACCTGTCAGAAATTACTTGTAAATCTTTAAAAGTTAACATCCTAACTTTACAGTCTGGGCCACTGGGATCTTGCTCTCTCTGCATTCAGACCCACTGGGTTTTTCTGGGAGGATGCAGGTGTCTGGTCAAAAGGACAGCCTTTTAGAATGGAAATGGATGCTTATGTGGGCCACCTGCAGGCACTTGTTCAAGATCCCCAAATTGCATGGGTTCGCTGATGCAGACTTGTAGCATCTACCAGACTATTTTAAGGTGACATTCAAATGCTCCAGCAAAAAAAGCAAGCGAGGGGTGAAATGCCCTATGGCCTTGTACTTTCTCTCAGATCTCTTTTTTGTTTATAGTTCAGATTAATAACAAAACAAGACAAAACAAAACGAAACAAGAAACTACAGAAGATATTTAAGGCTGATGCACTTCGAGGCAGCCCAACTAGAGCCCTTGGGGAGAGCTGGATTGTTTCAGCTGCAGATTTCTAATATTGACCAGCAGAGGGCACTCTTCACCCACTTTCAGTGCTGTTTTTCTCCTTGGTCCTGTTCTCTTGTGGAGGCAGGAAACTTCCTCCCTCCTGCCCTCAGCCCTTGAAGAGATTCACTTCCAGTATTTGTAATTTACTTTTGAGTTCTTACACTGCAGTGTTTATGCAGTTATTTTAACATTGGCATGTACTGTTGTCAATTATCCGAAGCCCTAGGAAAGACATAGGGGAAGGTGCATTCTCCAAGGTTCTTAGTGCACAGGTTCTGACAGAAAGGGGGCCAAGTGGACACAGAGTGCTGCACAAACACCAGTTAAAAAAATGCTTGGCTCCAGATGAGCCTGACCTTCACACCTCTATGGTCCAGGCTACACCTTCCATTGCTACAAAAAATGAAAGAGATGGACACTGCTTCCCATGGGGACATTTTCATTCCTTCCAGTGGATTCTTTGTTTTTCCCCCACTATATTTTCAGTCCTGTCGATGCTATTAATAACACTGGTAAGTAACATTTATTGTGCTTTGCCAGCAGCAGGGCATTGTGCTAAGTGCTCTATGGACATCAGTTATTTTAACCTTAAAATCCCAAGAGGTGGAGGAACTGCTGGGTCTTCTGAGGGTTTTTGAGGGTCAGACACTTGCTGAGGGTCAGACACTCACTCAGCTGGTGAGGTGAGGGAGGATCAGATTTGACCCCACACAGGTCTTGCCCAGACCTCTCCATCACCCAATTTTTGAGTCCCAATTATGTGCTGGATAGTGTGGTGCAGACACAAGACACAGTGCATCTCTGGTTAATTTTAATTTTGAACGTGTTAATATTTAAATATGTGAAAATTGAAAGAGAGAGAAGAAAGCCAGGTGTCAGGAAGCCCTAGGACTCCTTCATTCCTACAGAGGTCCCTTCCTTAGTGGCCACAAGGTGTAGGGGTAGGGGGAGGTGGGCAGGTTCAGCTTCCATCCTTCCTTTCAAATAGAGCAGGGGTGTCAAACTCATTTTCACCAGGGGCCACATTAATGCCTTTCAGTTGCCTTCAAAGGGCTGAATGTAATTTTAGGACTGTATAAAAGTAACTACTCCTTAACAGTTAAGCGAGAGCTCAGCACTACCACTGGGTAGAAACAAGGTGCCAGGCCAGATAAAACAAGGTGGAGGGCTGGATTCTGCCTGTGAGCCTTGTGTTTGCCACCTGTGAACTAGAGCAACTCTGTTTCTCCCAAGCTGATGCCTTTGGTTTTGAGTAGGATGGGGTTTGACATATGGATTCTGTTACTGAAAAGAATGTAGCAAACCTCCAGTGTAGGGGCTTGAGGGCACGCCCAAGAGTGTATCCACCTCATGGACCCCGGGTCCCATCATCTTCCAGCTCTCTTTCCAGTGGCTCCTTCCCTCCTGCATCCCTCCTGGGCCACACATTTCCTTCCCTGGCTCCTGCTAAGCCTTCTTATTGCCAGAAGCTGGGCTCAACTCCTGTGTGGTGGGGAGGCTGTGATGACGAGGCCTGCAGCCAAGGCTCAGCTGCCCTCTCTGCTAGTACTGTGTACTTGCCGTGTGCCCCAGGTTCCTTACCTGTGAGACGGGGTGTTAACAGAATCTGCCCATCAAGTTGTTGTGTGGATTATCTCAGACAATGACACACACCTGGCCCAGAGTAATATTCAGTATCTATGGGCCATTATGAGTACTCATTATTGTTAATGTTGGGTTGGTCAAAAACTCCATTTAGTTTTTTCCAGAAAATAAAGGACACATTTTTCATTTTCACCTGTAACTTTATTGATTTGGATATTTTGAGTATGTTGGTTATCTCACACCATTGGCTCCTAGAGGCCAGGGGTACTTCTAAACATCCCTCAACGCATAAGGCAGCCCCACAGCAAATAATTATTTGGCCAAAATGTCATTAGTACCAAGAAACTTCACAAACCACTTCTGAGATGTTCAATCAATCATAGCCCCTTCTCCATACACTGCACTCATCTTTTTCTGTGTTTCAGGTGCATTTTTACCTTTCTTGAATAATAAAGCATAATATGCCAAAAATGTGTATTTTCTGCCATCTTCAATATTAAAATGGCTGCACAAAAATTCACCAATTTTGATAAGATTTTTTAATGCACACTGATATGACAGCTGTCACAATACAATCTAACAAAACAGTTTTGAATGAAGTTAAAGACAACTAAGCACTACTAGAGTCATCGTACGGAATAAACCAAAGGACCTTTTTGGCCAACCCAATGTTGTGATGACTATCACCCTCCTATTTTTCTCTTTTATTTTCCTCCCAATAGTCTCAAGAAAGTTCACCCTCTTTTCTGCTTCCATTTCTTCCCCTCTCTCACTCCTCCTCAGAGCCTGGCTGATTGTCTGCCCCACCCCCCACTACTGTCCTGAAACAGAGTGTTAGCCATCTTTTGAGAGTGAAGCCATGAGGTAGGCTTTGCCCAGTCTGCATCATTGGCTCCCCCCTCATAGCACCAAGCCCTGGCTCCGTTTCCTTCTGGACCACTCTATTTCTGCTCGTTTACTGGCTCTCCACTCCTGTTCTCAGGTGTACCCCTCCCCATGTCCATGGCTCCTGGCCTTCTGTTACTGTAGGTTCTTGCCTTTGGTTGGCCCATTCACACCAGGGCATTCTCTTTGACCTCAACTGCAAATCCCAGCTCCCCACTGCTTGCTGGGCCTTTCTCTCTGCACCTGGCAGGGGTCCCCAGACTTCGTATGTGTTAAACCAACATCCAGACCCTCCAAAGCTAGTCCTGCCTCCTGATTGCCACATGGCACTCTACCTTCTCTGTCAACAACTGCATTGTCAGTGAATTTCTATTTTCCTCGATCTGTCATGGTTTGTTTGTGTACTATGGTACTCAGCTTTGCCTCTGTCAGAAATTCACACTGATGTCATAATGTGGAATGCTTCTAAAAATTACAGTATTGTCTAAAGTATCTATACTAGTTATAAACCATGTGTCTTTAAAACAAAAAAGCATCATATTTGAGGAAGTTTTGCCAAAGAGCGACCTCAGAGAGAGGCTGGGTAGAGGCTTGCACAGATCTCGGAGTTTGGGTTACAGACGCAGCCAGGAAGGGGGGCCCTTGACTTCTGGTTCACCTTTCCATCCCAAGCCAGAATGGGTCCTAGAAAGCTGTTGGCTAAATTACCAGGGGAGGTAGAAGGAGCAGGTTCACTGTTATTTTCTGTGAGCTGGTCCCCAAGTGATGAGACTTCCTTTGGGGAGAGATGATAAAAAGGAATGAACCCTGATGCACACAGTACCACGAATGGGTCTCAGTGCTCTGTGCTGAGTGAAAGAAGTCAGACATAAAAACTGCCTGCTCTATGATCCCCTTCCATGATATTTTGGAAAAGGCAAAATTTTAGGAACAGGAAATGGAGCAATGTTGCCAGGAACTGGGCAGGGTAGGGGGGAGGGCTTGACTACAGAGTGGTACAGTGGGGACTTCCAGGGCGATGGAACTGGGTCTTCGTTGTGGTGGGGGTCATACACTTCTGAGTGTTTGTCAGAACTCACATCTGCACACTGAAAGTGAATCTCACTGCATATGAAAGTGCATTTTTAAAAGTGAGTTAATAAAATAAGGTAAAATACAGGCTTCAGGGCAGGCAGATAGAGCATGTTGTCATCACCCTCCAGCAGGCTGGTTCTAACCCCGGTTGTGCAGATGTGGAAACTGAGGCTCAGGCCTTGGGAAATGGTGGAGAGAAGATTTCTTTCTCTTCCTTTCTGTGCCTTCACCTCAGCCCTTCCAGGCCCTGGGTGCTGCTCTGGGAACTCAGGAACAAGCCCTCAGGAGGTTGGACTGGCTGCTGCCCTCACAGTCTAGAATTCTGAGAAGCTGACGTGGGATGAGTAATTCCCAGAATGGTGTAGGAGGGAGGGTCAGGGCACTGCAGGGCACAGGACAGGGTCAGGGAGGAGTGCCTTGAGGACAGCAGGGAGGAGGGGAGGTTAGTGGCAACAGGTGGCCTTAAGCAAATGAGAATTCAGTCTGAGGGCACTGGGAAGCCCAGGCCAGTTCCACACCCCCCACTTCCTATCTTGCTGCTGGGGCCTTAGGTAGTGGGTTCTCCTTTTGTGTGTGTGTTCGTGTGTCTCATTTCATCCACTCCGCTGGTGATTCACGATCCCTCATCGACTCTAGCACCTAAATACAATCTGTTAATTGTGTCTGGCAGAGCCGGGGGGCATTTGTAACTGCATGGTGCTCAATGGCTGGTGACCTGAGCACAGCTTGGGAAACCAGAAGTAACTTGCTGCTCCTCACTTTTGTTTCCCACTTGCCAGCCCATAGCACCATCTGTGGTTATCTTGGTCATTCACTTCCTTATTTGTGAAGGATCTACCCCTCCGTTCCCCTCAATCCCTATTTGCTTGCAAGTTTCAGGTTTGCATGGCTCACTCTCTCACCAGCGCCTGGTACGCAGGAGCACTCAGAAAACATTGACAAGGCAGGAGACTGCATGCAACTAACTGTTCTCAGCTCTGTGTCCTCAGCAGCGCGTACTCCCCCTCTCAGAACCTTGGTTTCCTCCTGTCTTTACAAAGGAGCTGGCCCTGAGCTCTTGCTGCCCACCCTGTATGTCTGGGGAACATGCCTGGAGACCAGCCCAGGTGGCAGAGACCCGTCCAGGGCTCCCAGGAGTCGTGAGCAACTGTGCCCTGCTGTGCACAAGCTGTTCCGGCTGTTCCAGGGGAGAGGATGGTACCAGCACCCAAGCAGTGTGCTTTTCTAGGCACCTGTCTATTTTAGTTTAAAATCATGTATTTGTATTAGAAAATTTCCTTATGTTTCTTTGTTTTTCTTTGGATGCATTCACAGGCCAGTGGTAAAAAAAAAATTACCATCTTTTGCTCCAAAAGAAATATAATTTCCCATAACATTTTGGATATCCAGGATCTGGAAGGCAAGCTGGTGTTGCTTTTGCTGATAGCAGGTGGGGGTGGGGTACCAGTCATTACCCGGCCACCAAGGAGTTTTGCAGGATTGCTTTCCACTGTGGAAGGCCAGCCTCGCCTCCCTTGTTTTCTTTTCCTCCTCCTCTCAAATGCACCGTGAGAGCCAAACTAATGCAAAATATTATCCTTTTCTCGGTGGGCCCTTGGTGTTGAGGTATCCACAAACGTCCAGGGGGTGAATACTCACTTCGTTATAGTTCAGTGTTGGCAGTTAAACATGAACTTTATGAAACAGAAAGTGGAAAATGCACAAAAAGATAAAAAAGAGGTTCTACCACTATCGATATTATGGTGTCATTATGTAACCTTATAGCATACTTTAAAATTTAACATTTTAATACAATCATTTTCTCGTGACATTGGCAAATTAGAATTGCAGTTGAGGGACTCAACCCCTCCCTCCTGCCCTGAAGCATACACAGTCCCCCCACCCCTGTCGTGGGTCCCTCTGCTCACCTACCATTCATCCATCATGGATTGAGGGCCCCCTCTGTGTGGAACAGGGTTAGGTTCCAGGAAAACAATAATCAACGAGGCAGTCAGGGAATAATTAACTAGGGGAACTGGAGTGAAAATAAACACACAGGAAGCCAGCGGATCACAGGGTCTTTGGGCCTGCTGGCTGCCCTGTACTGACAACCCAGTCTCTGTGGCTGTCTTGCGTTGGTGAAGCCTGCCCAAGTTGGGGGCTGGATTTAAACACTGGACTTGGAGTTTCCCTATGGAAAAGGCAGCCCAGCAGGTGCTGTTGGCTGTGGGACCTGCTCTTGTGGGGTTAACTGAGAGGCTGTGTGCTAAAGTTTGGAGATCAGTTGTCATTGAGCTGGGATAGTCAGTCTGAGAAGGAGACATTGGACTTGGCCCGGCTTGCTGAGGCCTCAGAAGGGACTGTAAATGCAGTGTTCTTTGATGCTGGAAGTCAGGTGGTTATTTGAAGCATCACAGGCCACTGTTAGAGGCAGAGGCAAATTTTCAGAGGGTTTCCTACAAAGCTTTATGAGCCCAGCAAAGTCTGAAATCAAATACATCAGGCCAGAAGCCACCAACTCTGTGTGTGACAGGGACCAGGCAGCACCTGAAACCAGCGGCTGGGGCAGTGCAAGGACAATAAGAGGGAGTGGCAGAGACACCAGGAGCCCACACCCCACCTGAAAGAGGCAGCTGCCACTCAACCCCAGTGGGCCATTGTCATATGTCGGAAGGAGTGCTCTCTGTGACATTTAACTGAAGGCAGATACCTGATTTCTAAATGAAATCTCCTAGCTTTTTCAATGTTAGGAGCTACCACACACTAAAAAAAAGTCACCTTCTGGGTTGTATAACATATTATCAGTAGTCTGCCTGTTTATGACTTGCATTCAAAATTTAAATATGATTTTTCATTGTTACATTTTGTGTGCTTTTGTAATGAGCACATAGTATTTCTATAAGCAGGGAAAAATGAAGGAAAACATCTTCCTAACCCAAAGGGCTACTTGCCTTTTCATTCTTGGGGAAGCTACTGGGATAGGCAGGGGGGGACCATTGGGTTGCCTGGACTGAGGGCGTGGCTGATGGAGTGTTGGCTCAGGGAAGACAGAAGAGGACTCAGGTCCAATAGATCCCAGGGTCTGCTGACCGAGGCAACAGGCAGGGGAGGACCTGGGTGCTTGTTATGTGCTGGGCACTCCTCTCTGTTCACTCCATGCTCTACCCACTCCATTGTCCTTTCCCCAATTCATTCATGTGCCAGATGTACAAGGTCTGTCCGGAAAGTATCCAGTCATGTACTATGAAAAATAGAGACATCTATTGAAGAAGATACAACATACAAGAAATATTGTGCCTAGGACAATGATGCCTCAGTCCCCTTCAAAGTTATAACTTTCTTGAGGAAATCTGGTTCATTGGTATTAAGTCATTAGCAACTGCAGCACGATGTTCCTTCTACTCTAGTAGCAGAAGCCATGGAGTGAATTTTGCCATGACACATTTCATGCCAAGATCCTGCATCAAAACCTCAGACACAGTAGTTTTTGCAACCCCCAGATCAGCTTCTAGTGCTCACACTGTTCATCACCAATCTTTGTTGAGTGCAGCCCATATACATTCAGCGTTCTCAGGTATTCTGTTTGTTGCAGGCTTCCAGAACATGGATCACTTTTAAAAGATTCTTGCCACACTTTTATTTGTGCTGCACTTACTGCATCATCCCTGAAAGCCTTCTGAATCATCCGAATAGTTTCCATGGAGGAATATTCAAGCTTAATGCAAAATTAGATGCAGATCTATTGCTCTACTCGCTCAGTCATTTTGAATGTGACAGCCACACAGTACATGTTCACTCAACAGTGTCCACTGCCCCCACTGACTAGTATAGTGAAGTCATCACTGTTCACACACGTGTATTCCAGTCCACTCTCCTTGGCTGCCAGGTTATATCGATGTCATACAAACCATTCTCGTTATATTAACAATGGCTGGACTTTTTCCAGACAGACCTCATATACCGAGCACCTACAGATGTTGAGCACAGATCTGGCCCTGATGAGGGCAGTGAGCAAAGTAGAAAAAAATCCCCACTGTCATGGTGTTTGAGTGGGGGAAACCACCAAGGAGCAACAAGTAAGTCCCAGGATAGGCCCAATGGTGAGAAATACCAATGCAAATGGGCAGGGGTGGGAGTAGCAAAGCTGGGGAGGCTGTGGTTTCCAACAAGGTGGTCTGGGAGAGTCCTCCTGAGAAGATGCCTGAAGGAGGGGTTTCAAGCCATCACACATGTGTCATACTTACTGTGTGTCAGGCACTATGCTAGGCATTTTAGAGGGCCTCCTGGGAACATTTCCATTTTGTCATTTGCTTACCTTTACAAAGAAACAAAACATAGTTTTGGGGGGTTGCATGTGACAGACATATAATGCACACTTGCTTGAATGAAAAAACAAAGGACTCACTAAATTGGCAAATCCAATGATAGTTCAGCAGCATTCAGGCATGGTTGATCCAGGTGGCTAATCCATGGCCAGGAATCTGTCCCTCTAGGTCTCTCACTCTACTTTGCCTAGATTAGCTTCTTTCTGAGATAGGCTGTCTGTACAAGATGCCCTGCACAATTCATGCCCATCTCTGGAGCCTAGAGCTGGTCCTTCCTAAATCACAGGGTCTAGGAGCTGGGGAGGGGTGTACCCCCAGAAAATTATGGTGCTGTTGGCAAAAGAAGGGGGACTAAATGCTGGACAGTGAGAACTTCTGCTATCCGCCCTAGCAACATTTGTACCAAGAGAGCAAGAAGGAATGAAAAGAGCCTACTGATGGGGAGACCTTCAAAAGTCCCAGTCTGTCTCCAACAGAACACATAACCTCGAGCCAGCTCTTCATTTTCCAGCCTCTAAACGAGGTGGTAGACCAGCTGATTCCCTGAGGAGCCTTCCACATTATTAGAAAACAAACACTATTTAATTAGATTACAAGGTTTCAAACAATATGGGATTACGAATTCTGGTGAAACATACAGGTAGATTTTTTTCAACAAATAGCTCTTTTGGTCAATTGCTGAGGAAGCTATGAAGGACATAAGACTTGCCTCTACTCAAGCTATGCTCTTTCTTGGTGGCGTCCACCTACAGCTCTGCCCATATGGTGTGCCAGAGCGCTGTAAATTTTTGGTCTGATGACAGGAAGTGAATTCACTGCCATGAATTTCATGCTCCAAGGCCAAAATGGCACACTGAGGAAGGTGTACCCTGGCTTCGCCTCCCAGCATGAACTTGTGAGCAGGCCACAGTTTAAACAGCCCAGGACTGTTAACAGCTGTGGGGAAAACCAGCAGTGCAGATGCCAGCATGTGTTTCCAAGGCACTGATTAGATCCCTTGGTCCAGAATTTTGTTTTAAGGGTATGTCTCATCTCCAGTTAGGCTCACACCCATGTCTTTCCCTGGGAAGATCAGGAGGGATGACAGGGATTGCTCCTTGATGACTAGTGTGTAACTTACCCTTTGTGTCTGTTAGACATCTTTGTCCTAGGGGCCAGAGTTCATGCTGCCCAGCAGGGGGGTTGGCCATGAGTCACCTCAAAGCTAGAGAGCTTGCATCACCCTTCTGCCCTTCCACGGGAGGTACTGGCAGGCAAGGGGTTTCACAAGGGACAGCCTGAGGCTCTGGGTGTCTGGGGCTGAGCAGTGCAGAGGTCAAAAGCCCTGGGGCCTGACGGATTTGCTTTGAAGTCTGGTAGCTTTGCCGCTTCCTGGCTGTGTGACCTGGGCCAAATTCCTTGAGCTCTCTGCTCCTCAGTTTCCCCATCTGTAAATCTGAATGATAATAATACCTACTCTGTCAGGATTAAATAGGAAAACAGGTGTCAGGCTCTTCTCAGCCAGGATGATGACGGCTGTTGCTTAGGGGGACTGACACGGGCTGTGCGTCCTACCGACAGGCACACTGTACTAATGCAAAAGACACTGTTCTCAGCTCTTCTCAGTGCAGTGACTCAGGTGGGTAACATGATCTTTCATGAACTCAGGTGGGCACTATTAATTTTCATTATATTTCACTGATAAGGAAACCGAGGCAAAAAGAGCTAAGTAACTTGCCCCAAGCCACGCAACTGGTGAGGGTGGGTTTTGAAACCAGGAAGTTGGCCCTAGAGTTCTTGTTTTAGCCACGGCTTCCTGAATGGTGAGAGCGACACAGACGGCTTCCTACTGGTCAGGAAATCTTCTAAGCACTTGGTATAGATTGACTGCTTAACCCCCACAACTAACCCTCTCAGACGGCTGCTATTATTTTCCCCATTTTCTAGATAAGGAAATGGAGGCACCTAGAAAGGGGTGAGAACATGAAGGGAGTTTGCATCCTCACTAGCTGGGTGACTTATGAGAGGGGAGCTGACCTCCCTGATCCTCAGGGCTGCTGAGGGGAACAGGTAACTGAGGATAAGCACTGGGTGCAGACCTGGCATGGGGCAGACCACTGGGGCAGCTGTTTCATGGTTTCAGGGTCTTGCTCATGGACCCCAGCTTTAGTCCTGTCTTGAGCTACTCCTGGTGGCTTAGACAGACTGAGAGCCCTTGGGAAGGTGTGGCTTCTCGGGGGAAGAGGTCTTTGAAGAAATGTGCTCACCCCTAGCTTGGGCCTTCTGTGGAACCAGAGCATAGCTTGGTCCCACCCCAGATCCTGTGTCCGGCTTTGAAGGTGACAATCCTGCCACCTGGGAGGCTAATACACTGTGAACCTGTTGGAGACGCATGAGGGCAAACCGTCTAAAAGGCCTGGGCTTGGTTTACTCAGCTGCTACACAGAGTGAGTGTGGGATGGAAGCATGTGATTAAAAGCAGCAAATCCAGAAAATTCCATATTTTCTCAGTGTGGAGCAACAAGTCTCCCGGCCACTGTTTTACAAAATGAACATGCAGGACTTTCTCAACAGCCGGCCCCCCATCGCTGGCTGTTTGAGTCCAGGGTCTAGTTTCTCCCTCTGAAACAATACTGGGAGCCGCATCCTTGTCACTAAGCCCGTGTTCATGGTATTTTGTCAAATTAATTATCGTAAAGGTGAAGTTCTTGGTCATTTTAACGTTCTTCCCAAATGCTGCCACCTTGCTGCCAAATCACCCTGCAGAGCTGCCATGCCAAGTTACAGCTTCCCGGCTGTGCAGCAGAACGTCCGTCTCTGCACACTCTCACCCACGTTGGGCGCCACCGTGCGAACGCTGCCACTTCCATAGGCAAACGTGCTGTCTTATTTCCATTTCTGTTTTGCTAGTTACTCAGGAGGGTGAAGGATGAACGGTGTTTCATTCATTTATTGGCTGCTTGGGTTTCTTCTTTTGTGAACTGTGTCATGGCAAAACATGTCAGCTTTATTTTTTTTAAGGAAAGTTCTTTTCTGTTTACGGAGTCACTGTGTGCATGTTACAGAGGTTCAGACAGTGAAGGAATGTGTTGCCCGGCACACACACTTTCCCTGCGTTAATGACAGCCCTGGGAAGTGGTGGCCATGAGCACATTATGTTTTCAGAATTTTAAAGAAAATTTTGAATGCTACCCCATTGGCCTTAAAGATTTCTTTGTTTCTTAAAAGGTGGTTTTGCTCAGGGGTGTTTTTATTGGATAAAGGTAGTAGGTTTATTCTGATACATCAACTATTTCAAAGGAGCTCTGTAACCTGGTGGGAAGGGCACTAAGTTTGGGTCCCCGCCAACAGCTGCCATGTTGCCCAGCTCTCAGCTGGGCATGCATAAACTGCGTGAACTCTTGGCCTCAAATCAGGGCCTCTGTACAGCCTGCAGGAGTGCTTTCCGTCGTGAAGGGCAGGGTGCTGAGCTGCAAAGGCCGTGGCGGGCCAGAGGATGAGGGCTCCTGCTTCTCTGCCAGCACCATTGCCTTGGTGGTAACAGTTATTAATGGCCACCAATAACAACCAGCATTTACTCTGTATGTCCTTTACATGCTTGGATCTATTCACACCTCACAACTCTGTAAAGGATAAAATTTAGTATTACCCTTGTCCTCATTCTAAGACATGTGTACCTAGAGGCCAAGCAATTTGCTAAGGGGTCCCAGCCAGCAAGTGCCAGAGCCAGAACTCAAAGTCAGCCCTGCCCAGTGCTGAGGCCCTAGCAGAGGTTAATCACACACTCTGTGGTTTGCATGGCCTTTCCATGAGCCCCGTCTCCCTGCCAGCCTTTATTCATGTTAGTCTGGTCTAAATGCATCCAGGGACCTGGAGACCCCCAATGGCTTTCCCATCTTGTAAGACTCAAACAAGTTGGGAACAAGTAAAATGATGAGTTTCTGCAGGGGCTACATCCTTGAATCAGGGCTCCCAGGCGGGGAGAGCATTTTTGCCTGGGTGAGGAGGAGTGGTTGCCATGACGGCAGCTATGGCAACGCTGATGCAAACTCAGGCCCTGTTCCCAATGGAGCCCAGCTGGTGAGCCAGAAGATACTGTGCATAAGAGTGGGGGCTTGCTCTGCCCTGTGCTTCAAATAGATCCGTTTGATAAAAATATTGGTAAATAGCACATAACTGATCAACATGGTTCATTTCTCTCTCCACAGTTTGGTGGCTTGTGTCGCCAGAAAAATTCCAGGGCTAAGAGCCAGCATCCTACAATCAGGCTCTGGCTCTAACCTTTAGTAGCTATGAGACATAGTAATAATTTATCCATCTCTTACTCAGAATGTCTTACTCTGAGCAGTAATTCCCTTACTCAGAATTACCCTCTCTTACCCAGGATGTTAGGGGTGGTTTGCTCTCTGTCACAGTAATGAAATAATCTCAGTCTGAAAGGTGCCCTTGGCATTACCTCTCCTTCTCTGCACATACTGCTGCAACAAGTCCGACATGGTCCCGCCCCACCATCATATTTCACTGACAGTTTGGGAATAAACATGTTTTTATGTGTAGCCCCAGTCACTGCCAAAAACAGCATTTATGGAGCTTCTAATTACCTCGGAGACTGCGGTAGGTCCTGTATCAGAGAGTCAATAAACCGCTCTAGGCAATGCTGACTAATTTAAGAGTTTTTGGTATTTTTAAGTGAGTTAGGATCAACAGAACATTTGTTAGAGATACCGATTTCTAAAGACTCATTTTCAGGGTTGCAATTTTCAATTTGTAGATGCTGGGCCACCCTCATACTGATTTATCAGCTTCTGATCAATGTATTATTAAATAAAGTAAGAAGACTTTCTTCTCCTCCAGGGGTAAAAAGCCCGCATGGAGCTCCCATTAGACAGCGACTAGGAAAGTACAGTGTCCATAAATACACTTTTTGAGTTAGAGCTTTCCAGGATTTGGAAAACTTGAATTGATTTCTTTCCTATGTGTTTCTGATTTGTATATAGTTTGATAGAACAATTCCAAAGACTTTTCTTAAATTTCTTTCTAAGACAAAAATTGGAAAGATAAATGGGGGTGATTTTTTTTAATCCTCATATGAAGATATGTTTTTTTTTAATTTATTTTAGAGAGATGAAGGAGAAAGAGAGAAGACAGACAGGCAGACAGACATCAGTGTGAGAGAGAAACATTGATTGGTTGCCACTCTTACACACCCTGACTAGGAATTGAACCCACAACCTTTTGGGGTGTGGTATGATGCTCCAGCCAACTGAACTACCTGGCCAGGGAAGTTTAGGGTGGTTTTTTAATGTCTTGTAAGGATTTTTTATTTGATATAAATCCCCTTAAAACATTAAGAAAACTCAGCCATTGAAAATTTTAAACTAAAATTATACTTTTATTACAGTATAATATATACACAGTAAAGTATACCAGTTAATCTGAATGGATTTTTATTTGTAGATGTAGAAAAACCCATAAATAAAACTAATCTCATGATGATGATGATGATGATGATTATTATTATTATTATTTAAAGTCCAATTGCACTTTATTTAAAGAGAAACCAACCCAGTAACACTGGCTCTGAGCCTAGAACATTGTAGGCATTTTAGTTGCCATCTCCTTTCCTCTGTGGTTGCTCCATCTGCAATGGTTTTATATCTCTTTTTCTGCTCATATATTCTGGAGCCAGAGTTCCTGGGTTTGAATCCGGGCTCTGCCACCTACTAGCTGTGTGATTTTAGGCAAGCTACTTAACCTCTCTGGGCTTCAGTTTCCTCATCTGTAACGTGGCAATAATAAAAGTACCTAATCATAAAGTTGTTTTGAGGATTAAATGAGTTAGTATTTAGTAAGCACTTAGAACTGTGTCTGGTCTGTGTCTGTCTGTCTGTCTGTCTCTCTCTCTCTCTCTCTCAAAGTGAATCCTTAAGAATTTATTCTTCATGACAGAAAGACTGAGGATTCTCCCAGTCTACAAGTCAAAGGTGAGCAGTATTGATGTGTTGGGAGGACTTTGACCTAATCCAGCAGCTGTGGAGCTGAGTGGCTGTCAGCAGTGGGGAGCTTCAATTTCTCGTTTCAGACAAGGGGGTGACTGACTGTTGGCTCATGGGAAGGTAGGGTACATACAAAGAGACCTGGTTAGAAAAACACACACTTGGAAAAGAACAGGCTCTCCCCAGACAAAACTTTAGAAAAACAACAATCTGCTGCTCCTTGATTAAAGGGTAGCAAACTAATTATCTTTTCCGGAGGGACATGAGGCCGCTCTCTGCCGGGCTGTGACCTGAAGGTGCAGGATGTGGATTTCCTTGGGATGTAATGAAGCTTTTCCCATTGAAAACGTGCCATAATTCTGATGGATGCAGGTGGGGAAAGGAAGAGTGATTCCCTTGCTTTTAAAAGCAACCTCCAAACATTTTTAAAGCATCATTTGCAGGTTAGCACTTTGAGAATGTGAAAAAAATAATTTTCTTAAATTGGATTTCCAAAATAGCTCTTTTATAAAATATCCCTTTGAAAATATTCTATAATTTCTGCTAATTAGACCAGTTTACCATTAGCTCAACTATTTGAAGTTTGGTGTTGGCAACACGAAGTCATCCGTCCACTGATGATGGGGGTCAGGATGTCGTGGGGAGTGACTGGGAAACACTTTATTTTTCATGCTGAACAAATGCCAGCTGGTATTAATTCTAGGTTTTGTTTTTTTTGTGTTTTTTTTTTTAAGGGAGGGGAATGAAATATTCCATCCTGGGATAATTTGTGTATGATTTCTCTCATTGTCTTCCATACCATCCTGTTAGGGATGGGAAGTTCCCATTGGCCTACACTCCTTAACTGGAGATATCAAGAAAGTTCAAGAAGGTCTTACAAATATTTATTGAGCATCTACCGTGTGCCAGGTACCCAGAGAGTGGGAATAAAACATTAAAAAGACAGCTGAAATGCCTGCTCTCAGGGAGCTCACATTTTAGTGACTTCAGCGGACTGACAAATACCTGAGATTTCCATCAATACAGACTTATATTTTCTGTGCTTCTAGGTACCTTTCAGCTCTTATCCCCCAACTCCACTTACTTCCTCTTGTCAAGTCACCAGGGATCTCTGCTTTGCCAAATTCAGTGGCATTTCTCCATCTCCTACTTGGTGAATAGTTGAATACTCCTCCTTGATACACTTGCTTCACTGGCCTCTGGGGATACCCCTCTCCTGGTTCTTCTCTCACCTTGGTTCAACTCCTCTTCTGTCTAAAGGTTGCCAACAGTCGGATATAATCTCCAGTTCTTAGATCCAGCTGGCAGCTCCACATCTCCGTTTGAAGGTCCATACCAATTCAAATGTGACATTTCAAACATGCTATGTCTGCTCTTGATTTTTGTCCCCAAATCTGCTCCTCCCATAGGTTTTCTCCATTATCCTAATTGCTCAGGCTAAAATTCTTAGCATCCTTTACTTCTCTTTTATTTCACCCTCCCATCCAATCTACCAGCAAATCCTGTTATCCCACCTTCAAATATGTACATAAGTCCACCACTGCTCACCACCCCCCACTGCTACCATCTTGGTCCAAGTCCCTGCTGTCTCCTACCTGGGCCACTGTAGAAACTTCCTCACCCCCTCTCTACTCCTTCTTTTTCACCTATAGCTGTTTGCTCCACACAGTGTTGAGAACAATCCTTTTAAAACTTGGGTGGGTCGTGTTTCCCAGGGCTTCCCATCACACCAAGACTAAAATCCAAAGACCTTGCAATAATCTGAAGGCCCTTGCTGTCTGGTTCCTGTTCCCTCTATGACTTTCTCTGCATTTTGCTCACTCACTCACTTGCTCTAGTGTATGGGACATGCTGTCCCCCATCTGTGCCCCAGGAACTTTGCATATGCTGCCCTGTCCACCTGAGACTTTCTTCTCCCTCTTTCAGGTCTTTGTTCAAACATCGCTTTCTTGGAGAAGTCTGCCCTGAACACTCCATGTGAAACAGCAGCTACTTCCATTATCCCTACTTCCCCACTGTGCTTTGTTTTTTCCCCATAGAACTTATCACCTCCTAATGTGTAATGTACACTTTGAGAAAACAGGAATTATGTTTTACTCTCTGCCTGGCATGTGGCAGACACTCAGTAAATTTTTAGAGCTAACATTTATTAAGCATTCAGTGTTGGCTAGAGAGTATGCAAAGCACTTTACAGGAATTATTTATTTACTCTTCTTAGCAACCCTATGAAATCTAAGTCTTGTCATGTCCATTTTCAATTTGGAAACAGACTTGGGGAAGTTCTATGAACTGCGCAAAGTCAGTGGTGGACTTGGGCTTGAACCCAGGTCTTTGAGACTGCAGAGCACATGATCTGACCACCTCAGGCTTCCTTTCATGGCCTTATTTTGTTCTAGAAAGGTTTATGGTGGCTGCCCAATGCATGCAAATGCTAATGAGCACTCTATGGCCCAACTGGACTTGGAATTTGAAAATAGACATGAATATTTGTTATGAGGGGTGGGGTGGTGTCTCTCAGGGTGTTTGGGGCTTTAATTTGATGGGGGTAAGTTCTGGCATTTTGCTGGTACGTTCTCCTGGATGAGGAGACAGCAAGGGAACCACGTTGGGGTTAGTAAGGTAGAAATCTCATGTAATTCGAAGCACTCAAAATGCCCTTGGAAAGCTGTCCTGTTGGAGCCCGACCAGCCCTTACCACTAGTGTTCCCCTCAGTGCTGTTCACTAGGGCAATTCTGGACAAAGGCAGTTTCTGGCTGGAATGTAAGGACCTTTTGTTCAGAAAGTGCCTATTTAGGATCTAGTTCAACCTGAAAGAGGCCTTGGGGAAAAGAGGAGGCTGAGATGGGTGTGGACCCACAGCTCTGGGTCAGGCTTGCCTCAGGGCCCATGACCCTGGAGGGTGCTCAGGAGTGGCTAAGAGGTGGCCTCACCTATGGAACTTGCTCTCTCTCTCTCTGTCTCTTTCTCCCTCCCTCCCTCAACTGTGTGTGATTTTGCTCCTATTCTATCAGTGTATATAAGAGCTAGTCTGTGATACTGTTGATCATAGACATACTGAGGGCAAACACTGTACGTTCAGTGTGCAGCTGTTTATTAAGCTCTTCCTAACACCGGAGAGCGGAGAGACAACCAGGAATCGGCCCTGGCCTTCCCAAGTCTGTCACCTGGAAGGGGGCTAACTCTGAAAGCACTAAGAGCTTAACAGACATTAACTCATTTTGTTCTCACAACAACCCTATGAGGGAGTCCTGTTATTGCATCCATTTTACAAATAGGGGAAGTAGAGAACAGAGAAGTTGAGTCCCTTGTCTAGTGTTGCACAGCTAGTTCCAGTGTCTGTGCTCTTAACTGCTCCTTTATGGCGCCACTCAAGAATCACTGAAATTCATTTGCTGTTGGCAGTTCTTCTGGAAGACTGCACCCATGAAAAGTTGTTCTGAAGATAAAAGCTGTGCAGGAAGCCCAAGTGCAAAAGGGAAACGCAGCAGAATGGCTCCTGCTTTGGAAGCAGAAGATGGAAAGGGTGTTGCTACAGATTCTCTGAGCACAGAGGCTTGGGGCTGGGTTGGAGAGTGGCAGGAAGTGCAGAAAGCCAGAGTGTGGGAATTTTTATCATTGTGGAATGATTCACGTGAATATGTGTCTCAGAAACAGGAATGTGTAGGGCTGATTTCTCGCAACTGCTGATAAAACTTCATGTCAAAGCCATTTTCATCAATTCCCAGGCTGCACAGATGCTTGCTTTCCTTGCTTTTATTTACAGAAATCCCTCTTCTGGAGCAGTTAATAACATTTTAGTTTGTATTATTATTTCATGAGGATTTTTTTCATTAAATATATACCTTTTATTTTGCCAGCAAATACATGTATATAACCCTCACTTTTAAAAAAAATTGCGGTAAATACACATAACATAATATTTACCATTTTAACCACTTAAAAGTATACAATAATCCAGTGGCATTGCTTACATCCACAGCATCATGCATCTATCACTGCTCTCTGGCCCCAGAACTTTGTCTTCACTCCAAAGGGGATCGTGTGCCCATTAAACAGTCATTCCTCATTCCTTGTCGTCCCCCAGGCCCTGGCCACCACTTGTCTGCTTTCTGTCTCTATGGGTTTGCCTCTTCTGAGTGCTTTATATAAATGGAATAATACAATATGTAGCCCTTTGTGTCTGGTTTCTTTCTGTGTGTTTCCACGGTTGTTCCATGTTGTAGCACATATCAGTACTTCATTCCTTTGTGTGAATGAATAATATTCCATTTTTGCATTTAGCACACCTTGTTTATACTTTCACAAGTTGATGGAATTTAATATATACCTTTTAAGTATGGTTACTGTCCTTACCCGCTACGTGCTAGACACTTTGCTACATGCTATAGCCCAACATATCAATAAAAAGAGCATCCCTTTTGTGTATATATGTAAGAAAATGACCCGAATAAGCATTTCACAATTAGGGAACTACAAATATAATAATTTAATTGGCTTTAAAAAATCATTTCAACCTCTTATTTTTAGTTAACTGTGAAATTCATTTGAATAGAGTAGTTCATATTATTTAGGAAAAGATCATAGACATTTGTTTGAGATACTCTCCATTTGGGGAAGCATCTCATTTGTTTCTCTGTTTAAGGTCATTTGTATGTTTGTGACCTGAAGATAATTTCCCTTGTTTTTTTCAGATACTACCTCTCTAAAGCCTGTGTGAAACATTTTGCTCTTTTGAATATTTCTGAATTCAGATGGATACTAAAATCATTTTGGAAAAATGTTTTTAAAAATGGAAAGTGTCACCCTGACTGGTATGGCTCTTCAGATTGAGCTGCTGGCCTGTGAAACAAAAGGTCCCTCGTTCAATTATCAGTCGGGCCACGTGCCTGAGTTGCTGGCCAGGCACCCTGTTGGGGGCATGTGAGAGGTGACCAATCAATGTCTCTTTCCCACATTGATGTTTCTCTTCCTCTCTTTTTCCCCTCTTTCCAAAAAAAAAAAAAAAAAAAAGTAAATAAAATGTTTAATAAAAATGAAGAGTGTGTCACTTTTCATATGGGTCTAAATTTACATGTTTTGGCTGGTCACCACCTGCTGAGACATAGAGCAGTGCATCTTCAAAGTCAGAGGCTCTGATGCAGCATGCATTGTTTTTCTGCAACTTTGCTGCTGTGCAGTGCATAGCCACGTGCCGGTGCCGCTGTTTAGCACTGGAAACAAGGATGGTGTCGGTTAGACATTCTGTACAGGTAAACTACTCACTGGACTTTGAAGACTTAGTATTCAAAAATGTAAAATATCTCTAATATTTTATCTATTGATTACATGTTGAACTGACAATAATATCTGGATATATGAGGTTTAAATAAACTATATTATTAAAATTAAACCTACCTGTTTCTTTTTACTTTTTCAATGTAACTAATAGAAATTTTAAAATTATATATGTGGCTCACATGGTATTTCTAAAAGAAAATAAAAGAAAGCTGGCTGAGGGGTGGAGAATGGGAGACAGAAGTCTGAATGGGGCTTAGACTTCTGTGCCCTCAGAATCTGGAATGTGCGAGAGACCACTGTGGTTCTGGGCGCCTGCAGTTGCCTCTCAAATGGTCTCTGCCTTCACTCTGAAGCTCTTGGCTATTTTTCGTCCCTCTTTAGCCACAAGGGTCTTTCTACCAGCAACTTCCATCATGTCGCTTTCTACTTTGTAACCTGAGGGCAACCCATGGCCAAACCCCCCAACCCTGTCCATTAAGGCTTTGCCCTAGGCAGCCTCATCTTATGTCTGTCAACCTCCTTTCCCACCTGCCAAGGTCTTTTTATAAATGTCATTGTAATTTTCATTATATGCACAATATGTTTCCACAGTAAAGATCTTAAAATACATTCTGTAAGTGATAAGGTCCACATTTATACTGCCGTCCCCCACCTCAGCTACATATTCAGTCACTGTCGACGGTTGGGTGTGTACCCTGTCGGGGCCCTCATTCTGTGTACACACAGCTGATTCTGCGCATTTGCAGTGTGTGTGCTTGGGCACATGTGCACATAAACATAAATGGGGTTGCAGCTTGTCCTGCTTATTTCACATGCTATATTTTAAGGCATTTGCTGGTGAGGACATAAATATAACATTATTTTTCATGGATGCCTTAGTATTTTATTCTATGACTGTGCCATAATTTACTCATTTGTTTCTTATTGTTTCAATTTATAAAGTATTCACCCATACAGCAAAATATTGATGATTTTAACACTCATCTCTGTACCTACTGTATAGAGTTAGTCAACATTTTGTCCTATTGGCTTCAGAATTTTTATGTGAATAATAGAACATGACAGGAGGAGATGAAGCCTTATGTGTGCCCACCCAGTCCCTTTCCGGAGGGAACCACTCTTCTGCAGTTGGTACAGTCTTACATTTGCACTACATGTATGTGACTATAAAGAATAGAGTGCTATTTTGTGTGTTCCAAAATAGTATCGTATCATGTTGTATTGTATCGTAACATGCATATCTCCTGCAACTTAAATTTTCATTCTTCTTCCTTTTTTGTTGAGAGTTTTCTTCAATATATAGCTCTGCATGGTCTTACATTGTGAAGAATGAACATAGCTCCATTTAATGTGACTTCTTATGGACAGATATTTAAGTTGTCATTTTTTATTTCTAGTTTTCAAATGTGCCATCTCTCCTTTATTTCTTAACTCTGGACTCTTTTTCTGTACTGTGGAACAGTTTGTATAAGATTGAAGTGACCTATTTCTTGGAAGTTTTGTCAAATTCATCAGTAAACCTGTCTGGACCTGGTGTTTTATTTCTTTATAAGTTATGGAGCTTTTCAGGCTTTCTAGTTCTCCTTGAGACAGTTTTGGTGATATATTTTTTATTATATTTTATTGATTGTGCTATTACAGTTGTCCCATTTCTCCCCCATCACTCCCCTCTACCCTGCACACCCCCTCCCACCCACATTCCCCCCCTTTAGTTCAAGTCCATGTGTCATAAGTTCTTTAGCTTCTACATTTCCCACAATATTCTTACCCTCCCCCATCTATTTTCTACCCACTGTCTATGCTACTTATTCTCTGTACCTTTTCCCCCTCTCTCCTCCTCCCACTCCCCTGTTGCTAACCCTCCATGTGATCTCCATTTCTGTGTTCCTGCTCCTGGTCTAGATGTTTGCTTAGTTTACTTTTGTTTTAGGTGTGGATGTTAATAACTGTGAGTTTGCTGTCTTTTTACTGTCCTATTTTTTTATCTTCTTTTTCTTAGATAAGTCCCTTTAACATTTCATATAATAAGGGCTTGGTGATGATGAACTCCTTTAACTTTACCTTATCTGAGAGGCACTTTATCTGCCCTTCCATTCTAAATGACAGCTTTGCTGGATAGAGCAATCTTGGATGTAGGTCCTTGACTTCCATGACTTGGAATACTTCTTTCCAGCCCCTTCTTGCCTGGAAGGTCTCTTTTGAGAAATCAGCTGACAGTCTGATGGGAACTCCTTTGTAGGTGACTGTCCCCTTATCCCTGGCTGCTTCTAGAATTCTCTCCTTCATTTTAATCTTGGCTAATGTAATTATGATGTGCCTTGGTGTGTTCCTCCTTAGGCCCAACTTCTTTGGGACTCTCTGAGCTTCCTGGACTTCCTGGAAGTCTATTTGCTTTGTCAGAATGGGGAAGTTCTCCTTTATTATTTGTTCAAATAACTTTTCCACTTGTTGATCTTCCTTTTCTCCTTCTGGTACCCCTATAATTCGGATGTTGGGACGTTTAAAGATGTCCTGGAAGTTCCTAAGCCTCTCCTCATTTTTTTTGAATTCTTGTTTCTTCCTTCTTTTCCATTTGGTTGTTTCTTTCTTCCTTCTGGTCCACACTGTTGAACTGAGTCCCAGTTTTCTTCCCATCACTATTGGTTCCCTGTGCATTTTCCTTCATTTCACTTAGTGTACCATTCATTTGTTCATCTAATTTGTGACCAAAATCAACCAATTCTGTGAGCACCCTGATCACCAGTGCTTTGAATTGTGCCTCTGATAGGTTGGCTATCTCTTTGTCACTTAGATGAATTGGTTCTGGGGCTTTGATCTGTTCTCCCATTTGAGCCTTTTTTTTTTTTTTTTTTTTTTTTTTTTTTTTTTTTTTTTTTTTTTTTTTTTTTTTTTTTTTTTTTTTTTTTTTTTTTTTGGTCTGGTTGCAGCTGTTACATAGTGAGGGGCAGAGCCTTGGTGTTCTCCAGGGCAGGACTGCCCAGCTGGTTTTTGATGCTGTATGTGGGGATGGGGTCTTGGTGTTTTTAGGTTTTGTTTCCCAGCCTGGGCCTGCCAGCTGCCGCCTGCACGCCTGATCCGCCAACCTCCACTTCCTCCTGCCGCAACTTAGCCCCTCTTACTAGTCTGGATGAATGGATGAATGATTGTTGGATCTTTGTACAGTTCAATTTTTCTCTCAGTTCTGGTTGTTTTCTTGTTTCTAAATCCTTGTTGTCCTTAATTTTGGTTGTGAGAGGAGGTACAGTGTGTCCACCTATGCCTCCATCTTGGCCGGAAGTCAGTGATGTATTTTTAGGAGTTCATGCATTTTAAGTTTTCAAATTTAATGGCATAAAGTCATTGACAGTATCCTTGTGTCATTGTAATTGATGCTGTTTCTGTCGTTCAGTGCCCCCATCCATTACAGTGCTTGTTAGTGTTCTCCACACCCCTCTTTAAACATGATCCATTCTGCCAGTTTTGTCCATTTGTTAATCTTTTCAAAGGTCAACTTTTTACCTCTTGTGTTTTAGCATGCTTTTCCTGTGGCCTGGCCTGCTGCTCCCTTTCTCATCACCAGGTTGAGTTCTTTGTCTCTGTCAGGTCACAGGGAGGCCTCTTTTCCTCTGGGAGGACTTTCTGGATCTTCCAGACTTGATTGAGCTCCTTTGATACACCCCACTATCACTCTTTTAAACATTTTTTGATAAAACTTACTGTGTTGTTGTCGTCCTCGTCGTCTTCTCCTCCTCCTCCTCTTCTCTTCTTCTCTTTCTTCTTATTTTTTAAAAATTAGGTTGTCTTTCTGTATCTGCTATATCTTTAGTGTCTGGCACTGTGCCTGGCATATAGTAGGTGCTCAGTAAGTACTGATGGATAAAGTAATGTGTGAGCCCCTATGAATAGAGGATAGGGCTTTCTTTTAGGGTGCTTTCTCAACAGGACTGCTGCAAAGAGGATTTGACTAGTGCCGAGTGATTGTACCAGCTGACTACTTCTGAGGTTCTGTGATTCTTTTTCCACATAATTTACAGGAAATAGGGAGTTGAAGTTGCAGCTATGACATGAGGAGAATGAAGGCAAGTGGGGCCCGGTGAGCTACAAAAACATGTTGCTGGACCCAAACTCTGTGCTTTTGTTTAAGATAGAAGCCAAAATGGTGAGCATTTCATTCTGCAAACTACCTCTTACAGTGAGTTCCTCCTCAAAGAGTTGGGTCCTCACCTGGCTAAACACCTGCCAGTCCATCCTTGATTATACACTAAGAACAGAAACTAAAAAGACATTTAAATGAAAGAAAACCACTACCACCTTAAGTGGTCCAACCAGGATAAAAATATCTGACCCAGGTGGCACTACATTCAGCACTAATTTCTCTTACAAACTATAGCTGTTTAGGTGTTCCTAGTAATGCTATAATTTTCTTCATGGATGAAAAGAGGTAGAACAAAAGAAAGAAGAGGAAAGTTTTATTAGCAAGATGCTCTGATTCAGAATTAAGACATTAAAATATTTAATGTATATACAACATGCCAGCAAAGATGGTAATCTTTAGGAAGGGGGAAAAGGGAGCAGGAAATTAGAGTGCCAAGTGGGAGTCTTTTTTTACAGTTACATTTTGTTGATATTGGTGGCCACGTTGTCACCTAATATAAATATTCCTAGCACATTGAATCTCTTATTTTACTTATATTTTATCCAATATGTAAGAATCAGTGTAAATTTCTTGTCTCTCCGACATGAGCCTTACCAATGATAATGATAAGTAACATTCCACCTTACTGGGTTAAAGATGGAATCCTCTCAGTGATGATGATGATGATGATGATGATGATGATGATGATGATAGCTCATTTGAGAACCTATTAAGTGCCAAGCTGTTTGCTAAAGATTTGCTATAGTACATTAATTTAATGCCTCTATTTTGTGAAGAGATTGTTATCCCCACTTCAAAGATGAGAAAATAGAGGCTCAGAGGGAGTAGAGAGTAGGTAGCTTGGTTCAAGTCCCCAGCAAGAAAGGGAGGGAGCCAGTGTCAGAGCCCCGCGGCCTCTTGGCTGCACACAGTGCGCAGTGAAACCCCACTCTGCGGAGCTGTTCAGGAATGGGCGCTCATCCTCTTCTCAAGATGGAGAGAAAGAATCCCATTTGTTTTCACCAGGTTGGAAAATACCTGCTGTTGCCAACCCTGAGGCCTTGTGCTACTGAGCTCATTCTGAGTCCAGCCATGCACGCATCTGACTTTGAAAGCATTGCCTAAATGCACCTTGAATTCTGACTTTTCACGCCTATTATGGGCATTTCCACTCTAAGCTCTCTCAAGGTGGAGAGTTTATAACTTCCTTTCCAAACTTTCCTAGGGTTTAAGTTCTTTCCAGTCAAGAAGCCATCCATCCCATCTCAGCACTTGTTTCTCCCTCTGCATGCTCATCCTCGGCTTCCCATCAGCACCTCTGCGAGGTGGGTGACCACCAGGCAGCATTGTCTCCTCACACTTGGTGTGCTTCCTAGCCACATGTGTATGCACCAAGCACAGGCCTTGTTCACATTAGGGGTCCAAGGACTGGACACACTATCTGTAACTCCTCCTGGCTCTGTTAAGAGGCCCTTCTGCACATCTTTATGTTGGAGAAACCTATAGACCCAAGTGCCATTTTCTCACTGGGACTTTTGCTGACAGTGCAAAGCAGTTGCTTCTAACACAGAAGAAATATACCCAGGACTGATTGCCCTCCTGAGTGAGGACCTGGCCTTGATGGACTTCTGAGACAGTGCAGTTTATGCTGCCAGTGCCCCTCACAGGCAGCAAAAAGAAGCCTTCTCTGGAGAGTGGGATTTACTCCCTGAAGCCCATTCTTCAAAGCCACCTGGGTGGTAGTGTTTGGCTGGGGAGAAGCAGGAAACAAACTATCAGAAGACTCTTACGATGCCAGATTAGGTTGTTAAATGTGAATGATCTGGAACCCTGGTGGTGGAATGCACGGGTAGGGGGAGCTAACAATTAGGGGCAGCCCTCTCTCCAAGGTTTCCTGGCAGTTTCCCCACCACAGAAGGGTGTGTCCAACTTCCCTGAGAGTGCCCTGGATTGACAGACTTGCTCTGATGCTCTTTCTCTGCCAAAGAGGCCTCAGAGTGGGAGGCCCTGCCAAACTGATGCCCTCCCACAAGGAAGCCCCAGGCTGCATTCTTCTAAAAGCATGCCCTGCCCTGTTAGATGGGGTTTATCTCCTTCAAGAGGGGCTACACCCTCTGAATCTGGAATAAGACCTATCTGGGTATGAATTTCAACTTGGCCTACCAGCTGTGTGACTTATAGCATGTGGTATAACCTCTCTGTGCCTCAGTTTATCTCATCTGTAAAATGTGGTAATGATAATATCTCCATTATACCATAATAATGTATGAAAATATATTATGATACAAAGTTGTATTATTTTTTAAAATATGTAATGCCATTATAATGTGTTATATGTAAAACATAGTATCACAATGTGTAACATCATTTACTACCTGCATATCATGTATTAAAATTATAATATAACCTGTTATAATAACCTATCTTATTGTTACTGTGAGACTTACATTATGTAGGCAAGGTGCTTAGCACAGGCCCTGGCATATCATGTAACTTAATCACATTTAATTAACTATGATCGTTATTTTCTATGAACTAAGCCTTTACTCAGAGTGTTCTGGTATATGTTGTTGCTTTGGAAGCAGTGAAGCTTGTCAAATGATTAGAAGAGCAAAGCTCAATTAGAACCAGGGTGGGGAGGGGATGGAATCCATGGAGAAGTATTGAATTCTAAGTTGATTTTTTTGTTTTTTTTGGAAGAAATGTTTTTTCATAAAAACTTAGACCAACATGTTACCTAATAGAGAAGGATATTAAATCTAAATAACCACCCATGTGTTCTCTGTTTGTCTTGAGTTGTGATTAGCCTGGGGTTTTACTGTTGAACATCTGGGTGAGGAGGAGGAGGAGGCAGAGAAGGGGGCTGGATAGAAAGAGACATAAGTGGGGGTTCCCATCTGTTTGGTGTTGTCCCAGCTTTTCTGTGTCAATTCTGTGCCTCTGGTTGAAGGCTGTTCTTGGAGCCAGGGTTTGGGATGTGGGTGGCACCATGCTGACCTTTCTTGAGAACTTGGCAGTGATAGAACTGGAGTTAGAGCCCTCGTCTCATCTTAATTCCATGTGCTGGGTATTATTTCTCCTGTTCTGCACGTAGGAATGTGAAAGCTCAAGAGATTAAGCCTCATGCTCAGGGTCACACAGCTAATAGAACACTATGGGGTTTGAGATCAGACAGCTGAGATCAGAATCAGGATTTTACCTGTGTGGTGATAGTTAAGTCACCTATCCTTAGATCTTTGTTTTCTTATCTACTAAATGGGTACAATAATGAACCCTAGCTTACAGTGTGAAAATCTGTGAGGTTAACTTCATGAAATATTAGCATACATACACTGTTTTGAGTACTAATACCCATTAGCTGCTGCTATTATAGAAATTACCTTGTATTTTATCTCTTTTGTACCGTAGAGCCAATCAAGATTTTTTTAAAAAAATCCTCACCTGAAGACATATTTGTTGATTCCAGAGAGAAGAGAGTGAGGTGGATGTGGGTGGGGGAAGGAGAGGGAGAGAGAGAAACATCAGTGTGAGAGAGACATTGATCAGTTGTCTCCTGTACTCACCCTGACTGGGAATCAAACCCACAACCCAGGCATGTGCCCTGACTGGGAATCGAACCTGCAGCCTTTCAGTTTACAAGACAACACTCCAACCCACCCAGCCACACTGGCCAGGGCTAATCAAGATTTTTATTCAGGCCTGACATACTGCAAAGCTGTACAATGGTCACTGCAAGCATCCTGCCTTGCGTCGCTGCTAACTGGCAGAGAGGACAATGGAAGGGTGTGACTATCATGTAGAAAACCACCACCAACAACCTTTTGGGACAGCAGTGACCAAAACCTCAGGGAAAGTCCAAGGGGGACCTTTGTCAGGGATGCTCTTCAGGGAGATGGTGCTACAAACGAACATGAAATTTGAAGACCCATATTAACAGACATAACATTTTTGGGAGGAGTAATTTATCACTCCATAAAGACATTGTAAAAGGTGTCCCTGTAGGTATGTTGGCGGCCACAAAATTGGATTCACTTCACAAGATAGAGATAAGGTGTACCTGGTGTGCCTGGAGCTGTT
Organism: Anoura caudifer; assembly: GCA_004027475.1. Classification (NCBI taxonomy): domain Eukaryota; kingdom Metazoa; phylum Chordata; class Mammalia; order Chiroptera; family Phyllostomidae; genus Anoura; species Anoura caudifer. The sequence continues at coordinate 179,381 of PVKU01000819.1, read as the reverse complement.
GGACCACATTGTTCCTTCCCTGGTTCACCTGCCCCTTGTGCTGACCCAACATGATGCTGCCTCCATCATGTCTGAGGAGGCTGATTCATGTGGAGAGATTAATACGTGAGGATACCAGTTCTGACACCCTAGGCAATAGCTACATGGCATGTTCATTGTCCCTTTAAAAGTCTGGAGCTCACCCTGACTGGTGTGGCTCAGTGGGTTGGGCGTTGTCCCACAAACCAAAGGGTTGCCAGTTCAATTCCAGGTTAGGGCACATGCCTGGGTTGAGGGCCAGGTCTCCAGTTGGGGGCATGCAGGAGGCAGCCAATCGATGTTTCTCTCATGCATGGATGTTTCTCTCCCTCTCTTTCTCCCTCCCTTCCCCCTCTCTAAAAGTAAATAAATAAATAAAATCTAAAAAAAAAAATGTCTGGAGCTCGAGTGTAGCCTGCATGGAGCTGAGGTGCTGGGACTCCCCAGCGTGTGGGCAACAGGGGAGAGTTTCAGGCTGAGCCGAAGCTATAAACATCACCTGATGGCATCCACTGGGGACTTGTTTGTGTGTAAGAAGTGAAGATCAACATTGGGAGTTTGGTCTGGCTTTTTGATCACATCAGTTTGAATTTTCAAATTTATTTTATTTTTTAAGGGTAAGGGATTGACTATTTTAAGGGATTCCAGAGCCTTCCTCCTGGGGTGCTGGGAGAGATTTTGGGGTTAATTTGGCTGCTCGAAAAAATCCCAGTGGCTCCTGTGCCTGGGTCATCTCTCCAAGTAGCTCTGTTTTTGATAAAGCGGCATCTGAAGCCAGTGATTTCCTCTGAATATCTAACCAGTGAATAACAAACACATCGTCTTTTCTTTTCTCCTCTTTTAGGCCTAAACGGCAGCGGCAAAACAACTTTGCCATGTTTCCCTCTCCTAAAGCCTGGAATTTCAGAGGGGTAAGTGCTTTCCCTGGGTATGTCCCATCTAGGAGCTTCAGGGGGGACACTGTTGGGGTTGACTTCACTAATCAAAGTTCCACTGAGACAGTTTCTGTGCTTACTACTTGGGGGAGTCATATTTGCATCAGTGGTTGTGGTTTAATTAACAAATGTAAGTTGTCCAATAAGCCTCTGCTGATGTTCACTTGTCCTGAAGGTCTTGGGCTACTGGAGGCATCTTTGAAGAAGCTCAGAGGTGTCCGGTTGATGAGATGGGCATTGAGGCCGTTGTCTTGGAACATGGAGGGAACTAGTGCACAGTGAAGGAAAAAAATAAATCAGAAATGTACAGTCTGCTAATACTTAGATATATGACTTCATGGGGAACTTTGTTTTTCAGAAGTCTATAAGCTTTAAAGAGATTTTAAAGGTAATCATAAAATCCTCCCAATCATAAAGTTATAGACATTTAGAGGTACAGGAAGGGTCATATCTAGCCTCCTTTTGATGCAATGTTTTCTTCCTTAACATACTAATGATACTAATAATAGTAATACAGTGTGTGGAGGCCCTACTGTGTACTAAAATGAATATTAGTTCTGACCTCAGGAGCAAGACCTTTCCGTGTATAAAGAATGCTCTGAGCTCTGTTTCACCACCAGGCCCTCGCATGCCGTCTGTCCAGAACGCTGTCCTCTGCTATCTAGCGCCACATTCCTGCACACACTGCAGCTGGCCTGCCACCTCAGCCACCGAGTCTGAACCTTGGCACCTCCTCCTGTGGGAAGCCATCGTGACCACCCCCTGGGTGTGAGCTAGAGGTCCCTCCTGTGGACCTCTGAACTTTCTTCTCATTGCTAAGATTGTTAGTGAGCACTTGCTGAAATTCAGGCTTGGAAGCCCCAAGTGTCAGATGTGTGGAGACCTCACCCTTTCTTACTCCCTACAATTTTCCTGGTTCCAGCACAATACATGCTTAATTTGTTTAGTGAATGAATGAATAAATGTATTTTCTCACATCCACCAGACACAAAATCCACTTCAGATTGTGTTTCAAGTTCAAGTCTTTAGTCTTTTCAGCACTGTTTTTACTGGTTCAATTCATCTTTAACATTCTACGTAGATCTCAGTGATTTTCCCTGTGTCTTATTTAAAAATGCAGATCATGACTCTAGTTTAGCGAAGTGTACAACCTGCTTCTCATTGAGTACAAAGAGAAATGTGTTGACCCCTTAAATAGATGTGCATGTCTTACAGAGTATGTCATATAACCCTAAGTTGTTTATGGCTTTGTGGGTAAGATCCCCATTTCTCAAAGCACGTTCAGGTGGATGGTCATAACCATTAAGTGAAAAAAGACTTGTGTGGTCAAATAAACTTGGGACACACTGAGAGCACCAAAAAAATGTCGATTGCTACAGCACTTCTCAGAATCTTTGATGTGTCAGTGTGCATGGTCAAATCATTGACCATAAACCTTTTGTTGACAAAAATAGTTTGTACACACTTTAGAATAGTTGACATTAATAGTTAATTTTGAACCATGTAGAATTAGATTTCTTGTGAGCAGGCTGGCCTTTTTGAGAGCATTTATTTTCTTTCCCTTTTTACCCTATCCTTCCTGCTGATTCAATAGTGGTCACTAGCCAAGGCTTGGGGAATATCTAGGGTGACCAACAACCCAAGTTTGCCTTGGACAGTCCTGGTTTTAGCACTGAAAATCCCGTGTCTTGGGAAACTCTTTAGTTCCAGGCAAACTGGGACAATTGATTACCCTACCTGTGGCTGTGAGACCGCTGACTCTTTCCCCTTGAAAAATGTTTTGTGAACTCAGATTTATAGAACTTGCTGCTGAAAAGTAACCTCTTAGATACACACTTGGTTTAAATGACCCTTTGTTGGCCTTATTCTTGCAATGGTAACATTTGTTGGCTAATTGCAATCAGATAGGTGACTGAATGGAATGCATTGTTGATTTCAGCTTTGTATCAGCCTTTAGATTCTTAATTAGCTCACAAGCCTTGCCCAAGTAGTTAGATTTATTGGAGTGAATAGAGTTGTTAGATGGTTAGGTCAGTTGTGGTGTTTACCTTTGTTTCTTGTCCTTACTTTGACTTCTTCTGGCCTCTGGGGCTTATTGGCAGAGTTAGACAAACTGACTTCAAGATACACCAGAGTGAGGTGGTTTGGGGCCTTGGTCAATTGCCAGATTGCCTCTGTGGCCAAATCTATCTCTGTCCACTTTGGAGCATAATTCTCTATGACATGGGGGTGGAGGGGACCCCAACCAAGTGGGACACTGACGCCCAAGCCAGGACAGGCTTTATAACCATCATTATGGTAATTGCAGCTGGAGAACAAGAAAGACTCAGAGTGCCAGGATGAAGACATTTGAGGCATTATCCAGCTGATATTTTCTATAATGAAATGCGACTCCCAGCCCTGTTAGATGGAGCTGTGCTTGATGTTCTCCAGCTTTGTGTGAACACTTTGTTTTCTCCTTTATTGTGAAAGTAAGTTTTAGAATCTCTGTGCTAGCAAACCTTCCATATTTATGTATATGGCAAAGAAAACCATTATGAGCATTTGGAATTCCATTCCTCTTTAGCTTGTAAAGAAAAAGGATCATGCGTTATTTCACCCATTCTTGGGCATTTGTGGATTTGGGGGTGGGGTGGGGAGAAGAGGTGGTGAGAACTAGATTGGAAGGGGCAAGATGAGATGGAGCCACACAGCTCTAGGTGAGAAGTGGGGTAGGAGACACATGAGGGCTAAGGAGAGAGCTAGGGACAGGGCACGGGGGGGACAGGAGTGGTTGGTGGCTTAAGGAGAAGAACATTTTGGGAAAAGAGTTTCAAAATGTTTTAAAGAAAGTCTTTTTGACTGAATTATATTGTAGCTCTTTATTCATCTTCCCTGGAAACATTCAAAGCAAACCTGCATTATTCTTCAAGGCATTAGGAGTATGGTTTGTGGTTTCCTTCTCTCTGGCTGAGGTTTTTGGCTGCAGAGGGGCTCAGGAAGGGCTGGTGGCACTTGGATGACACATCCCTTCTCCCTACCCAGCAGTTTAGCCCTTTTGTGAGCTGTCATTGGTATTAAATACAGATTGTGTCCTTTGGGTACCATGCCCTTCTAAGGAGACAGAGACCATGGATCACCCTTCAGGACTCCTCTACCCTCCCCAGCAAGGGGTGATGCTCTCACCAGACCCATGGGTGCTGCAGATACATTTATGGAGAGAAGCAAAGATAGTGGTCTTGGTTGGGGCAGTTATGGTGGGAACAATATGAATCAAACCAGAATAGAATGGAGGGAATGAGAAGACAGGACTCAGAGAGGTGGGACCTTGGGGGATGTCTTGCTCCAAGATATCTCCTCTGTCAGGTGCTCATTGCACATCTGGTCTCCATCTGGTTTTGGGCAGCACTGTGCTCAAAATTTCCACTCTTCCTTGTGAAAATATTTGCTACAGCTCCTCCAGTTATCTGAGAGAGAGAGGGGGCGGGGGGAGAGAGAGAGAGAGAGAGAGAGAGAGAGAGAGAGAACAGACAGACAAATTCAGGGAGGAAACTTACATTAGAAATGTAAAGTTTCAGGAGCACAACTTCTGCCACTGCCTATTAGTTAATTAGGAAATACTTAGCAAGACTTACTGCGTGCAAAGCATTGTACTAGGTGTCAGAACAAAGGTTTTAAATATCAACCAAATTTCCGAGCTGTGCCCATCTTGTCTCCTTCTCCATTGCCTCCTTTTTACTCTTGCCTAGGCTATTGGGGAAGAAATTTTTAGACTCTGGGGCTTTGGGAGGGACTTTGGATCTTGTAGCCCCAACCTTTTAATTTTCAGATGCCAAGAACAAGGCCTAGTGTATCAGTTAGGGCTCTTTTAGTTACAAGTGACAGATACTCAGTTAAAACTAGTTCAAGTGGAAAGGGGAATTGGTCAGTTCATTTGACTGAGGGGCACTGGGATGTAGGCTTCAGGTACAGTGGTATTCAGGGTTACTCCCTCTCAGCTTTGTCACTCTTGGGGTATTGGTCTTATCTTTACCTTCTGCTTGTGGGCTTTTTTGGAGAGGATGATCACAAACAACCATACATTCCCAAACAAAAGAGAAAAGTTTTTGTTTTCAGGGTTTGTGCATGAAATCCCAGTGTAGGACTCTCATTTCCCTGGGTTGGATCACATACCTTGGCCAATCACAGTCCATAGGATTGGACAGGCCTTGGTCACATGCTCCCTCTGAGGGGGCTGAGTGGACATGTTTGTGACTGACAGGTCCACTAGAACCACTTTCTTTAGGTAGGGCAGGGGTATTTGCTCCAAGGAAGAATTTGGTGCAATAACCAAAAGATAGTCAGTTCCTAGACAGACAGGAAATTATGGTGACTGCTTCTAGGGTCACTCAGAGTTGGGAGACTAAGACTAGAACCTTGAATTCTAACAACGCTCCTGTGTGTGCTCCACACTGCCCGCTCCATGCTGTCCTGACACATGCCCCCCAGGTCTTACGTTTGGAAGGCAGTTGAAAAACCCTCAGTGTGGCTGAATGTATCTTGAGAGCCAGACTGAAATGCTCTGAAATTCATAACTCAGTAGAGTGACAACATCTCTTATACTCAAAGCACACCGGGTGGGCAGGTCACTGTTTGTTGTGGCCTTACCATGTCTACTCTGCAGAAGAAGTGCCACGGCTTTCTCTCCTCTGCCAGCCTCAGTTTGTACATTTACCTCCGTTTACAGACAGCCTCAGTTTGTACATTGGCTCCAGGCAAGGCTATGTCAGTCCTGCATGATAGGTAATATTTATTCCCATTTCAGAGATGAGGAACTGAGCCCCACATCTGCTAATTTGCTTAAAATCACAGCCGTAGTAAGTGGAAGAGCCAGCGCCTAAACTCAGGATCGTCTGTCCCCAGGCCACTAGAGCATATTGTCTCTTTAAAACAAGGGTGAAGACATATCTTTTTTCAAAGGAGGTGAGATATGAAGACCTTTATCAAAGTGCTAGAAACAAGGGAGTGTCCTGTGGTAAACTTCTCATCACCTAGAATCCCTTTTAATTTTCTTCTACTCCCTTAGACTTTAATTTTAAAGTTCTGATCTTTCCTACTCTGTTTGTGAAAAATAATCTGTTCCCTGTTTTGTATCAGTAATTATGAAAGCAATAGTAACAGTTCCATTAATCCCAGGTAACTCACCCTTAGCATTTCATTATACTAGGCACCGTGTTTAGCACTTTAAGCATATCTTACTTCCCAGAACAATTCCAAGAGGAAGAAGATGTTATTTGAGCCCCATCCTCATTTTAGAGATGAGGAGGTAGAGCATTTTCATGTTCTATTGCTGCATAACAGATTACCACAAATTTAGCAGCCTGAAACAGTACCTACTCATCAGCACACAGTTCTGTAGGTCAGAAGTTTGGATATGGCATGGTTGTGTCCTCTGCTCAGGGTCTCAGAAGACTGATATCAAGGTGTTGGCTGGGGCAGGGGGTCTCATCTGAGGCTCAGGGGCTTTTTACAAGTTTATCCAGGTTATTTGAAGAATTCAGTTCCTTGTGGTTGTAGGAGTGAGGTCCCTGTTTCTTTGCAGGCCGTCAGCTGGGGATCAGTTAGTTACTCTAGCTCCTATAGGCTATTCTAAAGCCCTGGCTGTGGCTCCTTCCATTTTCAAAGCCAGCAGTGGAGAATCTCCCTCACACCAAATATCTCTTGATCTTCATATCTCTTTGACTTGAGGAAGAGCTCAGTTCCTTTTAAGGGCTCATCAGATTAGCGTAAACTCACCCAGATCATCTTCCTTTTGATGATCTAAAAGTCAAGGACTAGTAATCTAATCATAGAGATGATATCCCATTACTGCTCTCGGGTTCTGCCTCCACTCTAGAGAGTAGCTTATACAAGGTGTGTACACTAAGGTGTGGGGATGTCAGTCACCATCCTAAAATTCTGCCCACTCCATTCATGGCTCTAGTGGAGCTTGTCCAGGGTGCCTTAACAAGTAAGTAGCAGAGCTGAATTCAAATCTGTGCTTACATCATTCCAAGCACATGTTCTTTGCCAGCACCCTTTAGGAACTTCTTTTTAGTATGAAATTACTTGCAAGTGGGGAAAATATGTGCAATATTCATCTTATACTAACTCCCTTAATATGCAAAGCACTCTTGGAAAGCAGTAATATGAATTTGAAACTCAGTAGGAAAATTGTGGAAGGATCTGAGTAGATAGCGCAGAAAAGAAAATATATGTGACCAATAAGCGAAGTCAAATTGTTCCTTCTAACTCATACTTAAAAAATATTTTTAAATTGCAAAAGTAATAAAAGACAATACTATAGTAATACATTTTATCTATTTAGCTCTTTCAGTGTTATCTATTGTTTTCAGTGCTTTGTATGTCATCACACCCCCCAACAACCCTATTAGGTAGATACTATTATTATGCCCATTTTCCAGATGGCAAATGGAGGCCCAGAATCTTAATTACACATCCCAAGGTCCCACTGCAGTCTGGCTTCAGAGCCTGTGCTCTCAGCCATGCCATTGCTGAATGAGGGCAAAGGATGCAGAAGAATATAATGTAAAACATGTATATATAGCTTTAAATCAGTAAGTCAAGAAAAACTAAAATAACAAAAACTGGAATGATCCTTTTTTGTAGGGAGATAATATATTAATATATACACACAAAAAATATTTGAAGGACTATCACTGTTTACTGACAGATTGGGGTTGGTAAAGTCCCAGGGAACTGTTGCTGTGTTAAGTAGTTTTGTAATGTCTGATTTTTTTAAGAGAGAATATATATTGCTTTTATAATTAATGAAAACAATACACTTGTAAAAATTAAAAGTAAACTTTTACAATCGCAGTCTTCCTCAAGAGGAGGTTTATTTTAAAGTTTTACATGCTTAGAAAACATCAGGGTGCATTACTGATTGTGTGTTGTGGCAAAATGTCCGGGGACTGATAAAATCTGGCTGCGGAGAAGAGGCCAGCACTTGCTTGCTGTACTAGGCTGTTAGACATGCGCCCCTACCCAGCTACCATCCTCGCTATCTCCCCACACTCCCACCTTTCTACCTCCCTGATAGCCTAGAGGCTGTCTCCGTGCACTCTTGGGGTGGGGGGTTTAGTGTCTGCTGCCCCTGGGCAGCCCAAAGTCTGAGTTTGGTGGACAGTTGTTAGCAGTTATGTAAAAGCTTACGTGGTGAAAAGGTACATGCTTTGGTGTCCGAACACCAACTGGAAATTTTAGACAAGACACTTTTCAGAGCATCAAGTCCCTTATCTGCAAACTGGGGACAACAAATGCCCTCTCCCAAAATGTGAGACTTGGTTATAATGTGTAAAGGGATCTGAATAATGCCTCTACATAGATAAGTGTGCAGAAAATATTAGTCTATTATAACTAGGGTTCTCTTCTACATGAAATGACTGCTTTCTAAATATGTGTACTTAATAGATGTCTTTTCCATGTGAGGTGCCCCCTCAAAAGGAAAAACTGACTCTCTCTGGTTTCCGCTTAGTCCGCTTGTCTCATTTCCCCTCGGGCTGGGGAGCAGCCAGCCTGAAAGTAGATGCTGACACCTGTGAGGAAAAGCTCATGTCATCTTCCGTCTGCTGACACCAAAAATATATCAGGCACATCGAATAAAGCTCCTGTTTAGATTCAAAAGCAATTTCTTTTTTTGGTCACATGTGAGGTCTCTGGGGACAGAGTGGCTTGTATGTCGGCTGTGCAAATTCTGCCCTTTGGAGGCAGAATTTATAGATGCCTTTGTTTATTTTATGCAGTATCAATTCAGTTATCCCTTTTTGTTCCAGAGTTGTGCAAGGTAAAAGATGCATTTGACTTTCGTCTTGTGCGTTAATTAGGAAATCTTATCTCAAGTGATGGAAACTCAACTCAAATTGGACTAAAAGCAAGGAGAATTTTTTTTTAAGATTTTATTTATTTATTTTTGGAGAGAGGGGAAGAGAAGGAGAGAGAGAGGGAGAGAAACATTAATGTGTGGTTGCCTCTCATGTGCCCCACACTGGGGACCTGGCCTGCAACCCAGGCATGTGCCCTGACTAGGAATTGAACCGTCAACCCTTTGGTTCCCAGGTCTGCACTCAATCCAGTGAGCCTCATCAGCCAAGGCGCAAGGAGAGGGTTGTTTTTTTTTTGTTTTTTTTTGTTTTTTTTTGTTTGTTTTTTTAATTGCAAGGAGAGTTTTTAATAACAGAGGTCTGGGGCATATCTCATGGAATGCAGTGGGGACTCAGAAGTTCCTGCAATGAGGCACCAGGAGCTTGTGAAGGTTCCTGACTCTTCTCTGTTATTTGCTAACTTTCTTTCTGCAGACTGACTTCTCCCATTTCTCCATACGGTAGAAATGCAGCCATCTGCAGAGAGACAGCCTTTTCTCTCTCAGAGCCAAAGTTACTAGGGAGAGATTTTGATTGGTCCATCGTGGGTCAGGTGGATACTCTTGGACCAATCAGCAATGGCCATGGAGTGGAGTTCTGCCATACCACTATAGTGGCTCCTATGGTAACCATAGTGACATGGAGGAGAAGGGCAGTTTCTAGAAGGGCAGAGGCACTAGGGAGACACAAGTAATTCTTGTCTACAAAAGTCTTCCCCATCTCTCAGGTGAATAAAACTCTTGGTGGTTAGAGGCAATCCTTTTAGTTATTGATTTTTTTTCACTTCTGACAATCTGATCTAGGAGCAAGAATTATTAGACTGCTCATAAAATGTAAAATATAATGGTTCATAGAGTAATTGAAATAATAGCAGATCCTGGAAAATTGCATTCTGAAATGGTTGAGACTATTTCTATAATATTGGGAAGTGTTGGAGCTTAGTCAGGGGTTTTAAATAAAAGGTGGCCCAAGAATCAGTCTCAGTATTGCTTTGCAGTTTGTCACATTTATGACTTTTCATGGAACTTTTTAAATTTTTTTATTTTAATTGAATTTAGCCTTTATTATACAAACAGTATTGTGGCAGCAGCCTTGTCATCTCCAAAAGGCCCTCATGGTATTTGAAGACATGGGAGTGGATGGTGATGTTTCTTTTCTGAAGCTGAACTTCCCTCCTCAGTTTTCCTTTTCCCCTTCCATGTTAAATGTTGTATTCTGTATTTCCTGTCCATGTCAGAAACTGGGGATTGAAATTGAAGCCTCTTGCATGGGGGTTAGTAAAGGTCCTGTCACTAACTTTTCTTCCCTCCCATCAGTATTTTTCCTCTTGCCAGTTAATGTAGCCCCTTTAATAGATCGGACTAGGTTTAACTCATTGTAACTCTATATAGCACCCCCCCCCGCCCCCTTTAAATGCTCATATCACACTGTCAATGAAACCAATGGAAACATAACAGCTGGAAGCAAGGGGGGAAAGATGGGGTAAGCTGAACTACAGAGAGGATACAGGTGGGACAAAAGGATCCCACCAGAATCCTTGGGTTCACAGGGCCAATATGTCCTTTCTCTCTATTGCACTGGCCTTCTCCACTGAGGATGTGATTGCAAGGACCAGAGAGGAAGTTCAAGCTAGAGGCCCACAGGATGAAGGTGCCCTGGGACAATGGCACACACTTGCTTTATCAAAAAGACTTGAGGACAAGTATAACTGGTCAACAGCTACAGTTCGCCAGTTAGCTGGATGAACATCTGGCTAATTTGTATTTCTTTTGTGTTTCTCGGGCAGTGAATATATGGAGTCAGGATAGATGTCTCTAATCGGTAGCCAAATTAAGACCTCATGTACGTAAGCGCTCATGTGTATTTAGTGTCCCTGTATACTTAGTGCCTCATAAGTCTTATACATATTTAGTGGTAACAAACCAGTAGTAACCAGGTACCTTATGGATATTAGGTATCTTTTGCTCCTCTACCCTGTCCTATCTGTTTAGCACATGCATGTTCTACTTACTAAGTACTTATTATACCCAACATAACAAAATATTTTTATTATTGAAGATGAATAAGCCTTACAAATGTATTCATCTTCAGTAATTGAAATAAATATTCTCTAAAAGCAAATTGAAATGCTCTGTGCAGAATGCTACTAATGCACAGTGTGTTGTATTGTCAGGGCTAACTTGATTTAACATTTATTTAGAAAAAAGGGAATTAGGCTGATTACTTTTTTATAAATAGATGAGGATTTGTTTAAAATCATAGCTGTGATTTGAGGAAGGTACAATGGAGTTGTAGCAGATATGCATTTAATTTATGCAGCTTCAACAGAACCTGCTCATTGAAAAGGGGTTGGGAGAGAGTTTATGACTCAGCTAGAGTGTTAGATATATGGTGAATGGGCTGTTCCCTCTGTCAGTCCCAGGGGTTGAAGTTGATTCTAAACTGTGATGTGGGTGTTTTGTGCAGTGTGCCCCATAAAAACACACAACAGCTTTATCTGGGGCGAAACTGAAGATGCATGTACAGTGTTTGTTCCAGTGCTGGCGTAACTATTGAGTGTGGGAAGGGGAGAGAGGTTTCATCCCGTGTCTTTGTAAGGGCTTTTCATGATTATTATTAGTAGTAGTATGTGTGCTATTTTTTCAACTTTTTATTATGAAAAATGTTAAACATGGGAAGTTGTTAGATAAGTTGAGTGAATACCCACCATAGGATAATTTCAGTTGCCCCATCTCAGAATCCCTAAAAACACTCTGATCTCATCAGCTCTTCTTTCCGTGGCCAGAAAGTCAAGGTCAAATGGATCTGCCATTCACCAGCTTGGGGAAGTAACTAACCTCACCAAGTCTCAGATTTCCCATATGAAAAATGTATCTAGCTCATAGGGTTCTTATGAAGTTTAAATTTAATAATCCATATTAAATATTTAGTGGTGGGTCTGTGACATAGTAAGTGCTCAATAAATACTCTTCCCCCTGCTACTACTACTATTATACCCACTCAGCAGAAACTGTGGGCAACATTGGGAAAAGTGGGGCAAACTTTCTGGAAAGAGAACATGGCAAAGATAGCCCCAAACATTTCCAGTATAGATAAAAACTTTCCATTTATCTAATATTTTTTCCATGTTACAGAGTGATCACCTCAGGCCCTGGGTTTTGGGAGACTGAGTCTGAACCACTAGCTCTTTGCATGTATGTACCATTAAAAAAAAAAGACACATTGAATGTATATGAGAATATGCATTGATTTAGAGGGAGTAAAGAACACTTCTTGTGTAATAAGTTATTAAATGAATTTTAAATATAGTCCGGATATATCCTTAAATATTCTAATGTGCTCTTCTAATAGGTGTTGACTTAGGGTAGTTCAAATCTTATGTATCTTTTGAAGTTTGGCAGTGGATTCAGCTCTGAGTTTATTTTGCTTGCATCTCTGTGCACTGGGCATCTCTCCGTACAGTCAAAGACTGGTACTTCATACTGGCTGATACTGGCTTCTCACCCACGGCACCTTAGTTGCCTAATGAAAACATCCAACAAATGACTACATTCTTCTCATGTTTGTGGTTTTGATTGCATTTTTATGTGTGGGAAAAAATTAACAACTTATTTTGAATGATACAAGATTATTTTGATATTGTGGGGAACATTTGAAATCACTGACCTCAGCAAGTGGGTTGAAGGATCGGAAACATTTCTAAGTGTTGTTTTTCACCTACAGAATTAATCAGCTTTTAAAAAGTGATGACTTGAAATACTGGTGAGGGTGCAGTAGAGCGATGTTCTTACGGGGTTCAGTGGCATTGTTACTTGATTTCATCTTTGTGGAAAGCTCTTTGTGTCAGGAATCATAAACATATTTATGGTTACTGGCCCAATAATTCCACTTCTAGGGATCTCTCCTGAAGAAGTCACCAGGATTAAGACTTATGCACAGAGGTGTTTAGTGCAGCAGTCATTCTAATGATAGAAAAATGGATAAAGTCTAAATGTCCAACAATGTGGGACAGTCAGTGTACACCGTGTTTTATCCATATGAGTGCATGTTATGCAGCCATACAGGATGCTGAGTAAGAGTGAAAATTCAGAGGAAAATTTCATTGTTATGTTTTTTAAAGCAGGAAATAAAATTGTATATATAGTAATGATCCTGCTATAAAAAAAAATTTAAAAGAACTGATAGAAAAAATGCCAAAGTATTAATAATGATTTCCTCTCAGTAAGTGAGGTTATAAGTGACATTTTTCTTTGTTTTATTTTGAGTTTTCCAAGTTTCTACAGGATGCATGTCTACATAATTTTTATAATCAAGGAGAAGAAAAACTGAGATGAGAATATTTATACTGCAATCTTGAAGTGGAGTTTTAGGTTTGAATTTTAAGAATAAAAATCATCCCCAACAGGTAACAGGAATAAATCTAAGTAGGAAACTCAATGAATTGGCCTGAGTTCCATGGTTACTTAAGATGGAATTTTAAAATATATCATCTGTGAAGGAGTGTCAAATGTGAGAACTTGGTAAAGGTGAACTTAGAGGAATTTTATCTTCCTTTTCTGACAACAGCAACAACAAAAATCCATAAATCTTACTTGGATTTTTGAGAGGGGAGAAAAGCACCTTAATAAGAATGGATGCTGTGTACTTAAGCAAAGGAGAAATCACAGCTCTAAAACCATCATCCCCAAGAGAGTTAACATTCCAGAGAATGAATAGGTAACTCAACCGCATCTTACTGAGTTGGGTCACATTAATTTTATGGGTTTTGGATGATAGCTTGGGACAATACTTCGGAATATTACTTTGGGAAACTTAGGGAAATATACCTAATGGGGAAGCCTGTGTGTTCCTTCTCACAGGCTTAACTTATTATAAACTCAGAGGACTACAGATTGCAAACTTGGCTTAGGAATTTTGGTGTCAAAAAGATACTTGGCTTTTTCAAAATACTGCCCACTCCAGAGAATGTTTCCTATCATGAAACTTGCATTATTAAAGCCAACCTTTGTCAGGCATCAATAGGTTTATCACCAAATTCTAAAACTTCTCAAGGAAGGAAAACCTTGAGTTTTATACTGGAATGGTCTTTTCAAGTCTGCAGAATTGGTATAAGCGGGCAAGATTTGCTGTTCTTGAGACATAATAAAGCCTCCTATTGCCCATTTGAATAGTCTTAATGTCATGTGTTTTTCTTCCTTCTTTTTAAAATACACATATTTTATTATCCAGAGTGACTAAGAGGCCCTACACATGTGCCACTAAAATACTTGTTTTTGATTTGCTTTCCTTTTCTCTCCACACCCACTGCTCAGGAAGTGACTTCTCTGTCTTGTTTCATGAGTTGTTCTGAGGTGGTTCATCAAATCCCCCCCACTGAGTGCACCTCCTACCTAGCTTCATCTCTCTCATATATGCCCATTTCCCTTCACTTGTCCACTTGCACCTTGTTCTATTTCAGGGTTTGTATTAAAGACAAATGTTGCCTCCATCTATATCTCTTACATGCAATTTTATGTTATCTGGTGGTATCAAACTTCTTTAATATATTAAGAAATATTTCTGCTACACAACTCAAAGGGCAAAAGTCAAAAAGTGCAGTGGAGAATAGGAAAGTCCATACAGTGAGGCAGTAAACAGACCATGTAAGTCAGTCAGTTAATTTGGTTTTAGTAATTCCATTGGGTTGGCCAGAAAGTTCATTTAGTTTTTTCCTCATGATGGTTCTGGTAGTGCTTAGTTGTGTTTAACTTCATTTGAAACAATTTTGTTAGATTATATTGTGACAGTTGTCATATCAGCATGCATTTAAAAAATCTTATCATAGTTAATGAATTTTTGTTTATCCATTTTAATATTGAAAATGGAAGAAAATACACATTTTTGGCATATTATGCTTTATTATTTCAAGAATGTTAAAAATACAACTGAAACACAAAAAACAATTTGTGCAGTGTATGGAGAAGGTGCTCTGACTGATCAAATGTGTCAAAAGTGGTTTGTGAAGTTTCTTGGTACTGTTGACATTTTGGCCAAATAATTCTTTACTGTGGGGCTGTGTTATGCATTGAAAGATGTTTAGCAGCACCCCTGGCCTCTACCTACTAAAAGCCAATAGCAGGAGATAGCCAACATACTCAAAATATGCAAATCAATAAAGTTATTTGTGGAAATGAAAAAAATGTATCCTTCATTTTATGGAAAAAACTAAATAGACTTTTTGGCCAACCCAATAATTACTTATTTAAAAAATTTATGTTTACATCTGTGTTTCTTTCACATCTGTGTTTCTGAAAGAAACACAAAGGTGGTTTTCTGGGTGTTCTCTACCCAGCTGCCTTCTGTTTTTTGCACTTGACACTGGTTTTATTTCTGGAAGAACTCAATCTCAAAAGTCTCTGATTTAGCAATAGGAGGAGATAAAAAATATTTTCACCTGTTGTTAGTTGTGTTTATTTAAATAAACTCATGCAACTATTGCTGCTTACAGTCACTGGTTGGTCACTGGTTTATTTCTGCTGGCCTAGCGGTGTTAATGTTGGCAATGATGAGAAGATGCTATCAGCAGTTCATTGTGTACTGTTTGCATAATGGGGCAGGCCATCCAGCTCCAGGCAGTTTCTAAAAAATGTGTTGGATTAGTTGAATGATTTTATTAAGGTGCCTGTCAGGTTGAGAAGGTGCAACCTGTGACTGGTAAGGCAGTGCTCAAGTCCCTAAGGGGCCGCCAGCCACAGCTGATAGGCTGGGTTAGCAGGTTAGTCACCTGTAGAATATGGCTGCACCTGGAGTGGACCAGCTATCTCATGGAATGGCAGAGAAGTATCAGTGAGTGATTGCACTGGTAAAGGCAAGTTGCTTAGCTACATTGTCCTTTGATGCTGCATGTCCTTTGAACCTCAGAGGATCCAGTGCTTCTCAGAAACTTTGGCCATGGCCATCACAGAATAGTCATGGGGAGTTAAAGCACAGCACAGGGAATATAGTCAATAATATTGCAATAACTGTGTATGATGCCAGGTGGGTACAGGACTTACTGGGAAATCACCTGGTAAGTTGTATAAATGTCTAACCACTATGCTGTGCACCTGAAACTAATATAACATTGAAAGTCAACTGTAATTGAAAAAAAAAAATCTTACAAAAGGAAAGAAACTTTGCTAAAGAAAGGTCTGCTGGATGTTACTTAGTTATTAGCTTCTAAACATGATTTTCCTTCCAGAACAGTCATCCTGTTAACCACCATGGGATAACTTAGAAACAAGTGCTTTACAGACACATGGTTTTTGAGTTTACTTCTTTGCTCTTTGAACAAAGTCACCACTTGACATCTCAATTGTAGTAGAAACATAGGGAAAAATTATTTTTTTCAGTCTACTTAAGCCACTAACCTGTCTCCTAGCAAAGTTTCTCTACATGTGGTTCGTGGACAATGGCAGCAATGGCACATGGGAGCTTGTTAGGAATGCAGAGTCTCGGGCCCTGCCCCAGACCTGAATTGAAACCTGCATTTTATCAAGATATCCAGGTGATCCATGGCACATTAAAGTTTGAGAGACACGCTGATGTCCAGAGTCAGCTTGCATATACTGTCGGTTCAGTAGAGGTTTCATGTGAGAGTCTTCAGTCAGGATTTGGAGTGATAGAAATGGACATGTGGTTTGTCCTCTTTCTCCAGAAAAGTAAGCAGGGCTATGGTGAATTCTAGTAAACCAGTACTCAGGACGCCAGCCACTTGGACCCAGAATTCCTAGTACAAATCCCTCTGATTCAGGTTTAAGAGGCCATGGCTAGAATTGAAAATTTTGGTATATTCACCCCACACTCCAATCTACACCCTCCTCCCCCACCTGTGAGCATGAAACCATAGAATTCTTTGTCCATGAAGAGGTCCTCCTGGAACTCTTTTCTCTAACTCAGAGGATTTTTTTTCCCCATGGTGTGCACACAGCAGGCCTTTTGCTGATCTTGTGGGTGTCCTGTGTTGTCCTGGGCAGCAAGGCCACCGCAGCCTGATATGTGACTTACAAGCAAAGCAGCAACTTTGAATGAAGGAGGGAAGGGTGTTCATTCCACTTCCCACTGAGCCCGGGTGTTATGTAATGCATTGTCTGCCTTTAATTATTTACCGGTTGTGCTGTGCCTGTGCACTGTCCTGGCTGCTGTTTTTTTTTTTTTTTTTTTTGTTTGTTTTTTTTTCCTACAACAGAGGAATTTGACCTGTCTGGGGTTTAAAATCCCACTCCAGCCTGGCCCTTTCTCAGCATGGTTTTTCCTCAGGACAGTTCACTGGGGGCAGAGGCATAGTTTCCAAACACCACCGTGGCTCAGTTCGACCACGTCTTCACTTCAAGAGAGATTTGTGTAGAGGCTAAGCTGATTACAGGGCTCACGTGAGGCTCTGAGTGCACTTCAGATTTGGAATGCAAATTGTTGTCTGCCATAATTACAGTTTGTGCTACAGTCCTGCTCAGCCCCCATGGTCATTATCCTGGAGCAGAATAAGTAGCTTCATGTCTTCAGAGTGGGAGGTAACGAGGGGGAGAAGGGTGCTTGAGGGTCACAAAGGGGTGTTCTCAGAGCCTGTCTCCAAGCCTGAGTAGGACAGACCCAGAAGTGTGGTGGGATGCTGCCACTGACAAGCTCTGTGACCACGGGTCAGGAACTCAACCTCTCTGAGCCTCAGTGTCCTCCAGTCCTTGACTTGGAGGTTGTCATGGTGATAAGATGTGAATGATATGACGGCATGGTGCCTGGTGTGTAACAGGTGCTCCACAAGGAAGAGTTTCACTGCCTGGCAATTACCATGAGGGCAGATATCTGCAATGAAAAAACACACTCTACTCAAGGTGATTCCTGTGTGTTCACTGGTTACCCCTTAAATCCTGCAGAGGGGCCGTGGCACACACCCTTTTCATGCTTCATGGGTCTGCAGAATCGAGGGTTTAGAGTGCTGGCTCCAGGCAGATTTTCTGGATATCAGTCTAGTTGTGAGCATTGTGTGATTTTTAAAAAATATTTATTTATGTTAGAGAGATGGGAAGGGCTGAAGAAAGGGAGAGAAATGTTGATGTGTGAGAGACACTATCAACTGGTCTCACATGCCCCCAACTGGGGACCTGACCAGCAACCCAGGCATGTGCCCTGACTGGGAATCAAACCTGTGATATTTTGGTTCACAGGCTGGCACTCAGTACACTGAGCCACACCAGCCAGGGCCCTCTTGCCATTTGATTAACATCCTTGAGCCATAGATTCTGTCTTTTGTAAAATGGACATCATAATTGTATGTGACACACAGGGTTGTGGGAAGTTTATATGTGAAAAATGCATATAGAATTGAGCACTACTGCCTGGCACAAACTATGAAGGCGGTACTGTTATTTCCTTTGCAGAAGAGAGGAAATCAAGGGAAGTTTTACGGTCTAAGTGACTTTTCCAAGCCTGCCACTCCTGTGCGGGGAAGCCCAGACTCTGGCCCAGCAAATTGGCTCCACAGCTCACATTGGTGTCACCTGAAGGTGGCCAAAAATCACCGTGCAAGCACGGCCCAGGCACCTGCTTCCGGGGCTTCTCTCCTCAAACTCCTAATTTTTGCTGACAAGATTTTTCTTACATTGGGTTAAAATGTCATAGTACGATTATTATATTATATAATGCTACATGTTATATATTATTTTAAGATATAAGTTTGTACTATATATCATAATAAATATTATATATAATGATGATAGCAGTAACAACTATTTGCATAGATTTACATTCCTATTGGAAATGTCCTAGCCATTGTCAGCACTTATAATTGCTTTTTGTTATCCCACATGGGAGCTTGTTGTCCATGATTTTGCTGCAAAGTTCATTGTTTATCTTATATAGTTTCCAAGAAGCTGCTATTGTTACTTAGCATGTGCCAGGCATTTGTTTTAAGTGACTTATTTGATCCTCACGAAGACCTTGAGTGGCAGGTGCTCTTATTATCCCCACTTACTGGGGATGAAACTGAGGCACAGAGAAGGTCAGTAAATTGACAGGTCACACAGTAAGCAATAGCACCGGGATTTGAATCCAAGTGGTTTGGCTCAGAATTCTTATCCCTAACCCCGGTGCTGAACTGCCTTTATTAATTTCCAATCAGTTTTCCAGATGCTGTGGCCTTGCCATTTTGACTGACCTCATTGCTCCCAGACCTCCTCGTCTGCAAACTTAGCATATAATTTCCTAGGGCCTGTTACTATGTGCTGGTCTTACTTAGCCCCAGAGCGTCTTTCTGAGGACCCCTCCCATAGACTTTGGAGGCTCAATCAACACAGGAGGACCTTTCTGCCTCAACTTTGCACATTCTTAAAAAAAAAATCGGCCTTTGATTTTAATGATGACACAACCCAGAGGTGAGGTTCCTGTTATCACACTGGGAGAATCGGGGCAGAGGTGATAGGAGTTGCAGTGGGGAAATTCCTTCTTTTCTCCATAAATTTCTGATGTGCGAGCTCTGTGTAATTTCACATTCCAGGAGGGAGTGGCAGTTCTTAACTCCTGTTGGAAGGGCAAATTTATCTCACTTCTCATTCAGATAGGAGAGGGAGTCGGGAAACATAAGGAATTTTTTGTTGTTATAATTCCTGGCTTTTAGCTGATGTATTTAAAATGGGGAACGGTACCATAAAGTCTCAAGCAGCATGGCATAGCCATGACCCCTGTTCATGACAAAAAACGATTTATAGCTGGTCGTGCATCTGTACTTGCCAGAAAACTTGCTCTGTTTCCTCATTTTCTACAGAGTATAGTTGAAATTCCAATCTCAGCTCCAACCTTCCCATCTCCCAGCCTTCCTACCCTGTCCCTTCCACTGGCCCTTTGAACATCTCCTCCCTTCCCAAATGAGCCACACTGTTCCCCATTCCTCTCCTTTGCTTCCGCACCCCATCCCCTCAGGCTGGCAACTCCAATACACCCCCAACAACCTGCTGGAATGGCACTTTGACTGGGAGACCTGGGCGCTTTGACTGGGAGACCTGGGTGCTTCCTCCGTGTTCTTAGCACTCCAAGGCTGTGGAACTCAGCAGGTTGAGCAGAAAACGTTTGCAGGTCTGTGCCGCCTCTGGCCTGTGAGGTCCTCTGTGGTATTTTTGTGTGCCAGACACTTAGAGCTGTTGAATGAAGGATGCCTACCTGCTCTTTACACATGTCTGGCTGCATTTCTCCCTTGAGGAAGGTCTGTGGATAGAAAGTAGACTCTCAGGTGGGAGATCTGGAACACCAGGCTGTAGGCTCTGTGAGAGCCCATCCTGTCCTGTGGCCCAGAGCCTGCTGTGTGAGCGATGTTCATGCCATTGCTGTCAGACTGCGCCTGAGTGATCACTATAGAAATGAGCCCACACTGTGGGCCTACATTCAAATCCCTATTGTATTACTGCCAAGCTTGGCATCTTGGACAACTTCCTTAACCCCCCTGAGCCTATTTCCTCATCTATTAACTAGGGGTAATAAAAGTACCTGTCTCATAGGTTGGTAATAGAATTAAATGAGCTTAGCCTAATGTCTGACACACAGCAAGCCTCCAATCAGTGGTGGTTGCTATTGTTATTAATAATGAAATAAATTAATCACAGGATGTGTGCTGGAAAGGAAATTAACAGGATATTACAACAGAGGATGGTGGGGTATGCGATGTGGTCTCTTAGACAGCCTGGTCATTGAAGGCCTTCTGTAAACTGGAACTGAACTACGAGAAGGATGCTGTTGCAATATGAAGAACCAGAGGAAAGAGTTTTCTGGAGAGCAAGTGCAAAGGCCCTGGGGCAGGAAGAGCCTGATGAGGAATGGAAAGTGGTGACCAGAGCTTAGAGTGGGGAGGAGAGTAGAATGAGATGAGGTACAGCAGGGAGACATGGGCCCACTGATGCAGGGCCTTGTAGGCCAGGGGACAATATTTGGGTCAAAAGAAGCCTTTCAGGCCTGAGGTTCAGAATCATCTGTGCGATTGATTTCTGGAGTACTTCATCTCTAGCCCATCCTATGTTCTGTGTACATGAACTACTAACCTCTAGCAATAAAACCCAGTTCTGCCGGATTTAAGAAAATGAATTTATTAAAGGATGTAGGAAACTCAGAGAATTTTGGAGGGATCAGGGAACCATGAACAACCCCAAATATCACTACCAAACAATTCCTACAAGGATACCATTGTGGCCACTGCTGGGTGGCCATTGGTGGCACCACCAATGCTAGTTACAAAACAGGCTACTCAATCTGCCCTCACTGCTTTCTCTGTGAGCTGCCACCACCCTTACCAGAATAGAGTCTGCAGAGTCCCTGCTGCTCTGCATGCCAGTTTTTGATGCCAGGTCTGAGTGGGAGTATCTGATTGGCTGAACCTTGCTCATGCCCTCGTGCTTTAGCTGCATGGGAAGCTGGGAAAGCAAATGTGTGGCATCCTCATCTCCTTGGTTGGAATGTGAGCTCTGATTCATGAGTTGGGGCATCCCCAAACCTAGGAAGGGGTTTGAGATACAGAGTTTCCAGAGGATGATAAATGCCCCTTACAGAGACACATGGAGTAAGTTAAGTTACTCTTGGAGTAACTTGGCTTCAGCCATGTTCATCTAATAGGTGGTGGAACTTTAAGAAAGACCTGACTGCTTTCCTCTTAGACTGTGATTTTAAAAAATAGTGTTAAATTTTGTAGCAACTATTTCTCAGTTTGCTGGGAGGCTAGGCACTTATTTTTTTTAATTAGTTGAGTTTGTGCAGGTGTGTGGGGTAGCATGTTTCTCCTCATGTTTATCACGGATTTGCATTCCTGTTGGAAATGCCCTAGCCATTGTCATGCTTCTTGTGATGGCCACGTGGGGCTTATTGTCCAAGAGTTTGCTGCAAAGTTTATTGTTTATCTTATACCGTCTCCAGGAAGCTGCATGCGCAAATATGTGAGCCTTACCAGGAAGTCTGACTTAAAGGGACAACCTCCATGCAAGGCAGAGCCCTAACTGGGAGGAAACACTGAGCTTCCAACCAGAATCAGCTTCATTTGGGTGGGAGCTGGGAACCTTTTCTAAATATTCTCTGCTTGGTTTGCTGGTTTCCAGTGTTTTGATGATTACTTTCTGATTCCATTTTAAGGAAAAAAGTGGCAATACAGTATTTATTCTTCAAGTACACATACGTACTAACTGACAAAATAAAACAAATCATGTGCATACACACGCTTTTAAATCTCATGGTATCATCTTGGGGGTATTTTCATAAAAGTCTTCAACTTTTTATATGGACCCAAGGACTTCAAGGAAATCAACATTATATAATATTGAGGAAATAAATAGGACTTAAGTTGGTTTTTTTTTAAGGTTTTATTTATTTATTTTTAGATAGAGGGGAAGGGAAGGAGAAAGAGAGGGAGAGAGACATCAATGTGTGGTTGCCTCTCATGTGGTCCCTACTGGGGACCTGGTCTGCAACCCAGGCATGTGCCTGACAGGGAATCGAACCGGCAACCTTTTGGTTCACAGCCTGTGCTCAGTCCACTGAGCTACCCCAGCCGGGGCAGGACTTAAGTTTTAACCTCCTTCCCATTTTCCCCCCATTGGAATGAGAGGGGAAATGGAGAATTGCAAATTTCCATTGACTTTTTCTTATTAGATGCCCAGTTGGCAGTTCTCATTCAAATCAGGGTAAAAATCAAACTATTTCTGATTTGGTACCAAGTTTTCAACTTGTTAGGAAAATTTGAACCGATGTTCATAATTACACTTCCTTTTCTGCTTGAAAAAAATAAGCAAACATTATTATTGTGCTTGTGTCTTTTAAAAATTTTTATTATAGAAAACTTTAAACTTATACAAAGATAGAAAGAATAGTATAATGACCCCCTAATGTCCTCATCATCTTTTGTTCTGCTTTTAAACACATAGATCAGCTAGAGTCCTATGATTCTCCCTATAACCTGGGAGGGATAATGGAATCATTATTTCTGTTTTACAGATGAAGAAACTGAGGGTCAAGGAAGTTAAAAAGCAGCTTACTAGGTCACTCAACTGGTGAACGCCAGAGCCAAAATCAGAGTTCCTATATTAATTTACTGTTGATTATTCCACCCAGCCAGTTGTTTCCAGAAATTATCTGGGAGGAGATATCTGGGGTCAAAATAACAATGAAAAACCTTTTAATAAAAGTGACTTCTGCTTTTGTTATATATTTTTATCTCAGAAATCCAGTTCATCAAGAGTTGCTTTGTGATATAAGCAAATTACTTTAAAAAAAATCTTCCTGAGTATTCAAGGGTTGGGAATACACGCCCCCCCCATATTCAGATTTTCCACTTCCAATCAATCTTGACAGTATAATATTAATAGTAAGTTTCATTTCCAGGTAAGGAAGTTCTTTGGCTGATAGATATCAGCTAATCAATTTTCAAAACTTCTTTTTCCTAAGATTTGGGTACAGCAACTGGCTGGAATTTCACTTTTAACTGACAGTATAACAAAGGGACCTGACAATACTTTGAAAAAGCTGTAGTTAGGGTGTTCATGTTTCTTTTTGTTCTTTTCTTTTCTTTTTTATAAATCTTCACTCAACATTTTCTCATTGCATTTAGATAAAGAGGAATGGAGAGAGAAACATTGATTGGTTGCCTCCTGTGCTTGCCTGAACTGGGGATCAAACCTGCAAACTTTTAGTTACAGGATAATGCTCCAACCAACTGAGCCACACTGGCCTGGGCAAGGATGTCCATGTTTCTAATAGCTAAATGGAATGAACCTATCTGCAAGTGCCCCAGTCTGCTCCCTGCCAAAACTCTTTGGGCTTCCCTGGCTTGTGTTCGTACAGAGGCCAGGCTGGTTGTTGGCTGCTTCATAGCACATATCAGAACATGACTTTCCATATTTTTCATTTGCTTTTTAAAATACTTGTCTATGTATCATTTGCCAAAATAATGTGAGGAATTTGATGATAAAAATCCAGATATGTTTAGAAAGAAAAAAATACAGGGCTCAAACTATGTCTTGTAACAAAATCAGTGAGATAAGCACTCAGATTAGCCATGATTAGCAATCTGTTGAGACTTCCATGTTCAGCCTCATTTATTTTTAGTTCTCCTGTTGAAACCACAGATGAAGACTTTTTTTATTTATTCATTCTTGACCTTGGGCAGCCAGGTCTGCTCCTACATTCTTCTCATCATTTTGTAATCTTGTTGAGCAGCGATATTAAGCAGGGCTCTAGTAGAGAGCATCAGCATTTTCAAATGGTCAGTCTCTTGAGTTAAGCCACCCTGTGTCCAGCTGACCCTGGCCTGGACCCCCTCCTATTTGTCCACGGTTCATGATGAGGAGGGCAAAGTAGTTGCTCAAGTTGCTCTTGGATTAACCACACTTCTAGCACTGAGGAGTAGATATAAAAACATTCAATAAATGTGACCATGGGTAAACTACCAGGTTCTAAATACTTTGAAGTTCTTTTTATTTCACTGGCTTATGCATTATTTCTTCCTGCTAACCTAGTAATACCAAAGAGTATTGCCATACCTCCCCTCTCCACCACAGCATACATTTTGTTTTTTCTTAGTCTTACCTAAATTTAACAATAGCCTCAGAAACCTGAGACCTATGAAATAATGCTTTTCTGAAGTTGAGACTTTATTTAAATCAGTATGCAATATACTATTTTAATTTGATCACTGTTACAATCCCATTTTAATGAGATTATTTTATCACCTATTGTTCAGTTCAGTTTGTGGAATTACCCACATATTTTAAAATATAAAGCACCAAATGGAATATGGTCAAGGACTCTGAAATTCCCAGCCAACTCTGAGCTTTTGTGAACTATGTGATTTCTTGGGTACAAGTAGGAAAGATACTAAAGAACCAGAATAAAATTCAAATGGGAAGAATCACCATTAGTCACCAACTTTTTTTTAAATCACTTGATTTAAATTAAAAAGAAACCTCAGTTCACCCATTTCTCCCACCCCATACCACCCCTACCTCTTGAAATCAGCAATCTGTTCTCTGTATCTATGAGGGGTTTTTTTGTTTTTAGATTCTACATATAAATGAGGTCACATGATATTTCTTGTTCTCTGTCTGACTTATTTCACTTAACATAATGTCCTCCAAGTCCATCCATGTTGTTGCAAATGCAATGTTTTTAATCCATTTATCCATAGATGGACACCTAGGTTGTTTCAATATCTTGGCTATTGTAAACAATGCTGCAATGAACTTGGGAAGCGCATATATATATTTTTGAATTAGCGTTTTTATTTTCTTTGAATAAATAACCCAGAAGTGGAATTGCTGGATTACATGGTAGTTTTTTTTTCTTTCATTTTTTAAGGAATCTTCACACTGTTTTCCATTGTTCTCTTTTCCAATTTCCATCCCCACCAACAGTGCACAAGGGTGGTCTTTTCTCCACATCCCCACCAACAGTTATTTCTTGTCTGTTTGATAATATTTAGTCATTCTAACAGATGTGAGGTTATAGCTCATTGTGATTTTCATTTGCACTTCTCTGAAAACTGATAATGTTGAGCATTTTCTCATGTACCTGTTGGCCATCTGTATGTCTTCTTTGGTGAAATGTCTGTTTAAAATTTCTGCCCATTTTTTAATTGGGTTGTTTGTGGCTATTTGCTATTGAATTGTATGAGTTTTTATATATTCTAGATATTAACTCCTTATCAGATATGTGATTTGAAATTTTTTTCTCCCATTCAGTAGGTTGTATTTTCATTTTATTGATTTTTTTTTTTTTTTGCTGTGCAGAAGCTCTTAGTTTAATGTAGTCCCATTTCTTTATTTTTGTTTTTGTTGCTTTTGCTTTCAAATTAAAAAAAATCATCCCTGCGACCTATATCAGGAGCTTGCCACCTATGTTTTCTCCTAGGAGTTTTATGGTTTTAGGCCTTATATTCAAGTTTTTGGTCACCAACTTTTTTTTAATTGACTATTTTTAGAGAGAGAAAAAGACAGGAGAGAGAGAGAAACATCAAATTGTTGTCCCACTTATTTATGCATTCATTGGTTGATTCTTGTACGTGCCCTGACAAGGGATCAAACCTGCAACCTTGGTGTAGCAGGATAATGCTCTAACCAACTGAGCTACTTGGCCAGGCCTGGTCACAAAGTTTTAATGAGGAAGTAGCTCTCCTGAAATCTCACTGTTTTGTTTTGTGTAAATGAATGTATCACAACTCTGATGAATATGTTTCTTATAATATTTTTGGTGAGAAAATTGCTAGAAATTTCTCAACAGAAAATGCCCTTAGGTGTAGAATAATGACACAGGAAATACATACCTTTGAGCTCCAGTGATTCAAGGAGCATGTGGTGGTATCTTAGCTAGGTCCCATTTTGGCTCTCGACCTGTGAGAGTCCTTAGAGGCTGTGCCCAGCATGGTTATTGAACCAGATGTGGGAGAACAGGGCTGGTTTTCACATCATAGGTGCCTTACAAGCAGCTTCTTGTGTATAAATATATGATGATTCAACTTCACACATTTAAAGAACAATATTATACCCTGAGAACCTGGACCCCCAGAATTTCATATCATAGTTTTATATTTTTCTTTTTAATATTTCACTTTAATCCATGTAGAATTTATTTTGGATGAATGTGAAGAAGGGCCTTAAAATGAGGCACTTGTTTTTCTCAAGAAATGAATTGTCCTATTAGTTAGTGATCCTTCTTTCCAACAGTGGTTTGTGGTCCTAATTTGCTGTTAGGTCAAATCATGGAATATCCTCGGGCAGGTTTATGGCTGTCCATTCTAGGGGCTGTGTGCAGGTAGTGGGAGCGCTGAAGTCAGCCCACCCAGGCTCCCCTCCTGACCCTGCCACCTCCAGGTTCTGTTGCGCCTGGTATGACCTACCTCAGGACAATTGTAAAGATCAAATGAAAAAATTCATGGCAAGTTCTCAGATGAAAACATCAAAGATCTGCAGTCACCGTTTATGGTTTCAGTAATTGTGGCTTTAGAATGTTTTAATATCTGCTCACAGGTGCACTTTTGTCATGAGTTATGTTCTCAGTGTTGGCAGAGGTAAGAGGAATGAGCAACCACTGAGAGGTGACATCTCAAGTGCATCTGTCATGTTCACTGAGTGTTCCCAGGGCAGGAGCTAATGAATTAAGTAAGGTACTTTTATACCATGAGGTGCTCTGCAGTGTGGGTCTAGAGTGGATATGATGTGGCAAGATGCCCTGGATGTTAAGTGACAGAAAGAAAGTAGTAGAATAATGTTATCGTTCCACTTTGGAAAAAAAAAAAAGCAAATGTTACACTCAGTAACCTATGTTTCTTTAGAAGGAACTGTTTAGAAGGATCTCCACCAAAGGTTGCAAACTGGTGGCCCTCAGGTCAAATTTAGCCAGCAACTGTGTTTTGTGTGGCCTGTATAGTATTTTTAAAAAATGAGAAATTCGTTGCCAGCATTTAAAAATTGGAGATTTTATATAAAACCTGGAATTTCCATCTTCTCTTGAAAAACTTTAATGTCTGGTCACCCTGGACCAATAGTCCTTGGCCACCCCAAAGAGCTGGAACTGACCTATGTTAAGCACTGCTGGTGGTGCCCCATGCCCACCCATCCTTTCCTTTCAGGTGCCTTACCCCCAGCCCTGAAAGCATTTGGGTTTGTGACCCCTTATCTACAACTGGTTCTAGAGTGAGTATTAAATTCCACTTTGGCAAATGGGATTGGAGGGAAAAGTGGGGGGTCTATTTTGGGGAGACTCACTTTTTACTTATATACTTCTGTGTGGTTTGAATGTATTGGAAGGGTACTATGTTACCTTTGAAATATAGAAATCAATAGAAAAACATGTTTGACTACTTGGTGGTGTCCTGGATGCCACATGGAAACCCACATTACTGTCCCTTTTTAAGCTCCTTTTTTTTTAAGCCCCAGATGCACTTGAATCCTACAGAGCAGGAGCCACTGATTATTGAAATGCTCCTCCTAGATGCCTTTTGCAGGGACAATTTCGTTACTGGAGTTCTTGCCTCTGGTCAAAGCAGGAGCATCAGAGGAAATGGCCTTGCCCTATTCTTTCCTTCCTTTTTATAGGCTGCCCTGTTCCCCTACTGGGGCATCTGCTGGTTCTCCCTTCCTTCCTCCCTCTCTGGTGCTACCTGCCCCAGAGCTCACTCAAGTTTCACCTCTTCCACGAAGTGCTGCAGCCCACGGGTTTTGGTTCTTCATTCTTGTTTAGAGTCAGCAACCAGAAGTTAGGCTTAATCATTCTAGGATTAGTTCATGTGAATGTGCCACCCCACCACCCACCTTGCAGAAAAATAAACGCTTAGTGTGCTATGCTGTGGTTATCTCAGATATTGTTGGGATCCTTACTGGGGTGATCCAGGCTTCAGGTGCTGCAATTCTGCAAAGTGCCTTGTTAAAAAATCCTCCAGGAGAAGAGTAGCTGGGCTTATGGGAACCTCCATTTGTCCTCAGGGGATTGACATTCTTCATTAGCTCAGGTGCCACCAACACTGGCTAGTCTGAGGTTGTTTATGGGCCTGTACAAGTTCAGGACCCTTTTTATGGGGGAAGCTAGAGCAAGAGGACTTTTTAGGAATACCTCCCCTAGTCTGCTTCCCCCACCGCCCCCCCACCAGCCACCTTGCTTCCTGGGGAATCAGGCTTTGAGAAACAGGGGATCCCAAGAATGACCTGAAACCCACCTTTTGTGGACACTGCTGATTGAGTTGTACCCGTTACTGTTTCCTGGGTGCCAGGCCTGTTAGGTCTTACACATGGGTCTTGAGGTGACCCAGATGCTTGCCTGAACCTTTTCACAGTGATTTCACTTCCTTCTTTCTCCAAGCAGATGGGAGCCTGCCCCGCCCCCCAATGCTTCTTGAAACAAACAAGCCTTGAGAGCAGTGCTTTCAAAGTATTTGATTTTCTTCCAAAGTTCCCTGTGATTCTGAGCCACACTGCTGTTGTCTTTGTCAGTTCTTCTGCCTAGAACACCTCAGAATTCTGCCCATGTGTGTCCCTTGCTCTGAGAAGCCTTCCCAGACTTGTTTGTCCCATAAAAAATGGATTTGCCAGGCTCATTTATTTCTTGGCCCCTTCAACACTTTTTGCCTGTTCCTGGCAGCATTTATTTTATTCTCAGTCATCAGCGGTTCATCTTTGTACTACCAGAGCCTGGTGCATCTGTGTGTGGACAGGGCAGAAGGCACTCTTCCGAGGCCGTGTGCTAGGTAGGGGCCAGGCCACTGGCCTGAGAGAGTATGGAGAGCTGCTTTCTTTTAAGCTCCAAAGTTGAGTCTTGGATTGAATATTGTTCAAATGAACCCTCTCTTTGCAGGGCTCCCCACTTTACTCAGGACTAAAACAGCAAATTCTCTTTAAAAAAAAAATCTGTGCATTTATAAGAATGCCTCAGAAAACCCTGGACTAAATCTTTACAGTCTAAAGTTGCAATAAGAAGATTTTTGCTATTCAAGTACTACCCCATTAAGGAACTGAAAAATAAATATAAATAATTGAAAGCTACACTGGAGTTATGTCTCCTTGGGTTTGAAGCCAGCCACCACTATTCAGGGTGAGGATGTTGATTTGTTTGTATGGAGGGGTTGAACAGGGCATAGTTTTCATCTGAAATGTTGTAGTTTACTGTGAGACCATCTTTCTCACCCAGGAAACCTAGATTTTGTAGAAGGCAGAGGGCTGGGGCAAGGTGTTCAGTCTGGTGAGATCCCCAGTTGGTAAAATGAGAAATGTCAGCCATGAGTTTTTTCCATAATAACTCTGAGAAGAGCAGTAAGTCCTCTTCTTATCCACGTCAAAAGCTGAAAGGAAGGTTTCCAGAAACAGCTATTTTGAAGGGGCTCTGAAGAGAAGATTTACCTAAGAAAAAAAAAGAAAGAAACAGATGGGTGTGGTGCTTACCACCACTCTCATTGACTGAGTTCTATGAAGTTGAGACTCAGTGTGGGCTCTGTATCCGGGCAGGGCCTCTGACTCTTGAGTGAAGTTCAAGTGAACTACTAATTCCTCTTTGAATACCCCAAACTCTCCTCCCAGTGTTCCTTCTCTTCATTTCACCCCAGTGTTTGGTCTTCAAAGCTCCAGATTTGAGGCAGGTTGTCCCAGCAGCCTGCCCTTCAGAACTGCCAAAATGCCCAGCATAGCTTTAAGTGGGGACCCAGCAAGCACTGTGTATTTCTTACAGGCTGGGAGTTGTCAGACAGAAACCGAATTTCTGGTGTGCCTTTGAATGCCAAAAGGCAGGGTGCTCTGAAAAGGCAGCAGCAGCAGGCGAAGAAACCGCTGGAGCTCTTGGCTGGTGTGGTTCTCAGCTCCTGACATTTGTAACTGATGGCCCCTGTCACTTCCTGTCATGCAGCCCAAGTTGGGGGGAGGAGTTCCTTCAGGGAAACCATGCTCTACTCTGCTCAGAGTATCCAGTCCGCAGGGCTCCGCCAGTGTTAGGGGCGGGGGACTCCTGGGTGGATGAGGTCGGAGTGCCCCATGGTGTGGTGTTGCTTCTTTGTCCGTGCTCAGGTAAGCTCCCTGCAGTTGACCTGGGGCTGAACCAGCTCCCAGCTGCCACCCAAGTCTGGCTGAGTGGTTACAGCAGCTGAGGTGTTGAGAGAGCACAGCTGTCCTTTTCTTTCCCAAAAAACTGAACAGGAAGCTGCTGTTAAAAACACCTGGGATGATGGAGGCAGACTTCTGCCTCAGTTTAGTAGGAATCAGAAAAGAGCTGCATGGTTGTTTTTAAGACCACAAATGGTTGTGCTTGGTGGAGACAGTGAGTAAAGCAGAGTGGCTAGCTGTCAGTGCGTCCTTTCGTATCTGTGATTGGAAGAGAGCAAGGAGGGGTGGGTCTTTCTCTCTTTGCTTCTTGATGCTCGTATATTAATTTTTATAAGAGACCTGTTTTCAGCTAATGGGAAGGAAAAGAGAGGGGAAAAAAGGATGCGTCTGCCTTCTGTTTTGTTTTGATCATAAAGTGAATTTCCAAGATCTTCTCTTCTTTGGCTTGTAAGATAGTGGAACTCAGTTTTGGAAGTTTATTCTCTTGGACAACTTTTTTGTAGCCTTCCTTACAGTAATCATGGTGTTTTGAATGTATTCATCATTAGGAAGATGAGGTCAGATAATATCAGGGGAGATGAAGACTTGCTGGTATTCTCATTAAGAGTGTAGGTGCCTGGCTTGGGTTATTTCAGAAGGAGAGGCTGAAAATGTTCTATTTCTATGGGCTAATTAGTAGCCCAGGAGCGTATGCTCTCTTGTCCCTTTCATTTGTATGTAGTTGTTAAAGCTTCGGATAAGCCAAAAATGTTTTCTAAAGGAAATGCCCATTGCTTTTCTATTCCTCTCAGCAGAATTATGTTTCTGAGACTGATTTTTGTAATGCTAATTCCAGCTTTTATGTACATGACCATTATAGGCATAAATTGTTAATCTTTTCATGTGATTTGGGTGGTTTCATTATCTTTCTTTTTTCCCATCTCGCTCACCTATGTGCTCACCTGATCAAGAATAACTTGAGCCTTTGAGATATGGAAATTGACAAACATTTAAAATGTTTTACTACATTTTAGTGACAGTTAATGCAACATTAATAGAAAGTAGTACAATAATCACTAACATTTATTAGTTACTTTCCACATTACTAAGCACTTTATTCACATTAGGTCATGAAATTCTTATAACACTGTAGGGGTTGGGTGTTAGTATTATCACCATTTTACATATGCAAAAGTGAGGCTTAGGGAAGGTAACTAATTTAATTTGCTCATTACCTTAGCTGGTTAGTAGGGGATCAGACTTCAAATTCAGGCAGAGTGGATCCAGAAGTGACATTCTTAGCCATTAGGTGACACATGATGTTTTGAATGATGGGGCCCTTCCCACACCTGTTGCATGCAGCATCTTCAGTGACACTTTGCTTTCCAGTCCTTTGGCAGATCAGCCTTTTTTGGTGGATGTTTGCCATAGTCTGATTACCACCTACATAAGAGGCATCTATGGCAAATCACTGCCTTCGCCAGACTCGGTTTCCCTACCTATCAAATGGAGATATTTCTAAACTCATTTAGCTCTGATGTAAATCTTAGACATGCAAATATCTTGCCCAAAAAGTAAAACACAGTTCTCATATCTTCCCTATTTCAAAGTCAGATGATTTAATGAGTACTCTTGAAGTACACATTTCTCAAGGATATAAACTGGAACTCAAAATGTAATTGTCTGGCTGGCTACTGACCTTTATTCTTCTCTTGAAAATATTATTAAATGAATTTTTATTTCCTGGCTCTGAGAGTCTCCAGAGGAAGAAGGATCTGGAGGACCTGGGCTGGATGTGGGAGGAGCCATTGGTATCTGGATGTGGAGGGTGAGAAAGGGAGATGAGAAGCCCTTTACAGATCTCATGACTTCATCCTCCAGGTTTGGCCAGGCTGGTTCTGTGTTTGTGGGGAAATGGTAGAGTGCAGTGGTTAAAAGCATGGGTTTTAGAACCATGGAGATGCAGGTTTGAGTCCCAGGTTTGCCTCTTACTAGCTATGCAATCTTTTACATGTTACCAAACCTCTCCTCTGTAAAATGGGAATAATAAATAGTGTCTATCTTATAGGATTGTCATGAGTAATAAATGAAATGACTCCTGACAGCTCCTAGTACAGAGTTGGCACTTAGCACATGCGATCCATATCCCAGGTCTTACTGACCATAACACGTGTTGGTAGCTACCAAAAAAATGAGTCCTTAGTGTGTAAGCGCTTAACAACAATTGGGCCATGAAACATCTTATATCCTGTGATAAAGATGGGCCTGGTTTGACTTTGTGGAGGGAGGGAAGCAGCATATTCCACAAAAGGTTAAAGCACCAATTCCAGCCACGTTTTTACAGCTTGCCCAGAACGCCAGACTCCCAGTGGGAGCCATGGAAAGGGAAGTTGATTCAGATCCTAAAAAGGCCTGTTTTGATGCAACACTCAGAGGTATGACTTGGAGAAGGCTAGGTCAGAGTGGTGACCCCAAGTGTCCACCAGGACGGAAACAATGGGTGACTCTAGGACCTAAATACAGACAATGTGTATGTCACTTAGGGAAACCAGTTCCCAATGCTGGCCAGGGAGGGTGGGTCTTTGTGAAGGGCCCAGGAAGCAGCCCCCTATGTGCCATCCTTTGCTCTGTCAGTCCTCTTTTTCTGAATAAGCCGATCCATATTTTAGCTTCTCATCCCTTGAGCACCTGTCTCTGTTTGGCAGCTTTGTTTATCTCCCCATCTTTTCCCTTCTATGTCTTACTTGTAGAGTTTACCACTTCTCTGTTGCCATTGTTTCTTGCATACTCCATCCAGCCCCTGCCATAAACTCTAGGTGTTCCCACCAAAGTGCTTCTCATGAGCACTGGGTTGGGAGTCTGGAGTTTGGGGTTCAAGTTCTAGGTTTTGTGGTTAACCTTAGGAAATGCTGAACTTCCTTGGGTACTAGGTTCTCCATTGCAAACATGGCTGTTAAGAACCTGGATCCTGGAGGTTGACAGTCTGGGTTCTAATCCTCACTACCACTTGAGCTTGGGCAAGTTCCTTACCTGCAAAATGGAAATGATGATAGCATCTGCCTCAGTTTATAAAAATGTCTGTGAAACCCTTAAAACAGTACATCTTGTCAGTGCTCAAAAATACTAGCTATGATTATGATTGTAATTTGTAGGAAAAGAAGACCTGAGATGGACAAGTGTTTCCTAAACTTCAGTTGTGTTTTCCATATTCACATGTGATTTGTACTGTTATTTTCTACTTATTATTTTTCTTTAAATTCTCTACTTTTTTTTTTTAACTTGGGCTCATCCGAAGTAGTAATAGTCCTGAAGTCACTAAACACTCTAACATGTTTCCTAAAACACATAATAAACACATCCAGGTCTATCTCACATGGTCTGAAATGATACTGTGTCACCAGCACGCCCACTTCCCACACTTTGGGGACTGCAGAACCATGGCTATGAGCATCTAAGGCCCAGGTTGCTGCCTGCTGGTGATTTTGGTAATGCTTATACCACCAGGGTGAACAGTCTACGTGTCCTTCACTCATCAAGCACTGCCTGAGGACCAGCTTTGTGCTTGACTTTATGCCAGGTGCCAAGATTGCCAAACTGTAGGTCTTTGTAGCTCCTGCTGTCTTCTTTGCATGGAACATTACCAGCCCAGGGAATATGCAATCGAGAGAGCCATGAAATGACCCAATTGCTGAAATCCCACTTCAGTGAGAAGTAAGAGAAGCCAAAGACATGCTCTGCCTGAAATCTCTGCATGTGGATGAAGGAAACAATCTCAGCCAGCTTTTACTCAGTAACAACCACCCCAAACTCAGTGGCAAACAATAACAAGCATTTATTCTTATGCTTGTAGGTGTGCAGGCTGTCCAGGATAGTCTGTCCCACGTGGGTCCATGAGCTACCCATGTGTTTATTTTTTTCCTGGAGAGCTAGCTGAGAAGGCCCTAGAAGAACAAGCAGAAACACACAATTCCTCTTAAGGTCTAGGTTCAAGATTGGTACACTGTCCCTTCTACCCATATTCCATTGGCCAGAGCAACTTACAAGCCATGGAGGTCAAGAGACGGCATAAGAGTTTGCTGAAGAATAGATTAATCTACCAGAGAGATCATTCCTATTTATTCCCTCAACCTACATTTACTGAGTGCCTACTATGTGGAGCACTCTGCCATACTGGGGGAGGATACATATAGTAAAAATAAATGATGAGGGTGATAATAGCTAATCCAAGGCCCAGTGTGTATTAGGTTCTAAATGAATATGTGATGAATGAATACCTGGAGTGTGGACTAGTGATGAGTATTTCACATACTCACTTTATCCTGCCATCCCCCCACCTCCCTGTTGAACAGGTATAATCATTCCATATCAGAAGAGTGCAATACTGTCTTGGCCTGTTAAAAGCTTATAATCATCTGATGTGAGGAAGGGAAGGGTTGGTGAAGGCACAGCTTTGGGAAAGAGGCAGGTATTGCACCAAAGAGGCTCAGGTTCAAATCTATCATGTGTTTATTTCCATGTACACCTCATATGCTGTCTTGGTTGCTAACTCTTCAAGTTGCCACCATGTACTAAGAATTGAGCATAGTACCTGGCCTATCATAGTTTCTCTAAATCACAAGACCTTTGCTTTCTTGAGCTCACATGCATTTTTGAAGGTTCTCTTCTATGCAGGCCTATGGTCCCAGGTGAAGAACTCTGCTCTAATTATTTATTCCATTGCCTTCTCCTTGTTCCTTCTACTCTTAAAAACTTCATCCAGTGAAAGAGATATTTTTCTGTATTTATGTCAGTGGATGAGATAGGAAAGCTCATATAATCCAACCCCTTCATTACATAGATGTGAAACAGAGACCCACAGAGGTTAGTTCATGTGCCCAAAGGCCCACAGCTGCTGCTAATGATAATAATAATAATATCCTCCAAGCAGATGACTTATGCTCAGATACAATTAGGTTTCATTCCCTCAATACCTGCTTAAAAACAGTGTCCATTCTGACCTATCAGTTCTATGAATCACATGGCAAAACGAGTTTTCTTCATCTTCATAGCCAAAGCTGTGGATGACAGAGACATACATGCCCAGTCTCAACTATAGAACCACTGTGGCATGGGTCCATTAGGACAGAGCCTGTGTCGTCTCTTCCTCTAGGTCTTCCCTTTCCACTTTGTCCCTTATCCCTCACCCAGAGCTGTGTGTACAGACCGCTAAGAATGCAGGATGGTTGGGGCTGAGACAGGGGCATTTGTCAAGCCAAGGGTGGAAGGCAGCTTACAGTTGGAGCAGGGGAGGATTTGTTCCTGTACAGTCCTGGAAATCTTATTTGGAGCGATTCTTCTATTCTTAGTTTTGAAGGCACTGTGTTCTCTGGTGCATTGTTTTAACAGCAGCCAGGAAATCAGTCCCTGCTCAGGGTCAGCAATGCCCCTGGTTCCTGCCTGTGGCCGCCCAGGTGGGAAGTGTTCCAGGACTGATATTTCATAGTCAGAATCATCGCCACCCTTTCTCCTTTTGTTGCCCACCTTGTCTGCATTTCCAGGAGGAAAAAGAGAATCTAGTGAATCTATTTTTTTTTATAGCAATAGTAGCTACACTTATTTCTATGAAAAAAAGGAAAATGCTAAAATCTAGATCTCAGCAACAGAATGCTGTGTGCCCTCTGAAGCAGTGTCGTCCCATAGAAATGGAATGCATGCCATAGGCGTAATTTTAACAATCCCAATAGCTCCATTAAAAGAGGTAAAAAGAAATAGATGAAGTTAATTTTAATGATTTATTTAGCCTAATATATCCAAATATTAGCATTTCAACATGTAATCAATATAAAAATTATTAAGGAGATGTTTCACCTTTTTTTTATAGTAGGTCTTCAAAATCCAGTGTATGTTATATACTGAGAGCACCTCTGAGTTCACAGGCCACATTTCATGTGCTCAGCACCCACATGTGGCGCATAGTAATCCCTGGATAGTGCAGGTCTCAAGCAGTGCCATCCAATAGAACTTTTTTTTTTAAAAAAATTAATTATTTATTTTTTAGAGAGAGGGGTAGAGAAGGAGAAAGGGAGGGAGTGAAACATCAATGTGTGGTTGCCTTTTAAGCACTCCCTACTGGGGACCTGGCCCAGTAGGGCCAGGCATGTGCCCTGACTGGGAATCAAACCGGCAACCCTTTGTTTCACAGGCCCATGCTCAGTCCACTGAGCTACACCAGCCAGGGCCCAACAGAACTTTTTATAGTGATGACAATATTTTATATCTGTGCTGTCTCCTGCAGAGGCCATTTAAATCCAAACAGCCACATGTGCCTCTAGATATTTGATATTATTAGAAAAATACTGATTTAAAATTCACCAAGGTATTATTTTTCATTTATCACATTGGCAGAGATTGAAAAGTTGGATAGCACTGTTTGGTGAGGGTGACAGGACCTTTTGTGCATGTCCAGTAGAGGAAAAAATTAGAATGGCCTTTATGAAGGACAATTTGGCAATGTTTAGCAAAATTACAAATATAGCTTCCATTGGGCCCAGAAGTTCCATTCTAGGATGTTGCAGCCTTTTATGCATATAGATTGGTTTATGTAGAAGAATATTTTCTGTACCAAAAGATTGGAAACCACAAACATAGGCAGCCCAATAGGGGGCTAGATAAATACATTATATACATTTTAAAAATGTAATTTGCAACTATTGAAAAAATGAGGCCAAGTTTTATTTGATATCATGGAAAGCTCTCCAAGGTATAGCATTGAGCAAGTGTAGAACAGTGCATATAGTGTGATGCCATCTGGGTAAAAGAAATAACTTGCTTATTTTTGTCTAGAGCAGCTGCAGAAGAATGTAAAAGGAACTTATTGCAGTGGTGCCTCCTGAGGGAGGAAGGGATGGCCGGGGTGGGAAAGAGGCCTATTTTACGGTATACCTTTTTGGAATTTAACCCCATGCACTTGAATTATCTACTCAAAACATAAATATTTAAAACATAAAAAGAAGAAACTGTAAGGGAAGGGTGAACCAGAGAAGGCTTCCTAGAGGAGATGACCTTTGGGTTGAATTGTAAAAGATGCATAGGAGTCCTTCTGGCAGGAGCAATTCTGAGGCTCAGAGGTATGAACAAGAAGGACAGGTTCAGATATCCATGTATACCTAGTGGTGGGCAGAGTACTCAGTGTACAAAATAGAGCAGTAATGGAGTTTGGACAGGAACTGGATAGACCATACGGGAAGATTTTTGTGAGCAGGGTTTGAATTTAACTCTGTGAGGCAAAGGCAGCCATTGACAGTTTGAAAGAAGTGGGAAATGATATGACTGTGTCTACGTGAAAGACTACTTTTGGCAGAGGGGTGGATGTTTTGAACCAGTGATTCGCAAAGTGTGATCAAGGACCCCTGGGAGACCACAAGATCTAGAAACTAACTATGTAATTACAAAACAAATTTTTCTTTGTATGTGTGAGCCAAAATAATAATCACAGATTAATTGCAGATGCAGATATATGAATCTAACTATCTTCTATGCAGCCAGAAATTCAGAAAGTTGTAAAAGTATGAAAGAGTGCTTCTCTTCTCACTATGTATTTTGTTTTGGAAAATATAGTTAATTTTTATTAAAATATAAATAGATTAATAAGTAATATCTTGTTCTTTTTAAAAGAAGGAATATTTTTCCTGTGCATGGTTAGCTGGGTCTTCTTCCTTCTTGTCCAATGCTACCAACATGGTGTTCAGATGCTTCACGGAGATTGGCTTTATGGTCTGTGTCTCACTGGGGCCTCATGCAGGGAATTTGGTCATGATTGTAGATGTTATCCATCAGAACAGGGCTTTGGTTGATAGACCTTACACTTAAGTAAGAAGATAGGCTATACCTTTCAAATGCATGGAGTTCACCGACTTCATCCTCGAGTTCTCATATGGCATCCTTCAGAAATATGTCCGACAAGCCTGGCAGAAGACAGATACCAGTACAAAATGGGCAGCCATGAGTTGAGCCAAGAAGATTGAAGCCAGACAAAAGAAATTCAAGATGACAGATTTCAATTCATACAAAGTTATGAAGACAAATAAAACAAGGAACTGAATAATCAAACGTAAAGATAGGAAGCTTCAAAAGGCAGCTTTCCTGAAAGCTTCTCCCAGAAAGGCAGCTGCAGCTAACGGTACATCTACAGGCAAGAAGGCTCCAGCTCAGAAGGATCCAGAAAGCTAGAGGCCAGAAAGCAGCTCCTCCCATAGCTCAGAAGGATCCAAAAGCTCCAGCCCTGCTCCAAAGGCATCTGGCAAGAAAGCATGAGAACTTAAGAAGCTATCATAAAGTAATAAATGTTCTTTTGGAGGGAAAAATGGGAGTATTTTTTAAAGTGCTCAATTTTATTTTCTAATATTGCAAATATTGATATAACCCACATAAACAAAAGCTCTTTGGGAACCTCAATGATTTTTAAAAGTATAGAGGGGTCTTGCCCTGACTGGGTGGCTCAGTTGGTTGGAGCATTGTTCTGTACACCAAAAGACTGTGGATTCAATTCTCAGTCAAGCCACATACTTGGGTTGCAGGTTCCATCCCTGGTTGGGGTGCATATGAAAGGCAGCAGATTGATGTTTCTCTCTCACAGCAATGTTTCTCTCTCTCTCTGAAATTAATAAAAAACATATCCTTGAATGAGGATTTAAAAAAAAGTATAGAAGGATCTTGAGATTAAAAAAAATCAAGAACTGCTGGTCTGGAAGTAAGGAGGTCCTGTGTGCTTGTGATTCTGGCTGGATCAAGATAAACATAGGGAAGCATGTGCAGCTATGCAAAGGTGAGTTAGGTAGGAGGCATGAACTAGCAGTGCTGGAGTTGATGTGCATTTTATGTGTCTGAGTGCAATGAAATGGTGTGGGCAGGTATGTGTGAAAGAGGGAGCAGGATTGATGGGTTGATTTTGACTAGTGGGAATGTTAGTGCATGTCCTATACTCTATTTCCGCATGTATAGATATTTCTGTTATTTCAGTCCTTTGCTGTTATAAATATCCTGAACATCCATGTAAAAGTTTCCACCCATGTGCAAGAATTGCTCTAGTGTGTCTCCCTAAAAGTGAATGCTGGGCAGTAAGGCATCACCTTCAGCTTGGCTGGGTGATGTAAGATTGTTCTCTAACTTAGGGCCCTCCCTCCAGCCCTGTATGAGAGTCCCCATTTCTCCAGCCCTTAGTATTGTTGGACTTCTAAATTTTGTCAATCCGATAGGTGTGAAATGACGCCTGACTGTTTTAACCCCAAACCCACCATCACTCCTATACCCACCCCCCACCTTGGAACATAAGATAGTAAGCTCTGAATTGTGGACCATTCAAAAGGTCTTTACCACAAGGAAACTGTGTGTGTGTGCATGCACGCGTGTGTGTGTGTGAATACACAGAAGCAGGTTCTGTACTGGTTCCCTGGGTGAGGAAGAAGTGAAAAATTGGGCCACTACTTTTTATTTTATATAGAAATCACTCAGTCATTGTTCTTGTGGTGTTTTCTGTCTTTTGAGATCAGTTGGGTCAGCACTAAAGGAGAAGAAGTCAGGGCCTTCTTAGCATTGCCTGGCCTGGGCTGGGGTTTCAGGAAAGGTGCAGTCTGAGGCCTTCAGCTGAGACCTGAAACTTTGGGCAAACAAATGTAACGTATGAGTCACTTTCTCTGGACTGGCCACATGTCCTCCCTGGGTCAGGGCTGTGTGCCTGAAGGCAGGGCTAGCCTCTCCAGCCTGAGACCTGTTTAGGTGCACAGGGTGCTCCCTCTGTTCAGAAGGGCCATGTGCTTGGTTTAACACTCCTCTATAGTCGTTGTGAAACTCAGTTTTTGGATAGAGGCCCCACATTTTCAATTTCCTCTGAGTCATTATGTAGCCAGTTTTGCCTAAAGCATCTTCGTGTCTCTCAGACTAACAAAGGTGGGGGCAGAGAGGTGCAGCCCCCTGGCTGTCACTGTTCTCCTCACTCTGTGCAAGGCCTGCTGTCCCCCCACCATAGACCCCAATGCTCTTGGGTGAAACACTCATTTCCTCATTTCATGCATTTATTCTCTTTTTCACTTCTTTCTCTCTCTCTAGATATACATGTATGTGTATACATGTATACACACACACAAATTCATATAAATATACGTATATAGTTGGTTCTCATTGTTCTAGATTCCATATTTTCCTACTTACTGAAATTTGTTTGTAAACCCCAAATCAGCACTCTCAACACTTTTGTAGTCATTTATGGACATAAATAGAGCAGTGAAAAGTTTGACATTCACCTTCCCAGCTGAGGTCCAACCAAGCAACACTCTGCCTTCTTGCTCTAGTTATCATACTGCAAACAAGTGTCTTTTTCTTGGTCTTTTCAGTGCCATGTTTTTCACATTTTTGTGGTTTTGGTTGATTTCACTGTTTAAAATGTGCTGCCCGTCCCCTGCCTCCTCCATGTGTTGTGCTGGAGTTCTTGAGCACAAGAAGGCTGAGATGTGCCTTACAGAGAAAGTATGTGTGCTAGGTAAGCTTTCTTCAGGCACAAGTTCTATAATTGGCTGGTAGCCATGAGTTCAGTGTTAATGAATCAACCGTGTATATTAAATAAATACACATAAAACAAGATACATATCTTGAAATGGTTAATGAAGATATTGTGACAAGAGGCTTGCAGGAACTTAACCCTGTATTTCCTCTAGGAGCAATAGTTCAGTATTCACAAACTTCTTGTTCACAAAGACTTACAGAACCTAATTACCACAAATAAAAGAACTGACTATATGTACATATGTACATATGTATGAAGGTCTGCCCAGAAAGTACCCAGCCATGTAATATGAAAAATAGAGACATTTATGGAAGAAGATATAAGAAACATTGTGTATAGGACAATGACACCTCAGTCCCCTTCAAAGCAGACACCTTGGGACTTCACACAGTTCTCCCAATCACCATCAGCTGCCCCATCATATTTTCCTGAATCTCACTGATGGTCTGAAATCTCTTCCCTTTCAAAGATGATTTTAGTGTTGGAAAAAGCCAGAAGTCTCAGGGCACCAAATCTGGGTTGTAGGAGTATGAGTCCCCTGAGTGATTTGATGTGTTGCCAAAAATCTCTGCATGAGACATGACGCATGAGCAGGCACATTGTCATAGTGAAGCTGCTGATCACCAGTTGCCCATAGCTGTGGCCTTCTGAATCATCTGAATAGTTTCCATAGAGGAGTATTCCAGCTTAAACTTGAAATGTGATGCAGATCCATTGCTCTACTTGCTCAGTCATTTTGAATGTGATGGCCACATAGTACACATGGTCACTTAACAGTGTCTACTGCCCCTACTGACTAGTCCAGTAAAGTCATCATTGTTCACACATGCGCATTCCAGTTCACCCTCCTTGGCTGCCAGGTTACATCAATGTCTGCGAACCATTGGTGTTATATTAGCAATGTTTAGATTTTTTTCTGGACAGACCTTGTATGTATGTATTGCATGTATGTGTATCTTTCTTCACCCTTCCTCTCTCCCTTGCTCATTCTCCTTTCTACTCTTTCTTCTTCTAATTCCTTGCATTTTCTCTTCCTTTTCATTGTTCATTGGTCTTTCTGGCATTAGCCGTGAGTCCTCAAAATGTACCCAGGGAAAATACTTTTGTCCACTTGTTCAGAGCACATTAGTGGGTCACTCTCTTTGTGTAGAGCCTTAGGACATTCTGGGACCTGAACACAAACCTTATGGTTCAAAAGTATCACCTACAGATAGGATTATTGTAATCCATGATTTTGAAGCAAATCGAGAATCTCATATTTATTTCTAAAAAATGTTTCCCAGTCTCTGCTCTTCTCATTGCCCTCTTTCCTCTCTGACCCAGCAAGCTCCTTGGCCACGTGTTTTCATAGAAGCAAACAATATTGGAAGGAAACTTCACAGGTCACCTAGTCCAATTCCCTTATTTTACAGATAGTGAAACTGAAATCTAGAGGAAAAGTAAACCACCCAAGGTCACATAGATAATTCGATGGCCTTAAAAAAATAGATAAAAACCAGGGAATAATTGTTCTCCCGTTGCTCCATTTTACTACTTATGCATCAGGTAAGAGAGAGATAACATCTGCTGTGTTCTGGCAACTTATGATTAAAATGTATAAAACAGATTTCTGTAAATTGTGTACATTTATAATAAAGCCAGAGAAAATATACAAGTACACATTTTAGAAAACTATTTAGGTTAAAACTTTTCTTTTACTGAAGTATTTGATAGATAAGTTTGCAACATACAGAGGGTTTTAAAATTCCTTGTTTGAGTGGTTTTCATCATCAAAATATCTTTTCTAATACATCCTAAAGTGGGTATCACCGGGTCCTCATGATATGTAACTTTGAGAGCCAGGACTGTGACAACAGAGGGGAGAAATCTCCCACAAAGCTGACCAGGAAACAGATCCAGCAGACCTCACTTCCCGCTCACTCCCCAAACCTTGGCCTCCACTCCCTCCCTTCCCCAAAATGGAAAATGTGCCCAGTAAAGATAACAGTGCCCATCCTTAAACAAAGCAAGGCTAACCCTTTGGGTCCCCCAAGTGCTCCCATTTCCTGTGGCTAAAGTTAGACCTATTAGATACGAATTTCATTTTTAATCCATGACTGGACAGTTAGAGGGCTACAAATTCTCTCCAGAAAAGATGGACAGGGAAAAGGAGGAGTCCCTTTACAGCCATCCCAGGGGAGAAGGGATCAGAGTGTTGCTTTTTCTGTACTTGTCATAAGCAGTAAATATGCATGGGACAGTTACTTTGTGTGAGAGTTATGAGACTGAGTTTCCACAAAGAAAGTGTTTCCTAAACCACACTCATTTGTGAATCACCTTTTACCACAGCCACACAGAAAAAAACTTAACATTTTCTAGAAAACAAAACCGTTTTTTCCTTATAGTTATCTTTAATGGAAACTTTATCATGATTAACAAAACCAATATACCTGCTATATGAGGTCTGTCTAGAAGGTCTCCAGCCATGTAAAATGAAAAATAGAGACATTTATTAAAGAAGATAAAAGATACAAGAAACATCATACATAGAACAATGATGCCTCAGTCTCCTTCAAAGCAGGCACCTTAGGACCTCACACAGTTCTCCCAATCACCATCAGCTGCCCCATCATATTTTCCTGAATCTCAATGATGGTCTGAAATCTCTTCCCTTTCAAAGATGATTTTAGTGTTGGAAAAAGCCAGAAGTCTCAGGGCACCAAATCTGGATTGTAGGGGGATGAGTCCCCTGAGAGATTTAATGTGTTGCCAAAAATCTCTGCATGAGACACAATGCATGAGCAGGCTCATTGTCATAGTGAAGCTGCTGATCACCAGTTGCCCATAGCTGTGGCCTTCTGAATCATCTGAATAGTTTCTGTGGAGGAATATTCAGGCTTACCTTGAAATATAATGCAGATCCGCTGCTCTACTTGCTCAGTCATTTTTAATGTGATGGCTACACAGCACACATGCTCACTCAAGTGTCTGCCATCCCCAATGACTAGTACAGTGAAGTCGTCATTGTTCACACAAGCACATTCCAGT
The DNA here is from genome assembly GCA_004027475.1 of Anoura caudifer. Lineage (NCBI taxonomy): Eukaryota > Metazoa > Chordata > Mammalia > Chiroptera > Phyllostomidae > Anoura > Anoura caudifer. The sequence continues at coordinate 135,451 of PVKU01000819.1, read as the reverse complement.
CCGCTCTCCTTGGCTACCAGGTTACATCAATGTCTGCAAACCATTGTTGTTATATTAACAATGTTTGGACTTTTTCTGGACAGACCTCATAAATAGACTATAACCACGAAGGTAAATAATACACAAAACAATATAACTAAATTCTAGCTAAATGCTATTGTACCTAGAAAAGAAGGATTGTGGTTGGTAAGCACTGGGTGGGTGTCATAGGTGACATAGCCCCAATCTGAGCTTTTCTCCTTTAAGCCAGTCGATTAATTAAAAACGTAATACCATGTTGTATATAATGCTCACTTTTCTGCCCAAATTTTTGAAGGAAAAATAAGGATGCACATTCTACATGGGTAGTACTAATTCTGTATCTATATAAATGTTTTTCATTCTTTTATTTATGCTTATGCATTAAATGTGTAACTGTAGAAAGCAATAATGGTATCAGTATGCAAAATAATACCCTGAAGTATGATAATCAATTTTATTTCTAAATATAAATAAATAAAAATTGAATTAAAAAATTAAAATGAAAGATTTTTTTCCTGAAAATTTGGGCCAAAAATGTGGATGCATATTATACATGGTCATGCATCATACATGGCAAAATATGGTAGCTTTCTTTTTGTATAATCTGATGCTAGGTAAATCTTGTTGTAGCAAACTCTCTCAGTGCCCCACTCATATCCCTTAGGCTCACTTCAGATCTACCTGTAGAGTCCCCTGTACCCACCTATGACTTCCTTTGTCCTTCTACCTGAGGGGTTGTCCAGTCAAGAGGGTTAACATCCCAAGGAGCCCCTTTCCATCAAAGACAGGCAAGAGTTGGTAGGCTGAATACTTCTACTTCCTGATGCCTTGGTGGGAAACTACGAGGTATGTCCTGTAGTCTATTGGGAGGTCCTCAGTGGATTGGACTACAGCTGCCCATAGCTATACCCTGCTGACTCCATATCCCACTGTGGCTTCCCTCCTTTCCCCATTGCACTGCCCCACTTCCCACAGTTCTTCCTGGCATTCACCTCCCACATGAACAGCTTATACCTACACCTTTACCCCAGCATCTGTTTTGAACAGAACTCAAACTAAGACAGCTGGTAAGCATACTGCCTAACACAGTCTCACAAACCACTGTGGCACCAGACCTGTCCCTTGGGAAATACTACCTCAAGGTATATACCCAATTAAGCAACTTACCATTTTCCTTCTTTAAAGTTCAAAAATGTATTAAACTTTGTATTGCTCAACTCTCTCTGCCATTTTCTCTAACATATTGGTGATGCTGTGTTCTGATGAGTAACACTGTATCCCATTTTTGCTCTTCCTCTTCCAATATGGTATTATTACAATTGGCTAATAAACTTAGTGTTCACAAATTTGCCCATGTAGTTAAATCACAGTGATTTAACTACATGGGCAAATTTGTTTTTTTGGTTTTTTTTTTTTTTTTTTTTTTTTTTTTTTTTTTTTTTTTTTTTTTTTTTTTTTTTTTTTTTTTTTTTTTTTTTTTTTTTTTTTTTTTTTTTTTTTGCCGATGTGAGACATCCAGTGAGTAGAATAGCACTGTCCATTGTGGTCACTCAAAGTAAATGTTTACTGATGAATCGTTGATGAGCTCTGGCTGAAACACAGCAGGCCAGTGTTGCCAAACTTAGAGAACCACTATTTGGCAAGCTTTTGCAACATCGTGATGAGAACTTGGAGCCCAAAATTAGGGAGATTGAAAAAGTGCTTCTGCAAGATGAAGCTTCAGATTTGGCATGGGTCCCATTAGCAGTTTCAAGGCAGAACTGAAGTTCTAATGCAGAGAGGGTTTCTTGTTTTTAGGTTTGAGTCTATGCCTGGAAAGTCTGGTCCCATGGAACCTAGACTGTTCAGAGAGTGGGGAAGTCCAGGATGCGATACATTCCTGGATATATCAGGTAATCACGTGCATGGGCACTGGCCAATCAGCATAGGCATCCCGTACTGTGTGTGGGATATATGGGAGGAGAGAACTTGAACCTTTAATGATGAGAGGTCTTTAGAAGCTCTCCTTCCCTACCCATCCCCACCTTTGCTTGGCTGGCTCTGTCCTATCACTCAAATGCATGTCCCTCCTCCAACAAGCCTCCCTGACCACTGTCTGTAGTGGCTCTGCCCCTACCTCCTTTCTTATTTGCCCTGGTTTACTTTCTTCATAACACTTTGTGTACTTTATAACTAGTTTGTTTATTTGCTTACTGGTTTATCATCTCTGCCCCTAATGTTCCCTACTCAACTATGTTCTTCCTGAGGGCACAGACTGTGTCTCTTTGCTGACCAGGATGTCTACTGTATCCTGCACAGTGCCTGGCATATCATAGGTGCTCCATAAAATAAATGTTGAATGAATGAACCTATCTAATGAAATTCATTTTTCTGAGTTTCCTGTTGTTCCTGAGATTCTCTTGTCACAATTCAGCAATATTGTGGGCCCCAGAGTAAAAAATGAAATTTTATGGGTGGCATGTCTTAATGTTTTTAGTCTTCCTGAAAAGAAACTCTGTAGCTTTATACTTGCCATTTGGGGATAGGTGGGTTACTTCAGTCAACAAACATTTGTTGAGCTTTTTCTGTATGTTGGGTTAAGCTTCAGAAATGTCCAGGAAAATTCTGGACCTGAAATCATTCTATTCTTAATAAAACACCGATTTCCTGGGAAAATGGACTAAATGCTGGATAAATATGCCTTGCTTCTGCAAAATCCAGACCTTGGTTTCAGACTTCAGGATAAAAGTGATTGGGATGGGCTTTGAAGCAAAAATCAGGATTATAAAATTTAGTGCAAAGTACTTCCCCCCTCCCAGCAGCCCATTTGTGGCTCACCACAACTTTGGCTTTTTTACTCAGAACTTGACAGGACATGATAGTACCATTAAAGAAGGGCTGTTCCAAATACCTGCATGTCTCTGGTGTTTGGGGGCCCTTTGCCTCCCTCCTGTAATTTGGGGTTGTGGTGAGGCCCTCCTCCACTTTCAAAGACAGCTGCAAAAGGAAAATGTCCCTCTAATCACAGTTGACGTCTGTCCAGACACCACACCATAACAGTAACTGGTTTTCACATTATTGTTCTGATGGCTTCTCTACACACTGTTTCCAAGAGTATTATTCTCAAGTTGGTCAAGACAACTACCCTGAAAAGTGGCAACTTTCTCTGTGCTAATGAACTCTACCTGCACAGAGAGAAGGGTCTTTGTCACATGGACAGTCCATGGCTTCTCTGGAATTGCCTCCAGAGGCAACATTGTAAGGAATTATATTAAGAGACATTGTGCCCTGGCCAGTGTGGCTCAGTTGGTTTGTTGGGCATTGTCCTGCAAACCAAAAGGTCACCAGTTTGAATCCTAATCATGACATGTGCCTGGGTTGCAGGTTTGGCCCCTGGTTGGGGGACATGTGGAAGGCAACAAATTGATGTTTCTCTCTCACATAGATGTTTCTTTCTCTCTCTCTCTCTCTCTCTCTCTCACACACACACATAGATGTTTCTCTCTCTCTCTCTCTCTCTCTCTCTCTTCCCCCCATCTCTTTCTCTCTCAGAAAAGAAAGAGGGAAAGAGGAAGAGAGGCAGGGAGAGAGAGATCTGTATATTCAAGTACCTTGTTTTAAGGAGAAGGGTATTATTACACAGTTATTTTGCTTACGATTGTTTCTTTCTCACTAAGAGAGAGGAACATCTTTAAGGATAGATATCTGTTGTGAGAGTTTCCAGTTTCATTTGGGAAAGGGCAATTTTTTTAAATCGAATTCTTAAATTATATTCTTCTTGGGCCTAAGGAATTGTGCTCCAGTTACTGCCAATCAACTTCTGCTCAGTGCCTGGGTGGACTTGCTGCCTGTAGGAGCGCAGGGCCCACACCCCAGGGGCTGGCAGATAGGAAAGGCAGAAACACAAATGAGTGAAGAACTGAGAACTCTCCTTGTAAAATCGGGTCTCTTGGATAAGCACATTTGAACCCAAATTGTGTGGTTGGACCTTCTAAATTGGTTAGTTCAATGGAGTAATTCTCTAGAAATTAAGAAATTATTTGGACATTCCCTGAACAATATGGATAATGTTTTTGTCAAATCATTCCATATGGGAATAATTTTTAATAAGTGGGAGTTCATTATATTGTTAAAAATAAGTGAATAAACAAATACAAGAGGGCCAGGGAGGCATCAGTATTAATAATGTTTTATGAACCAAGGTTGTGATTAATCCAAGTCAGTGTACTTGAGACCCAGTAGAAAAATAAAATAAAATAATTATAATTATTAGAGGCCTAGAAAAAAGTGCTCTGACTAATTTGATTTTGTGCCTTTGTCATATCCCATTATTAAAAATCTTTGTGAATACAAATCCCTTCTGCCGCTTTAGACTGGTGCCCATAATGGAGTTTTTCTAGAAAAGTCTTTCTGGAAAACATACTTGCTAGCTGTCTGCCCTGGGTGGACGAGTTTTCTGTCTTTTTTCCTACTCCTCTGGCCTTGAGTGCTTTGGAGGGAAAAGTGGTCTGTAAGTGTTTGTGAAACAGCAGTGACTCTGGCTGTTGGTTGGCCGTCGAGGCTGGTGGTGGCACAGAGGGCTGGCTGCGTCTCCCAGTCTCCCACTTGCTTGGTTGAGTATGTTTTCCTTCCCACAGAAGAGGAAGACCTTTCCTTGGCCAAGAACAACTCACCTCTGCTTCCAAACTAGCTATGGGTCCCATGTTCAGTGGTCAAAATCAGGGGCTTTTCCTGGTTCTCAAAATCAAGTTAATGGGTAGACTTTTATACATTTCAAATATTTTCTCCATGACTTTTTCCCTGTGGTGGTGGTTCTCACTTCCTGTGACTGCTGCTGTTGCTACTACTGATCCTGAACACTTGAGTAGGGACTGTGTATCAGGCATAGTGCTGAGCCCTTTACCCACATTCATCCATTTAACTCTCACAATAACCTTTGTATTCTCATTGTATAGATGAGAAAACTGAGGTTCAGAAAGGTGAAGTGATGTGCTTAAGATTCTACAACAAATGAACAGCATAACTAGGGTGCAATCCCACCAAGTCTTACTTTAGAGCTCACTTAGCATTTTCAAACCACCATTAATGACATCTGAGTGCAAAATCTCATATTTTGTTTGTTAAAATCTATTTACCAATAGCTCAGAGAGCACCAAGATTTTCAGGTTCCACACCTTGTGAGCATACTGAAAAGTCTAGAAAAAAGGAATAGTGTTCCTTGATGCTGGAAAAGAGAGGATATTTTAAAAATAAGAGCAAAATACTCCAGCAGGGTATTAAAAATGGAGTGAGAATCCCTTCTTGATTCTCTTGCTCACCCCTGTAGCTTCAGACAGTAGAGAAACAAAATGTAGATCCTTTCCCTGCTCAAATGTGAGGTAGTGAGTCAAGTTCCAGCCAAAGGCAAGCACAAGAACACAAAATCCTTCTGCTAATCTCTCCCCAAAGAAGGTGCAGATGAAAGGCAAGGCATCAAAGCCTCTGCAACCACCAAAGTTGTTTGCCAGCAAAGAGATAAATCAAAAAGGTTTGAGATCTGGTTTGAATTTAATAATTATAAATGACTAATCAGGGGCAATTTGCTGTCAAGTTGGGAGCTGCTCTCTCTCCATCAGTGCCTCTTTGCTGATCTGGTCACTTGGTTATTAAATAGAAGTGCCCTCTGATTAAATTACAGGGCTGTTCTGACACCAGTCAATTCAATCTTGGCCATTTAAAATGATCTGGCGTCGCATTTGTCCTGTCTCTGTGCATGAAGTGGGAACAATGTATAGCAAATGTGACTGAAGGTATCCAGAGAACTCCCATTTCTAACCCTGTGCAAGTGATGTGGCTTAGAGGAGGGTCAGAATGTACCCCAGGTCCCCTATCCACCCTCTTGCGGGGTCCCGTGTCTCCAGCACCCACCCCGCTGCCTCTGAAAGTCAAACAACAACAGAACAGCAGTGACAATTGTAGTAATAGTAAATACAGTAATAACCACAGTAGTGATAACAATTTCCATTTTTAAATCTCTTGCCATTTGCCTGGCCCCATTTTAAATATTGTATCTCCTTTAATCCTGGAAATAGCCCTATGATGGAAAAATCAAAGTTTATAGAAGTGTTGTATAGACAAATACATCCCACACACCTAGAACCTGGCCCACCATAGATCATCAGTAACTGACTGTTGAGTGAGTAACGGATAGAAAAGTAACTTGCTCAAGGTCACACCAAATAGCAAATGGTGGAGATGGATTTTGAACTCAGGTCTATCTCATTTATGCTCTTAATTGAAGTATAGGTAAATGCGTTGTGAGCCTTCTTATGTTGTTGTAAAACACATTGTTTTAAGCAAATATTTATTTCTATATCACTTTAATATATTAATTTAAATAAAACACATACTGTTTTAAAACAATGTAAAAAGAGAAAGAGCATTGCACAGCAGAAGAATGAGTGGTTTGGGAATCAGGCTGGCCTGAAGAAAAATCCCCTCTGCAGCATTTTCTAAGCTTGTGACTTTGAGCAAGTCACTAAAGCCTTTCAGCTTGATTGTCCTCTGTAAAATGAACACAGTACTTAATGAAAATGAGTTAAAGAAAAGCTTACATGGACCAGTCCTTTAAATTGTGAGCACACCAGGTGGCTTACTGCAGGTGCCCGGTTCCCTTCACTTGTGTATTGAAAGGTGCCTGGTGATTCTCCTTTGATTCTTACACTCAAAATCTCTAAGGATTCCAAGGTTTGGGTATAGAGAGAATGCAAACTGAGCCCAGTAAGGATAAGATATTTAGGCCTGGATCAGGACCAGCTCTTCTGAGATTAGGGTCAGTGCTCTTCACAGAGAGCCTTGCCCAGAACAACAGAAAAAGCAGTTAGTTGTTCATGGACAATTTACTAATGAGATTTAGATGTCTTCCCTGTGCTATCAGAATGTAGCTAAGCCTGGAAGGAGGCAGCCATAGAGTGACCCCAGGAACAATGACACATGGTGAAAGTGGGTTGGAAGGAAGACAGGTGAAGGCTTAAAGTTGAGGCAGCAGGATGGAGTCACCAGTAACATGTTCCAGACAGAGCCCACCTGATCCATTCTGAGATACCTGTGTCTCCATCAGATCTCACATCTGAATATACAAAGGGCTTTTCTCTGTTGCATATTAACAAAGGGCCTCCTGGTTGTTTTTTGATTTGAGAAGCATGAGAGAGGTTTCCCAGCAGCCAAACACTTCTAGAAACTGTCTCCATCAAATATGTAACCGACAGGGCTAAGGGTCAGATAGTACATTCATGCCCTTTGTTTTCATAAATTCCCCTCTGTAAGTGCCTTTCCTTCCTGCCCAGAGAGGTACCTCAGTGTTCATACAAAGGGCTCAGGTACCCATTTAGTTTATTATTTCATTCAGCTGACTATTTCTTTTCAAGCGAGGTGTTATCAGTCTTGGATTCCTTGTTCCTAAAGCACAGAGGCTGAATCTCCATGCTGTTGCTCAGGACAGTGTGTGGATAGATGCCCTCGCCATGGGTATGCCTCACCCTTGAGCAGATCTGACATTCCTTTTCATAGAAGGAGTGGAAGTCACAAATGTCCCACTTGCACCAATGTCTGAACAGCCTTCATTTCTTTTGGCCTGCCTATGTATTCGAAGGAAAATAAATACCCCCACTGGTAACCTTATTTGAAAAGCAAGAATTGTAGCTGGAACTTGTGGGTTTTGAGTCTCCAAGGAAATTTGAGGTTGAAGAATTTCAGCCTTCAGTGATTTTGCTTTTGAGGTTTTGATTTAATTTTGGCAGCCAGGTGGTTAGCGGAAGGGAAGGGTGTCACCCCAAGAACACTGGCCTCCTTTATTCATTCTTTTAGTCACTCATTCAGAAATTATTCATTGACCTACCACACAGGGCACTGGGGTTTAAAGTTATGTGCTCAAATCAGAGAGCACAGACTAAGGTGCAATTATTGAGTTCACCCAGGGTGCTGTGATTTCCATGGCTGAAATGGAGTGGACTGTGTGTTGGCTTCAGTAAATTTGACAAGAATAACAGGTTGGGTCTGTGGCTCCTCAAATTAGCTGAGAACCTGTGCAACCAAGTGTGTAAATGCAGACAGTTCACACACGGTGTCATTCCTGCTTAGGAACTCCCCCAGGGAAGCCGTGCATGGTTTCTGATGCACAGGGGGAGGAGTAAAATGGCTCATTCCCCAGCCTACCTGGGACCACGCAACCTTATCTAGTCTAGATAGGCATACTGTTTTCAAGGCCAATCCTCTAGCAGAATAAAAGTTATAATGATGTTGCCTCACAAATTCCTGATGTTGAACACTTTCTTAGACCTTCTTGGCGGTTGTGATGTGCTCTCCCAGACTCTGGGACAAGACAGTGGGGAAACACATAGCTTGAAGCCAGTAAGATATAGGTTTGAATCCAGGCTCTGCCACTTGCAAATTATAGAACTTTGGGCAAGTCCCTATCCCTCTCTGAGCCCCTGTCTCCTCCTCTGTAAACTGGATATTATTCACCTACCTTGTGGAGTGATCATGAGGATCACAAATGAAATCATGCATATAAGGATTTAGCTCTGTGATCATTATGTAGTGTGTGTTTCATAGGCTAAAGCTGCCATTATCAGTCTGAGTAATATCTTTATTAATTACTTCGGTGAAGTTCAAAATAGGCAGTATCCTGCCACACCCTGTATTCTAAGATGTTCATTTGTCTATGTTTCCAGGGCTTAACTTTGCCACTGGTGATTTATTCCATGAACTGTTGCTTAGATCATTGGCATGAATGAGCTCCCCAACATTTTAGAAATTCTTGGGTGGAATTTAGAAGTTGTTGGGTGGGATGTTCAGCACGTGCATGGGGCTGTTTCATGTGCACACTCACCATCACAAGGGTTGATTAGGCTGGCTGGGCTGGGGGAATGGGCGCCCTTTTGATTCTCTCCACTTCCTTCACCCGTGTCCCTCCTGGAGTTGGGTAATTGGTGAAGAGGACAAGTTTCCCAAAGAGAACAGGGCCAAGGGCATCAACAACAACAACAAAATTAAGAACTATTCCTCTGGGAGGAGTTGGCCAAGTAACCAGGCACTACAGTAGGTTCTAGGAAGATGACTGTGACAGACCAAGTCCTGCCTTCATGGACTCACATCTTATGAGGTCAACTGAAAACCATAAAACACAACACTAAAGTAAATTATCTTCATAAAATAGGCATTTCCTGCTAGTTTCTCTCTCAGCACCTCCTCTGATTCATTCACAGCAGGGATCACAATCTAATTATTATTTTTTCTTTTTATTCCCAATTACTTGGCAGAGATTACACCTGGCTCATTCACTGCTGTATCCCTGGACTCAGAGCAGGACTTCGCATCTCAAAAGTGCTCAATGAACATAGAGTGAATAGACAAATGACAAAGTGCTGCCTTGTGAAATTTTTGCTTTGGGCCAGCATTTCAATTTCACATTCCTTCTTTGTTGTTGGCAGTGGTCAGTCACCACCCTATATAGTGGAAATTGAAACGAAAATACATTTTCATAATCCCTTCAGCTTTTATTCCATAAAATTTCTGGGTTTCTTAAGAAGCTCATTTTATCCCAGATTAACTGTCCATGGCTTAATTAAAAAGTCAACTAGAGGACATTTATCTTTTCTGGATTTGACACTTGTATGTAGACGTGTCTGGGGTTAGGGGTGCTCAGGAGACTGGGTTTCAGTGCTGAGTAGTGTGTTGAGTTGGTCTGGAGAGGGCTGAATGCCTATGAGGAAAAGAGCCTCTTACTATCATGCCTTGTCCTTTACCAGGGTGGGCTTCTTGGGGTGACAGGCTACTGTTGATGTGCCATGTTGATGACATCATTAAGTCCCAGGAGTGGAACTCTAACAGCATAAAGTTCTATAATCTGGCAATACCAGGTAGCTGTATACATCTGTATAGCTTACAGTTCGGGTAATACAGAACCATTTATTGTGCTTCTACTATGTGCCAGAATTCATTCCAGGAACTATATACAAATCATCTATGAGTTTTACAACAGCCTGACCTGGTAGACATTATTTCCATTTCACAGATAACATCTAAGATCCTCAGCCTCCTCTTGGCATTTCTGAAGATCCCTGGTATATAATACTGTAGCCTGTCAAGGCAAGAGAAGCTGGGCTCAGGAATAGCCCAGGTTGTCCTCAGCCACAGCACACCAACACAGCTGTTCCCTACTCTTACCCCACACCCACTACCCCTGTACTAACTGATTGGAGCCTTCTGCTATTTGCTGTGCTATGTAATCCTTCTCAATACAGCTCTCCAGGCAGATACTACCAGACATTCTGGATTGTAGATGATTTATAACCTATTTGTCAATCATGCTTTAAACAGTGTATGTAAAGGATTTTGCCCTAGGAATTAGAATCCTGGATTCAGAGTGTTACACTGCAGCTGTGTAACTTTGAGCAAATTACTTATTTCCTCTGACCTCAGTTTATTTACCTGTAGAATGGGAGTTCTCCATTGCCGTACTTGCCTCTTGCTTCAAAGTCACCATATAAGTATAAGCTAGTGGATTGGCTCCACTGATACCACAGTGCTGCTTCTAATTGTAACTAGATATGATTTAGTAAGGGTCAGGACCCTATGCAAATGTGAAGCATTCTCAAAAATGGCAAATGGCTACCAACATCTTCTCAAGACTACCCCAAAATGGAATGTTTGACTCCCTAAGAACTTGGCAAGCTCGTTAATTCCTGAGCACCATCCCAGAATGGCTGGTTTAGAAGTCCTGGCTCCTGGCATTGGATTTCTGAATCATTCCTCTGCTTGAGTGCGGTAACATATAGGATCTAGGACTTCACTACTCTGGATAGAACCTTTGGGATTTTAAATATCTAGGTAGCTGGCTATGGCAGAGGAAGCCCCAGTCCTCTCCCACCTTTGTCTGGCAAACTCTTATTCATCCTTCTGGCCTAATCAACTGTCTCTTCCTTGGAGAAGGCCTTCCCAACCTCCACCCAGTCCAAATTAATTAATCCTCACCACGTTCCCAGAGCCCTCCAGCCCATGGTTTGAGCACCTACTGTGTACCAGGAGCTCCACTAAGCTCTAATATATGTTACCGTAATTATTCCTCCCTCTTTGAGAATGGAAGCAAATGTCCTCACCCCCATATTAGAGTTGAGAAAGGGTGACTCAGAGAAGTGAAGTGACTTTCCCTAGGATATTTGGATCTTACTGTATTATGGTTAATCATATCAGAGCCTGTCCTTCCTCCATGAATGTAAGTTCCTTAATCATGGGAGTTGCTGATGTTTGCATTCCCAGGAGCAAACACATGGCTCATAGTAGATATATGACACATCTTTGTTGAAGTGAAGTGAAGAAATACTAGAACAATGATAGTAAGATGGACAAGGATAGGTCTGGTTGCTTTCCAGTCTCTGCCAGTGTTCACTCTCAGGGTCTGGTAGAGGAGGAGAAGGGGTGGACTTCTTTGAGGGATGAAGGCTCTTGACTCCATTGTCACTTCTTGTCAGCGATTTGATCCTTCGGTAGCTTTGTGCCAAGTAGGATAGGGAGACTTAGCAAGTCACAAATTAGGGACTCAGTACTTGCCTGGTTGGTTGAGCTGGGATTCAGAAGAGAGGTGAATATGCCTTTGATGAGCCTTTATTGTGGTTTGTAGATGGAGTTTCTGTTCTTTTTATATAGAGGAAAATATATTTTTCTTCATCTAACCTGGCAGACTTCCTTGGTCATAAGTTCATTTGAAGTACAGTGTTCTTCATTTCAAGTAATAACTTTTCTGAATCACAGTGTTTATGGCTATAAAAGAGAAAGGAAGATTGGAGATGGTGTGTAAGGTTCTTTCCAACATTCTGGTTCTGTGATTACATCAGGATCCTGGATGAAGTTTAGAACAAATTTCAATTACCCAAGTACAAAGCAGCTCTAAAAATGGAATATCTCTAAGTGAATTAAATTTTCTTTCCAGTCTAGTTTTTTCTTCCAAGCTAGAAAGAATCTCAATTATGTGTCTAAATTTGTAAATCTTGATATATGAAGACATTTACCAAAAAAAAGAGAAAGAAATACAAAGAGGAACAAATTATAGCAGCATGAATATAAATAATAAGGCAAACCGATTACCCTAGAGCTTAATATTTCCTTGTATATAATTTTATTTAATTTTTTGGTAAAGATGTTGAAAACATGTATTTTTTTTATTGTTCACACTATTACAGATGTTCCCTACCCCCCACTCCCACCTTTGCCTACCTCCACCCAGCTCCTGTCCACCTGCCTTCTCCACACTGTTGTTTGTATCATGGGTCATGCATGTATGTTCTTTGGCTAATCTCTTCACCTTCTGTTATCCGGTACCCCAATCCCCTCCCCTCTGAGATCTGTCAGTCAATTCCGTGTGTACATGCCTCTGAATCTATTTTGACACTTCCCCAAAGAGGACATTCAGAGGCCAATAGATACATGAAAAAATGCTCAACATCACTAATTATCAGAGGGATGCAAATTATAACTGCAATGAGGTATCACATCCCATCTGCCAAAATGGCTACTATCAATAGATCAACAAAGAACAAGTGCTGGTGAGGATGTGGAGAAAGGGAAACCCTCGTGCACTGTTGGTGGGAATGCAGATTGGTGAGGCCACTGTGGAAAACAGTATGGAGTTTCCTCAAAAAATTAAAAATGGAACTGCCATTTGACCCAGTGATCCCACTTTTGGGACTATGTAAGAATCCAGAAACACCAATCAGAAAGAATATATGCACCCCTATATTCATAGCAGTGTTATTTATAATAGCCAAGATCTGGAAACAGCCCAGGTGGCCATTAGTAGATGAGTGGATTAAAAAACAAAACAAAACTGTGGTACATTTACATAATGGAATTGTATGTATCTGTAAAAAGAAGGCACTCTTACTCTTTGCAACGGCATGGATGGACCTGGAGATTATTATGCTAAGTGAAATAAGGCAGAGAAAAACAAATACCATATGATCTCACTTAAATGTGGAATCTAATGAACAAAATAAACTGAAGACCAAAATAGTTTTCTGGACTTCCTTAGGCTTTCTTAGAAGTGTTCATTTACATGGCTTGGTTAAAGGTTTTGGGCAACCAGATGGGAATGACAAGGATTGCATGTACTACTTGACTGCTTTTTTTCTTTCCTTAATCAAAGTCATAATCCATGTTTGCATATGAACTTCATTTTATCGTTTTCTTTACAGCGAAAACGGAAGCAGAGCGCCCAAGATGAAGATGCTGTTAGCCTTTGCAGTCTCGACATAAGTGTAAGTACAGTCCTTCCTACTCGCCTGCCATGGGAACACCTCTCATCTCTGAGTCTATTTGTTAACATGCTGTGCATGTTAAGTTAAGTGGGCTTCTAGGATCTAACTATGGCAGTTGTGACCTGAGGAAAAACTCTTTTTAAAAATATTTCATTTTTACTGGAGAAAGCTTTGTGTCCAACTTAAACTTCCAAGCCAAGTTGTTTATTGCCCATGTCCTTGCTTTCATAAAATGAATTATGAGCTTAGTGCATCTGGTTAGAATCTAGAAAAATTCCACCATGCTATTTTAGAAGCTGGTTCCAGAAGATGGACCAGATGTTTGTCCACCTTCGGAGAAATTAGCAAGTTGTCCCAACTCAGCAACTGGGTAGTTTGAAGGCCAGAAATCCCCAGGAGTATGGCTGAGTGAGTGACTTTGGATTTAACAGATCTTAGTTTGAGTTAAGATTCTCCACTTACATTTGTGTGACACTTTTTCTCACCACTGATTCCTCATCTGGAAAATACGGATGAAAAGACTTAACCTAACAAAGTAACAAAGTTTTTGTGAGGATCAAATAGAGCAATAAAAGTGAGAATACTAAGCACATTACCTGGCATGTACTAGGCACCCACCAAATGTTAGCCTCATTGTGTTTTTCTTTAAAAGCAGAGTTTTGCAAAACATATTTAAGTGATATGGTAGTTGAAAGATGGTGATGATAGAAGTAAAAAGCTTTATGGGCCTGGATTTCCCAGGCCCATATCCTTGAATGCTTAATTTCAGTAACTTACTTTATGTGGCTTCCTTGTCTCCCCATGGCACAGTGGGTGCCTACCTGAGCCTCTGATGCCCTCCTTATCTGGGGCTGGGGATGGGTAGGAATTCAGGCTCTCCCTGGGCCCCCCAAGTCTATTCACCTTTTGCCTGTCTTGGAGTTTAAATGCTGTGCATGTTGCATCCATCTAACATTGGACCCAGGTCTTTCTCCTCGGACACCAGAGAAGCCATTGTTGTAAGATGAGAAGACTTCTATGCTGAGAACTGGTCTGCCTATAACGGTGTAACTTCAGCCATCTTCTCCGCTTTCTGGGCCTCAGTTTCCTCATTTGTTCTTTAAAAAGGGGTTTGAGATCAATTATTCTACAACCGTTGTGAAAATTTGAATCTTCATAGCACATAGCTTATTAGGTTCTTATCTGACAACATTTAATTACCCATGTGAACAATACTCTTTGAGTTATTTTTAATCGTTGCAGAGTTTTCTGTGATACAAACAGCCATGATAGAATGAGCCTGAGCCATGATCTAATTAATGTGCTTGCACATTTTAATTTCACTACATGGTGTTTTTTCCAGCCCTTACGCCATCAGATTGATGGAGTTGGACCAGTTTACTAGGTGCCATTGTAACATTACTTCTGGGTTTTACTTTACTCAATGAATGTTTTATTATTGACAAGTATAATCTATGGAAGTTTCCTTATCAGCAATAAGTTCTTTATGTTTGAATTTTTTTATTTTGTGGCAATTATTAGAATCATTGACTTTCAAAATTTAAACCATCATATATTCTTATTCTCTCACTTTGAAAATGAAGAATTAGAAGCTCAGGGAGGCATAGTGATTTAGGCAAGACTTTAATCTAGGTCATTTCTAAGATCATGCCTCATCTTTCATTATTATGTTTTTAGGAAAACATGTTTCTAGTAGCTTTTTATCAAAAACCACTTTTATATGAAAAAATTAGTATTTGCAGTTGTGAGTTGTGATTTGTTTTTTTTTTTTTATTTCTCTCTCTCTCTCTTTAACTATCTCATATCATGTTTTGTCACAGTAAAGAGACTTTTATGAAAAATAAATCTACCTTTAAGCTTAGGGATTCAACTATAGCCAAACTCCTTTCCAATTTGCCTGGCATTTTTCCTGAATCTTAGCAATTCCAGATTCCAGAGCCTAGGCCGAGTTCCCTCCAGATATTGTCACACAGTGTTATAATAATTGTAAATGTTAAGAGAATCCCAGAAGCTGTTGGAGGACATGAAAACTGGCCTTGTGCAGCTTTACTGACTGTCCAAGTCACATGAAGATGACAGGATGTGTGACTGAGATGTGGCCACAGAGGAAGTGGTACTGATTTTCAGCGCCTTACACCTAGCAGACATTCAGTAGAGATGAGTTGAATCAAATGAAGTGGTGGGTGAAGTCACTCATAAGAAGATATTTTGCCAAAAAGGAAACAATGTCTAAATAAATATGAGTCTAATAAAGTAATTGTTTTGATAAATGACCTTTGTAGGCTATTCAAAGGTGCTTTTAAATGGTGATATCCAGTAGAGTTATAGTCCCTTGACTAACCAGCAGCATTGCTGCAGTCGTTTGGAGCCTGTTTCTATGTGTAGTGGAAAGTAGTACCTGAAAAAGAGGTGGTTCCAATGGGTGACTCATACTGGAGGAGGTGAGGGTTTGGGAAAGTAATATTAGTAACTCTTGATTTTTATTCCATTTAATAAGTGGAAAGACATTCACCAGATGTCTCTGAGCAAGAAGTTGCTAGATGAGGGGACAGAGGTGTTTTGAGGGTCATGGTCAAGTTTCGATTGAGTCCCAGCTGAATGCTGTGTACACAGCATTACTAAAAGTGAGTTCTTGGTAAATAGTTATTAGTTGATGGATTTTAAAAATAAAAAACAGTGAGTTCTCCAGGATATGGGGAATTCAACACATATACCACTTTTAAAGAAATATATCTGCAACATAAAATTGGGAAATGTTAATGCAGACAAAATCTTCTTCCTTTGATTAAAAAGTACATATAGAGCCCCTCAGGGTGTCTGAGTGATGATAACACCAGACAGTTCCCTCTGACATCTGGCTTTATTTTAAAGCCTCGGCTGATGATTCTGATAGGTGCCTGGAAGGGAGTTTTCCTTTTAAACTCCTCTCCAACCTCTTATTGAACTTGGGCTTAGAGACCAAATAGGAATGGATAAGCTAAGAAAAGAGCTTATTGTTATGGAACGGGATCCTCAATTGTTTGGGGGACCACAGACTCCTTTAGGAATGTGATAATAGCACTGAGCTCCAGAAACTTTTACAAGATTGATGTGTGAGTTCATGGGCCCCATGGAGCCCAGCCAAGACCCCTTGTTAAGAGTTCCTCTTGAAATAATGTTGGAAAGATCTTAAAGCACAGTGACGTATCTCCAAAGAACTATCCTCCCACCTTCACCCCTACCACTTGGTGAAAAATGAATTGTGACTGGTGAGTTCACACTATTTAATGATATAACTGGTCTCTATTTTTTCCCACCACTTCACCCAATCCACCAGCTGAGCCCCCAGCTTCCTGGCAGGATAGAACACAAACTGTTCCAGGAAAAAAAAAAGTAACCTACACTTTTGAGAACAATTTGCAGTGTAGAGAATGCTTCCAGCAGCCACCTACAGATCTCCTCTCACGTCAAGGGATATGAGTGGGATGATTTCAGGGATATTTCTCCCCCCACAGCACTTTTCTAGTTTAAATTCTAATGGACAAGAGACACCTGAGTGAAGAGGTGTGCCCAGGAAAAGCCCTTGGTGGAAGAGCCAGCTCCCTGCTTAGCACCAACCATCCTTTCTCAAAACAGATGAGTTCAGGGGGGAGTATAAAAATATTTCCCAATGATAAAAACAATGTAAAAAGTGAAAAGGAATATATATTCCTTGCAGAAAATTTGAACAATAGAATTCATCACTAATCCCATCACAAAGCAGTAGATACATTTTGATGTGTTACCTTCCTGGCATTATACACACACTCACTTTACAATTTCTTCATTACAAAATAGTGCAGATATACAAAATAGCGTAAGGGATAATATAAAATTCCATGTAGCCCTTAACAGCAAAGCCGAAGGCCCTTGCAAACCCCTTTCTGTGCTGAGTGTAATGTTTATTGTTGCCTCACCTGTCTATGAACTTGCGACATGCATGCATGTATCCCTAAGTAGCACCTGTTTTCAACCAGCTGTTAAAGCTTATGTAAGCACACAGTTTTTAAAATTGAGACCATAACATGTATTAATTTATTCATGTGTTTTTCATTTATTTATTGAGATCATGTTACCACATCTTGAAATAGTCCTCAAGAACATTATTCTTAGTAACTATAAAGTGCATTGTCAAATAGATGCACCAAATTTATTTAACTAATCCTTTATTAGATATTTAGATAAGTTACAATTTTCCCTATTATAAGCGACACCAACGGGCATTCTAGAGTACCTTTGTCTAATCTTCTATTAGAAGGATAAAATATGAGATTCCTGGCTAAAAGGGTATAGATATTTTTTAAACCCGTGAACAGGTTTATACCCCTTCTGGCAGTGAGAGGTAGAAATGCTGTTCGGAGCAGTTGAGATCTTGTATGGAAAGTCAGAGTGGGGGATAGTTTTCACCTTTCTCTGGCCCATCTCTCTTAGAACTATATCTCTGGTCCCTTGCTAAGTCCATGACTTTATACGGGACACCTGCTTACACCCCTTCTGTGGGAGGAATCCTTCCCGCTGCCCTGGTGGGGATGGGGCTGGTGGAGGGGCTTCCTTTCCATGCTGCTGGGGCTTTCCTGGGGCAGCAGTCTGAACTATGACTGGAGGTGGGATGAGATCCCTTTAATCTCACAGCTGTCCTGTGACCATAAGTGTTCCCATACCCTTTTAGAAGATGAGGAAACTGAGGCTCAGAGAGATAAGCAGTTTGCTCCAAGTCCCAGCTTCTTGTAGATTCAAGCCCAGGATGGTTGGCTTCCACAGCTCCCCCATACTGCCTCCAGGACAGGAAGGAGAAGAAAGTGTTTGGCTCCATGGCTTCTGGTGGTAGATGATGTATAGGGCATTCATCCGATCTTATGGGCAAACCACCTTTGAGGTTTATGACATACATCCCTGCATTCCCATTACTGTGCTTCCTGATCATCTACCCTGTTTCATGGATGCTCAAATCACAAATGTTGATGTAGGAAGGGGAAAAGCTTTCTGGTCTCTGTTAAGCCAAATGGCCTTCATTGCTAGGATATGTTAATCCAGACACGGAATAGCAGCAGGATTGTTTTATCTCTGCTCAGCAGAGTCCAGATAATTTAAAAAGATACCATTTCTGTGGTTTTGTTCCTTTTGGTCTCTTTTGGAACTTGCTAACTGGAAAGCGCAGCCTTGCCCCCGGCCAGCATGAGGCCTTGATGAATTATGTGGGTTTTAATAATGCTCTTATCACCAAGGAGACCAGGCCTGCCTCTGAGATTGGGTCTTCATTAGCACATGCTTACATTTAACCTGTTGGCATTTTTTTCCATTTGGATTTATGATCTGCCCTTGCTGCCTGTGAAATCTTTGGGCCTAAGATAGTGGAGACCCTATGCCAAGTTCAAGGTTGTTCTCATGCTGCCAACTCTGATGGCAGATTTGCTCATTGTTGACATAGACACATCTCATCTTGCCTTTGCCCTAATTGATTACATGGTGGATTATAATAATCACTGTGATCTTTTTCTCTTTGATCCACCTCTTCAAAAGCACAGTGACAAAGAAATTCCAAGGCACTTCAGGATACACTCTCAGAAGTTAATGATGTAGCCAAGTGTCAGTCATTGTTTACTACTCTCCTTCGGAGTGACACTGAGGGGGCCTATGTTGATGAGGTTTTTTGTGCTCCGAGAATACCTTTTTGTTTGAATTTGTCATCAGAATTACAAACTTTGGGAGCTAGAGACTGAACACCACTCCGAACCTCAGTTTCCTCACCTGTAAACTGAAATCATAACAGTGCCCCACCTTTGAGTTGTAAGGATTAAAATAAATTAATTAACATAAAGCACTTAGGACCTAGCCCCGTAGTAAGCAGAAAAGGTGCTAGCTATTGTTGCTGTTGATTTCCTAATACAAAACTAGCTTATAGTTAAATTTGAGGGTATTATTGTTGGCACCAGTATTTCGCAAGTAGAACTGATCTTGGAACTTAAAAAAATGCCAGTGTATGAGGAGACATATACAAGGAGTTTTATTACAGAATTTTTTAATAGCAGCCAAAAGCTGGAAACAGCAGGAATATCTGAATTATATAGACTTGTAAGTATATTACAAAATATAAGTATAAAACACAATTATAGAACACATAAAATACAAAGTGTGCTCCAGATGTTCATAAATATATTTGTCCATGCAAAAGAGTAAGTGTGGAAGACTGCGCCTGGCGCGGGGGACAGCGCTTCTGTTGGGAGACTGGAATCGCTGGACAGAGTGGCTGGGTTCCAGGGGTTCTTGACCTTTGACATCTTGTGAAACCTGTACGCAGCCCTTCCCCTCAGAAAACTGTTTATATGTGCTTATAGCGAAATACATAAGGTTACAATAAAACCCAGGTATATTGAAATACAATTATCTAAATATTTAAAAACAAGTTTGTAATAAGAGTTACATACATGCATCTTAACCACTACATTAATAAAAGACCCAGCAACACATCTAAAAACTACTACACCTAAAATGAGATAAGAGCAAATGATATTTTGAAATACTCACGTCAACCACACTGTGATTTAAAAATATAGTGATTGCTATGGTAACAGATTCACAGGTCTGCTAATGCTTCAGTGATTTGTAGCCTCTATTCATACTGGAAGGAAATGCTGAATTTCAGTTCTTAGTGAAACTAAAGATTTTTTTTTCTGTCCAAGCGCACAGATGTCCTGAATTTATCCATGGACTCTTTGGGAATCTGATAATTCTAGGTTAAGGATCCCTGTTTAAGATACTCAATCTGTTACAATTAGCTTTGCATTGTATTACTTTAGTAATTTAAATGACTGAGGTAAACAAATACAATTAACTTTGACCTGTTGCTCTATGAGGATGTCAGTGTTTTAAAGAAAAGAATGTAAAACATTAGATAAAAGTAAGACACAGGGGTAATACTGATGTTTTTAGGAAGACCTAGAAATAACCATTAAATCAGTTCCCAACACTTAGTGTTTAGATTTTTCTTTGAGACCAGCTTAGCTTTTTGATGTAGATAACTTGAATCACCCCAGTAGTTTAGTAGATGATTTTTTTCTGCTGCTTCTGCTATTAGAAAAATAATTTTAGGGTAGAAAAATGTCCTTTTTTTAAAAGAGATAAATAGTGAAGGGGTAGCATGTCATGATACCTGTAATTTACTTTTAAATACTTTCAAATAAAATACAAAGTGAATATTTTAACTAACATGCCCATCATTTAAAAAAAAATTAAACAACAGAGATAGAACTCACAGCCCTTGACTGCCCCCATCCCACTGACCTCCTCTGGTCTAATTCTGGGGATCAGCTCAGCCTCCTTCCAGATATTTAGATGTAGCTAGATATATAGGCAGATACAGATATAAAAATTAGTCTGTGGTGGTATTTTAAGGACATAAATGTTGCCATTTTTTGTTTTACCTTGCAATTTGCTTTTCCTTTTTTTGAAAGTGATCTTTATTTTTTAGAGCAGTTTTAGGTTCACAGTAAAATTAAGCAGAAATTACAGAGAGTTTCCATAAACCCCCTGCCCTCATGCAGACACAGCCTCCCAGTACCATCGACGACCCCCACCAAAGTGGTGACAACTGGGAAGCATACACATCATAATCACCTGGAGTCAATCATTTACCTTAGTGTTCACTTGGTGTTGTACTTTCTATGGATTTTGACAAATGTGTAATGACAGGTATCCACCATTACAGTGTCTTACAGAATAGTTTCACTGCCCTAAAAATCTTCTGTGCTCCACCTGTTTATCTCTCCTACCCCCAGCCCCTGACAACACTGGTCATTTTATTGTCTCCAGAGTCTTGACTTTTCAAGTATGTCATGCAGTAGGTAGCCTTTTCAGATGGGCTTCTTTCACTGAAGCTCCTCCAGGCCTTCTCATGGCTTGAGAACTCACTTCTTTTTTAATCACAGAGGTAATATTCCATTGTATGGACATAGCACAGTTTACTGATCCATTCACCTGCTGAAGGATATGTCTCATTGCACTGCTGCTCTTTCATGAACAAAGCAAATGAGTCATAGTTTATGTTAACCTGATTCTCCCTTGAAGGGCACTTTTGCTGTTTCCAGTATTTCCCAGTTACAAACAATGACTATCTTCATACTCTAGAACAAGTGGTAAAGTCAGTGTTAAAAAGTGCCTGTGGACTCTTACTCTTTAATGTTAGTGTGAATAGTATTAAATTGCCATTTTTTGTGGTTCCGGTCCACATGCTATTTTGTTCTATTCATCGGCACCAAAGAAAAGCAAACAACAACCACACTGTTACCAAATGCAGATCTGAACAGGCTGTTAAAACTAGTGGAGAAGGAAAGTTTTGTCTGCATCATGTATGCTTCACCTAATAGTGAGTGTAAGCTTTAAACCTGAGTATCTAGAAGTATCATCCATGGTTTAAAAGGAAGGAAGGGAGGAAGGAATGAAGGAAACAAGGAAACAAGGAAGGAAGGAAGGAAGGAAGGAAGGAAGGAAGGAAGGAAGGAAGGAAGGAAGGAAGGAAGGAAGGGAGGGAGGAAGGGAAGGAACTGTAGTTGTGAATTTAAAGAATAAATTTGTTATATTGACAAAGTTTACATCTCAACTGCCTCATTTTGCAGTTTATCATTAATTCTATTTTGACTGAGATTATTTGCAGTAAGTAATTCACTAGAAAACAAATGTTTTAAAATGCTTTCTCTTATGATTTCTTTTTCTAAAATGTAGTCTGAGTCTGTCCACCTGAAAATTATGTAAATTATCCTTGTTAGGAAGTTCCATCCAGGCTTCTGTTCCCAGCTTAATTGAATTTTTTCCCTAAATGACTTACATAATTGCATCAAGCCTCGTCTTTGATCTGGTTATATACTCCTGGTTTCAATAGCAGAAGTTGTTTTTCTTTTTTCCTTATTTTTCTCAATTGTGTCTGATGCTCATTCTCTGTGAAGAAAAGCTGGTACGTTGACTTTTTCCCTTGACATTTACTGTGCATAAACTTTTTATATTGTTTGACTGATACTTCAATTCTTAGGTAACTTCTAGAAAAAATGTCAAAAGAGTGAAGGGTACAGGAGCATTCTCCTGGTTTGTGTGTCTTCCTCCACCCTGCCGTCTAACTCACACTGTTATGTGTGGATCATTTTATGGAGAGCGTCGACTCAGTGTGAGCAGGTGGTTTCTCTAGCAGCATCATCTCCTGGCCAGTATTGATGGTGAAGCATTTGAAACTGAACCATGGGCTTATCTTCAGTGGTCAGAATGCCAGCTTTGGGTTAACTCTTTAGGCAGGGAATTAAAAGTGTTTATTGTGCTTCTTTCATGAGCAGATTGACATTTCCTCTTATGGTTTTATAAATGAGATTTCTGTTACTACCCACACATCTTGAGATATCAATTTCTATAATTGGAATCTTCAAAGAACACTAAAATCAATAAATTTAAAGTGTTTTCTTTGCCTTTACATGGCAGGGGCAAGTGATGCTTTTGCTGTCCAGACCTATATAAATTCCAACCAAGGACATATTTATTACTATAGAGTTAATAAATTTATTTGTTTATTCTTTAGTTCATTCACTGACTCATTCATGCACTAATTCAATCAACTGGTATCTATTGAGCTTTACTCTGGGTCAGACACAAGGACACTGAAGGAAGTGAAACTTAAGACTCAGTCATCTGCAGACAAGTGGAAATTGCTCTTGATTTTGTTACCAGTTAACCAAGCATGGAGCAGGCATATCATACTAGTTTTCCCCTTTCTGTAAGAGAGTAATTCCACATGGTTGGTTTTGAAAGAAATAAATTTTGCTATAGATTCTTCTGGTAACATTTATATCCACCTTAGAGTATCCTTGAAATTGGCTTATTTTCTTCCAGCTGGAAGGTTGGAACCCAAAGGTTCACCTGGGGAAGTGCTTCATGTTGCTTTATGCAAAAGCTAACCTTGAAAAGTTATACTGTGTGGCTGGTGTGCTTTGCATTTCTGCTCTCCTTACAGTGAGGGATAAGGGATTGGAAACACTGGATTCCAGAGCAAGATCTCTAAAACTTTTAGACCTGACAGGGACCTGGAAGAGTTTATCTTGTTGAGAGCATTTCATTGTGCAGTTGTGGCAATTGAAGCTGAGATAAGTCAAGTGTCCTGCCCAAAGTGACAGCGGATGAGTGAAAATACAAGTCCTAGGACTGGGCCTTAAATCCGAGAGAAGGTTGAAGCTAACAGTTCTGGTTTTGGCATTTTGAATTCTAGCCTAACCACTTCCTAGCTGTGAGACCTTGGACAACACATTCAACCTCTCTGTGTTATGGTTTCCTTGGTTGGAAAAATACTGATGATGATAGGGTTGCTGGAAGGATTCAGTACAATAATGCAAGTAGGACTATGGCACAATGTTACAACAAGCAAGAATACTTACTGTTGATATTGTAAAATAGTCCAGGGCTATGGAACAGGGGTATTGTCTATTCTAGGTAATACTGTTTCCCTGGTGCCCAAGAAAGTGGCTGGTATGTATCCAGCCCTCAATTAAGATTTGTCTAATGGATTTTTTTCAAATGTAAATTTGGTAACTCTCATAAAGGATGAATGATACCAGGAAAGGGAAAATAACAATAATGTTTATGTGTTGCTTAAAACAAGAGGGTTGTGAAGTCCTGTGCCTTTTTAGGTGGAACAAGTTTGTTTTTAAATGAGCTACTTCTGTAAATAATAATTAATAGAGGTATTTGACAAAATGCCTCAGCTGTTGATTCCATCCTGTAGGACGTGATTCACATCCAAGAAGTCTCAGTCCACAGGTGACTGGTTGATAACACCACTGCCAGCTCTGCCTTTAAATAGAGCCAGAACCACAGCATTACCACCTCCACTGGGACCACCTTTATCAGGCTCCCATCATCTCCATAGTGGCTGGATGATTCCAGGGGCCTCCCACAAGGTCCCCTTTCATCTGCCCTTGACCCTTTGCTGTCCACTCTCAACTCAGCAGCTAGAAGATTTCTTTCTTTTTTAAAAAAAATATTTTATTGATTATGCTATTATAGTTGTCCCATTTTCCCCTCTTCACTCCCCTCCACAACCTTTCCCACCCACATTCCTCCCCTTTAGTTCGTGTCCATGTGTCATACTTACAAGTTCTTTAGCTTCTACATTGCCCATACTCTTCTTGCCTTCTCCCTATTTTCTACATATCATCAATGCTACTTAGTCTCTGTACCTTTTCCCCCTCTCTCCTCCTCCCACTCCCCTGTTGCTAACCTTCCATGTGATCTCCATTTCTGTGGTTCTGAATAATTGTGAGTTTGCTGTCATTTTACTGTACATTTTTTTATCTTCTTTTTCTTAGGTAAGTCCCTTTAACATTTCATATAATAAGGGTTTGGTGATGATGAACTCCTTTAACTTGACCTTATCTGAGAAGCACTTTATCTGGCCTTCCATTTAAATGAAAGCTTTGCTGGAGAGAGCAATCTTGGATGTAGGTCCTTACCTTTCATGACTTGGAATACTTCTTTCCAGCCCCTTCTTGCCTATAAGGTCTCTGTTGAGAAATCAGCTGACAGTCTTATGGGAACTCCTTTGTAAGTAACTCTCTCTTATCTGTTGCTACTTCTAGGATTCTCTCTTTCATTTTAATCTTGGCTAATGTAATTATGATGTGCCTTGGTGTGTTCCACCTTGGGACTCTCTGAGCTTCCTGGACTTCCTGGAAGTCTATTTCCTTTGCCAGATTGGGGAAGTTCTCCTTTATTATTTGTTCAAATAAGTTTTCCACTTGTTGCTCTTCCTCTTCCCCTTCTGGTACCCCTATAATTCGGATGTTGGAACATTTAAAGATGTCCTGGAGGTTCCTAAGCCTCTCCTCATTTTTTTTTGAATTCTTGTTTCTTCATTCTTTTCTGTTTGGATGTTTCTTTTTTCCTTCTGGTCCACTCCATTGATTTGAGTCCCAGTTTCCTTCCCATCACTATTGGTTCCCTGTACATTTTCTTTTATTTCACTTAGTGTAGCCTTCATTTTTTTACCTAGTTTGCAACAAAATTCAACCAATTCTGTGAGCATCCTGATCACCAGTGTTTTGAACTGTGCTTCTGATAGGTTGGCTATTTCTTCATCACTTAGTTGTATTTTTTCTGGAGCTTTGATCTGTTCTTTCATTTGGGCCTTTTTTTTTTTTTTTTTTTTTTTTTTTTTTTTTTTTTTTTTTTTTTTTTTTTTTTTTTTTTTTTTTTTTTTTTTTTTTTTTTTTTTTTTTTTTTTTTTTTTTTTTTTTTTTTTTTTTTTTTTTTTT
>PVKU01000819.1:0-109760 GCA_004027475.1 Anoura caudifer | reverse complement strand
TCTTTGCCTGTTTTCAGTCACTTCTGCCACTTCCCCCAAGCAAACTGGACCCTTCTGGTGCTGATTCCCACGTGGGTGGGCTTGTGTACTTCTAGGACCCTGTTGTCCTCTCCAATGAACTATCCTGTGAGGCTGGAAGTTTTTCCTGACACCTCAACCCCCACAGATGTTTTCAATTGGTGTTTTGAGGCTTTATTTCCCTGCACTTGGACCCTGGGTTGGGTGTAGGTCTTGCTCCCCAGTTTTGCCTGCATGGAAATGTGGGACTGCCCAGTTCCCCAAGCCCCCTTGCATGCCAAGCCCTCCACAATTCGCTGCCTCACTAGGTCCACCCACTGCTTCCCTGTGAGCCCTGGGTCCTCCAGCCAGTGCTTTTTTTTGCCGTGACCCGTCTCTGCCCAGTCTCCCAACTCCACCCCTCCTATGGGTCTGGATGAACATGTCTACTTTAACTCCTTAGTTGTTGAACTTCCACACAGTTGAATTTTCTGTCAGTTCTGATTGTTATTTTGTTTCTAAATTTTTGTTGTCCTAATTTTGGTTGTGCAAGGAGGCACAGTGTGCCTACCTATGCCTCCATCTTGGCCGAAAGTCCATAGAAGTTTTCTTTTAAGCCTAAATCACACTTTGTCTCTTTCATGACTCCTTCTTCAGTGACATTTCAGTGGCATTACCACATCCTCCTAGTGATCCTTGAGGTCCAGCACAGCTTTGTTACCTTGCTATACCTGGACCTCATCACCTACTCTTTCCCCTTTCTCTGCGCCTGCACCACACTGGCCCTTATTCTCCTGCATTCATCTTGGGGCCTTAGCAATTGCTATTTATCTCTATGTGGAGAATTCTTCTACACACCCATGTGACTGACTTCCTTCTGTTCCTTCCATTATCTCCTCAGTTGTTCTTAGCTAGGCTGTTTTGTATCCCCATGTTGAACGTCGTCTCCATACCCCACCCCGAGTCCATCCCTGCATTCCCTGCTCTTCTTACCCAACTTGATTTTTTTCTTCATAGTATTTATCATCACCTGCTGCATGATGTGTTTTCTACTTACCAGAGTCTGTCCACACTAAAATACAACTTTTATTTTATCTTTCTGCTATAGTCCTAATATCTGGGATGGTGTCTGGCACAGAGTGCATCCAGTTAACATTTGTTGGACAAAATGATGAGTGGCTGCTGTATTGTTTATGTGTTTCATGCTGTCTTTAGAAGGTTACTGTGAACGTGAACTGGATTTATCTTGGCAACATTTCAGGAATGTCTGTCTTTCTCCATACATTTATTTTCATCTCCTCATTTTTGAAGAAAAGTCATAAAACAAGAGGCAAAACCAAGGCATACCTGAAGAGACCTTGTGGTATACAAAGCAAGATAAGTGAACATAATGCCAGGCTTTCATGAGCTAATAAAGTAAATCAGCCTGAAGATAAGAGGACAGAAGCAGTGTGGGATGCACACAAGATCTCTGCAGATGTGGAATTGTTAATGCCAGTGCTTTTGAGTCTAACCCGATTGGTACTGCAGGAATCTCTCAAGATGATGGTAGGGATGGAAATTTTCTGTTAAAATTAAAACCACCCTCCTTTTGAGGTCTCAGTTTCTTTCCATTTAACTGGTATTTACTGAGTGCAGAGCACTGCTCCTGGTGCCTACCATGAGGTTGAGAAGGTAAGAAGTCTGTAAGAGTTGTCAGTCACACTCATCTCTGGTCGATCTATTTAATGGAAAGGAGTATATTCCAGGCCATTTAAAAACAGCAGACTACCAGCACATACATCATTTGTATCTCAACCTGGAATGTGTTCTGAGATTACATTGAAAAGTTAGCGTGCCTTGAATTCTTGAGCATTCTCAATACTGTGAAGAAAATAAGGAAGCCACTTTGGAGAGACCCAGCTTTGTAGGGACTAGAATGGGTCAGGCTCTCCCAGCTGCACCTGGGTGGAATTCTTCCCCACTTGCCCTCCAGGGCTAGTGGAGGAGTCTTACCTGGGAAAGTGATGCAGGGTACCTGCCACGCTGCCCACCACCCCCACCTTATGTGTTTAGCTTATCTTACTTGGAGAAGGTAAATAAGGCTGTGGCTTAAAATGCCTTTTATTGACTCTAAGCTTCGGAGATAGTGGAAAACTAAATAAGAGGTGCTGAATGGACCCCAAATTGGACCTGATGATCTCCTAGCTTTATTATCCTAATAATTTAAAAAGAAAGAAAGGCTTTTAAAAATTTTCTAATAACCCAAAAGGCAGATGATTCACCTGTAGCTAACAGAAGCAACTGCACTTTGAATAAGATGTCCATGCTCACAGATAGCACCCCACCAGCCACCTGTCTAAGTGTCATCGAAGCCACTAAATTCTGTGGAGATAAGAAGAGCGAAAACAGCTTCTTAACATAGTTTGCTTTTCACAAATTCAAATATTATATTTAGCTGAAAAAACTTTGGCTTTAAATAATTTTAAATTATCTTCCCCTAATCAGAATTTCACATTGTTTTGTCTTCACGTGGGAAAGGGAGTTTGCTTGTGGTTATGTTTCTGTTATCTTTTTCATAGCTGTTGACAACTCTCTGCTTGCCCTGCTGTCTTTGCTGTGGCAGAATCATTCTTCTTTCCGGCTAATCCAGGCTTTGTCACATCATGTCTCTACCACACTGTTGCCTTAAGTTTTTCTGTTTCTCTGTGACAGTCTCTCTCCCTAACACAACCAGCAATTGAAGCTGAAATTTAATTTAAATTATTGTCAGATTGCGGAAACAGGCCTGCCATGTGCCTGCTCTTCCCCGCGGGGAAGTAGAGGAGTGTCTAAAATGAGAAATGAGCAGGCCGCTGGAGACAGTCGTGAGGAATGTGTCTGAAAACAGGGATGGAACGAAGGGAGGATTATCTCTGTGTGTTCTATAATGAAGGGCTCGATTTATGGGCTCCTGGGAAACCGTAGTAAGGAGCAAACCTTGCCATTGGGACCTGGAGGTTTTGTTTAGTTTGGGAGCTTATGTTTGACTGAAGGTCTCACATTGTTGGTGGAAGGGACATTTTATTGAGTACACTTTGAAATGTTATTGCATTTTATGTGATGTCATCTTAAAGATGCAAGCATGCTTCTGAGAGAAGAGTATCAAGTAATTTCCCTCTTCCTAGAAAGGTATATGTTAAGTGGCATCAATCATTGAATAGCTTCCCAAAGTACAGGTGATTTGGAAGCCATGTCTAGCTCTCAATCAAGGCCTTACATGTATGTTTAGATTCTTTTCTCATTTATTCTCTCATTCATATTCGTGTTAATTGAGCATCTCCTCCTGCACTTGCACTGTGTTGGTGGTAAGCAGGTAAAATGGTGAACAAGCCAGGCAAGGTTCTGTTGACTCAGAGTCTAATGGAGGAGGCAGATGTTAATTAATAATCACAGTATCAAGAACATAATAACAAGCGGAAATAAAAGCTTTGAAATGGAAAGAAGCATGCTGCTATGAGGGCATCTAACCAAGGACCTTGACCTTGTCATGGAAGGTCAGGGAAGGCATCTATGGGGAAGTGAGATATGAAAGAAAGGAAGATATTAACCCAGTTAAAGGGAAAAGTGAAAGAGTCGAAGCATGGACACAGCATGTGCGAGGGTCCTATGACAGGATGGAGCATGCTGCTTTGAAGGCAAGTGTGGCTGGTAGGTGGGAGATGGTGAGACTACAGCAGTCAACAGGAACCAGACCATGTAGACCCTCAAAGGACATGGCCAAGATTTAGATTGTCATCCCAAGAACGACGGGGAGTCACTAGCAGAGGTGGGGCTGGGGTGGGGAGGTTAAGCAAGGGTGTGGTTTGTGTTTTGAGAAGACTCCTCTGGCTACTGAGTGGAGAACAGCTTGGAGGAGGCCAAGGGTTAGAATTAGAGGACCAGTGGGAGGCAGCCTCGCTGTCCCGAAGTTGGTGTCTGGGACATAGCTGGAGCAGATGAGTTTGAGGGATATGTGTAGAGCTTTGTATCTTTACTGCCTTGTCTTTTTGCACTTTTCAGTGTATATTAGAAGTCTTAGGTTTTATTTTGATTTCTGTCATTATGTTGCTATCAGACCTTGTACCTGTTGCTTTGCCTCTCTGGATCCCAGTTTCCACATCTATAAAGTAATATAGTCAGATTACTTCTTTTCCAGTGCCAAAATTCCCTGTGTCCATGCTGATTTGGGTACTACCGGTTTTTCAGGTAAATGATTAAAATGTAAATACAATTAGATGTTGGTTAATAATGGGAGACCCATATATAAGTTTGCTCACGTAACCACCTTGCTTCAAGTCCTTTCTAACTCCTTGGGTGGTGGAAAAAGACATAAGCAGTTAGGGCACTAATGTGTACCTTTTCATTTATTATAGCAAACACAAGACTGTTCTTTAATTAGGATGCTGTCTTAGTCGCCTTAGACTGCTACAACAAAATACCATAGTCTGGGTGGCTTAAAGAGCAGATCAGTATTTGTCATAGTTCTGGAGGCTGAGAAATCCTAGCTGAGGGTGCCAGCAGCTTCAGTTCCTGGTGAGAGCTCTCTTCCTGGCTTGCAGACAGTCATCTAACCTTCTCACGGTGCCCTCACCTGGAGGAAAGAGAGTCTGGTCTCACTTCCTCTTCTTTTAAGGACACTAAGCCTACCATGCCCCCTTACACTCATGACCTCATCTAAACCTAATTACTTCCCAAATGCCCCAAATTTCTTCCCCAGAACCATTGGGGCTTAAACACGAATTTTGGGGGAACATAAACATTCAGTTCAAAACAGATGACTTTTTAAAACATACCAGATGTGATTCATCAGAGAAACAAAATAAAACCTTTAGTATGAGTAGGAGTGAAAACAGAGATTCTAATGAAGCTGCCCAGTGTACGCAGCCTAAATGAAGTGGAAAAAGCTACAGGAGTTTTTGCTAAGGGGCTTCATTTTACTCTTGGCTCCTTCGATTTTGGAATCCCTTTGTCAGTGGTTGTAACAGTCACGCTTAGTTGCAACCACAAATAATTTCCAGTGGAGGAGTGTTGATAACATTTTATTGACCTAAAAAAAAAAAAAAAAATCTAATGACAGGGCCAAAGGAAAGGCAAAAGGTGTAATTTTCTGGCCAGCCTTGATCAGCTGCCCACAGCAGACTGGTCCTGTTTAAGTCTTTAAATGAAGATACATTGCCACGGACACCACCCCCTCCCCGACCCCAGGGTTGCACAATTTAGCCTTGCCCTCAGAGAGGAGCCATGAATTCAAACAAGAGAAGCGCTGTTGACCTTCAGACTACAAGTGGACTGCTTTCTTTGTGCCATGTCGCCCAGTGAAATAATCCTGATAAAAACTTCTTGTTTAGCCCTTGCAACAAGAGCAGGGATTTAGGGAAGGAATACCCCCCATCCCCCACCCCTCTTCTTAAAAAGTGGTTTGATGTTGGCTCAGCAGTAGCTGTACAGCAGATCTGGATTCAAAGTGGGCATGGGGGTGGGGGAGGTTTGGTGTAGAGAGGTTCTTAGGTCATTTTCGGGGATCTCATTGCAGCTCTCACACTTGAAGACAGACTGCTTCTGCTCCCAATCCGCTTACCACACCTTTGCCTCTGTATTATTGTTCCTTATAAATTCCAAATGGTGCATGGCAAGGAGGTTCGGCACTTACATTTCCTTTTGCTTCCCCATTTCAAGCTGTTTTTGACTCTGTATCAGACTGGGCAAAGGAAACCCGCACCCTTTCTTTACATGTTCTGTCATTGTTATATGGGATTGAGGGGCCACTTTAGAACTATGAGAGGTCTAGACCAGTGGAAGTAGAGCTGCTGCTTCTTAGATTGGAGGCATTTGGAACAGAAAGAGTAGAAACCAAACAAACAGAAATGAAGTTAGAAGGTTTCAGCGACCCTTAGAACAGAGAAAGGAGGAAGAGTCTGAGTGAGGCTCATTCTCCATTGTGGGGATAGAGGGAGTGCTGTCTGGCAGGAGCTCCTGGGCTGAGCACAGGAATTGGCAGCGCTGGACTCTACTCCTTGCTGTCTGCACAGCTCTGAGCAGCCCCTCTCCTGGGAGCCCAGCAGATCTAGGCCTCTACATTCCCCACCCCATCCCCACCCCTGCATTACAAGCACAGGCTTCCTTTAAGAGTGGTGATCCAGGGCCTCTTCCGCAAATGCATCAAGAGAGGAAATCCCAGGTCTGGAGAATTGCATGGAGCACCTGCCTCAGCCACTGCTCCATACTCTCTGCTATAAGCAGATTTCCCTCCTTTCCCTGCTAAAAAAGTAGGTTTCCTTTTTGCATGTTTTCACCTGGGAAGTCTAGGTTTTAAATTCTGAGTATTTGCGTTGGTTTTGTTCCAACCCTACGTAGTGGAACTGGGCTCTAGTACCCTTCAGCCCCTAGTTTTGCTAGATCTTCTGGAGCCAACCATTGACTTCTGCAAGACAAAATGGACCCTAAGACTATTCCATGTTCCACCTCCCTCTGAAGTTGATGACCAAGGTCCCAGACAGGCAATGCCAGAAGATGAAGGTCCCATCATGGCATTGCCCACTTCCTGAGAGTTCCTTGTGTGTGGCAACTTGTCTTGTCTGCAGAACCAGACTGGATGGTAGTTATCAGCAGACCCGTCTTACAGGAGACCAAGGTGGAGGTTTCTTTTCTCCAAGCCTCACTGACTTACTTACACAGGGGTATTCTCTGGCCATAACCTCCTTTCCTTTCCCTGCAGCAGAAGACTGGAGGTGCTTTGTTTTTCTTCATGAGCCAAAAAGAATGCTCATAAGGACATACCTTCTGTTCTTTAGCAGCCTCTCAGCAAAAGAAGCTGGGTGTCATCCTTCCTTATGGTTGGCCACTGCCAGCTTCTGAACAGGAGATGATCTTGGTACTTTTTTTTTTTTTTTGCCTCACCCCCCACCATCCATTAGGCTGATCTTTTTTAAAAATGTGAATCATATTATGTTACACCCCTTAGTCAGACTCTTCAGTGACTTCTGTGAGGTCTATACATTGGAGTGGAAAAAAATTACATCTTTATTTTTGCTAACCTCTAACTAAAATTTGTATCTCCTTTTATTATAAATGAGGACAACAAATCTCAGCAGTACTTGTGACTTTGGCATGAAAAGAACGCACTGACATTTTTCTTTTCACATTATACTGGTTGCATATATCTGTAAATATCATGTGTGTCCACAATTATTGAAGATGACAGTAGCTATTAGACCTACCGCCAGATCTTATTTAAATAGGAAGACAAAGAAGCCACGCTACCATATGATCAATTAGTTTTTTTAATATACTAATAATTGTATTTTAATACAATTGTCATTCTTAATCAGAAATGTACCAAGAAGGGGTGGGAGGATAATGGGAGCAATCTCCCAATTTCAGGCAATAAGATAAGGCATTGGCTGAAGAATTTAACAGCAATAAATAGTTTACTTCAAAGCTACCTGCCTTTTTTTACACATATATAACTCTAAACAATGTCAAAGATAAAATACGCCTCCTCACCAGGGTAAACCACATCCATTGTCCTTCTGCACCCACACCCTCACCTGTGGTCTTTCATATTCCTAAGTATTTTCATTGTTTTATTTGGGTTTTTTTTCTTTTGGCATATAAAAGCATTTTTTTAAGATTTTGTTTATTTATTTTTTTTAGAGAGAGGAGAAAGGAAGGAGAAAGAGAGGAAGAGAAACATTAATGTGTGGTTGCCTCTTACATGTCCTCCAGTGGGGACCTGGCCTGCAACCCAGGCATGTGCCCTGAGTGAGAATTGAACCAGTGATCTTTTGGTTCATAGCCTGCACTCAGTGTGCTGAGCTACACCAGCCAGGCTAAAAGCATTTTTTAAGAAGAGGTCCATAGATTTCAGCAAGCTGGCTATAGGTCCATAGCATGGAAACAATTACGAATCCCTGATTTAGAACAAAATACAGATCCACTTTCTTTGCTCTACTGGGCCCTATGTGCCTAGGCTCCTGCCTAACTGTCCATTTCATTCCCCCTACCCTCCCCCTCTTGGTACCTTCTAGTAACCAGAACTTCTTGGTGTTCCTCAAGCATGCCAAGCTCACTCTTATCTTTCTTCTTTCCCCAGGTCTGACTCCCATCTGTTCTTTTTATTTCTTCTTACTATTTATTTTTAAATTACAGTTGGCATACCATATTGTATTAGTTTGAGGTGTACAACCTGGTGACCAGACACTATACAACTTTCCAAGTGATCATCCCAATAAATCCCGTACCCATCTGACACCAGACATAGCTACCACAACATCACTGACCACATTCCTTATACAGTACTTTACATTCCTATGACTATTCTTTTTATTTTTTTTTAATTTTTCACTTATAGTTGACATACATTATTATATTAGTTTCAGGTGTACACCCCAGGGATTAGACATTACATAACTTACTAAGTGATCATCCTGATAAATCGTGTATCTATCTGACACCAAAGGCAGTTATTAGAATATTCTTTACTATATTCTCTAGGTTGTACTTTACATCCCCATGACTACTGTGTAACAACCAATTTTAACTTTTTCACCCATCTCCCTAACACTCCTTCCCATCTAGTGACTGTCAAAATGTTTTCTGAGTCTATTTCTGTTCTGCTTCTTCATTTATTTTGGGTTTTAGATTCACTTATTGATGTTGATAGAGATGTATTTGTTGCCATTTTATTGTTCATATTTTTTACCTTTTTTCCTTTCTTCATCTTCTTAAAGAAGACCCTTTAACATTTCAGGTAATGCTGGTTTGGTGGTGATGAACTCCTTTAGTTTTTCTTGTCTGGGAAGCTTTTTATAGGCCTTCAATTCTAAATGACAGGTTTGCTGGGTAGAGTAATCTTGGTTGTGCATCCTTGCTTTTCATCACTTTCAATGTTTCTTGCCACTCCCTTTTGGCCTAAAGAGTTTCTGTTGAGAGATCAGCTGACAGTCTTATGGGAGCTCCCGTATAGGTAACTTATTGCTTTTTGTTGCTGCTTTTAAGATTTTTCTTTATCTTTAATCTTTTTCATCTTAATTATGATGCATCTTGCTGTGGGCCTCTTTGGTTCATCTTGTTTGGGACCCTGTGTTTCCTGGACTTGTATGTCTATTTCCTTCACCAAGTCAGGGAAGTTTTCTGTTATTATTTTTTAAAATAGGTTTTCAATTTCTTGCTCTCTCAGTTCTCCTTCCAGCACCCCTATGATGCTAATGTTGGTATGCTTAAAGTTGCCCCAGAGGCTCCTTAATCTGTACTCATTTTTTAAATTCTTTTTTCTTTTTGCTGTTCTGATTGGGTGTTTTTTGCTTCTTTGTATTCCAAACTAATGATTTGATTCCTGGCTTAATCTACTTTACTCTTGATTCCCCGTAAATTATTCTTCATTTCAGTTATTCTGAAATTTCTTAATTATTCTTAATTTCTGATGGTTGTTTTTTATGTTTTCTATGTCCTCTTTCATGCTGTTGAAGTTCTCACTAAGTTCATTGAGCATCCTTATAACCATTGTTTTGAACTCTGTATCTGGTAGATTGCTTATCTGTATTTTGTTTAGTTCTTTCTCTGGAGTTTTGATCTGATCTTTCATTTGGGCCATGTTTCTTTGTTTCCTCATTTTGGCAATCTCCCTGTGTTTGTTTCTATTTATTAGGCAGAGCTGCTTTGACTCCATGTCTTGGTAACATGCAGTAGGCCTAATGCAGTAGGTGTACTTTAGGGTCCAGTGGCACAGCATCCCTATCATCCAAGCTGCATAATCGAGGTGTGCCCTTTGTGTGAGCTGAGTACACCTTCCTCTTTTAGTTGAGCCTTGATTGCTTTGGCAGGTCAATGGGAAGATTTAGCTAGGCCAGTGAACTGCAAGGACTGGCTGTGACTACTGACCACCAACCTTCACCCTCCATGAAGGATCAGCTGTGCAGGGGCAGGGTGGTGGTGGTCCGACATGGTCTGTAGCTGTCCACTGGATGCACAGGCTTTGAGGTTTCCTGAGTGGTACAGGTCAAGTTCAGTCCCCACCTGTGTTCTGCCTAGGGCCACCTTGCATGAGCTATAAAGTAATCTGAGATGGCTGCTACTTATGCTGGGCTTCCTGGTTCCCAGGTGAAGCCAAGCTGTGAACCTAGGCTGGCTGCTACTAGAGCTGGGCCTGGGCATACTTACCAAAAGATACAGGGGCAGGGACCTCATTGAAGCCAGATGTTGCTTCTTTGAGAGAATTTAGGAAGTTGTAAAACAGGAGAGAAGACCAGCCATTTGTATGGAAAAGCCACTGTTAACAGCTTGGATGGGCTCATAAGTTGGGTGGGGTATAGTCTCAGGGAATCACCAGGATGGGGCAAACACTATTAGCCAGGTTGATGGAGTCTCAGATATGGCACCTACCTGCTACCTCTGTGGCTTTGTGCAGGGAGGGTTCAGAAAAGGAACAATGGCCTCTGCCCGCCTTTTTCTCTGGGAGAAAGCTGTCCCCCACAGGTTGGGTGGGGCAGGATCTCAAGGAATCACTAGGGTAGTGCACAAAGTGTGAGCCAAGTTGATGAAGACTCAGATATAGTGCCCCTCTTCCAGTCTGTGTGTGTAGTGGTGGTGGTGGTAGGGTCTCAGAAGAGGAACAATGGTTTCTGCCAACACTTTTGTCTGGGAGAAAGCTGCCCCTTCAGCCATCACCCTGATGCCAGACAATTCAGTTCTTTTCCCATATGCTCCTGATACTTTTTGAGCTGCTGCCCCAGAGCTAGAACTCAGAGAGAGAGTCCAAGTAAGTACATGGGTCCTTTAAAATGAACACCTGGGAGTCCAGAAGCCCTTTGTCTCACTCAGCCTCAATCCCTGCTGGTTTTTATAGCCAGGAGATATGGGGAATATTTATAGGGACTTTCCTCTTAGCACCTGAACCCTGGGATAGGAGGTGTGGTGTGCAACTGGGACCCCTTGCTTATCATGGGAGACCTCCACAGGTGAGATATCTCTCCCAATTTTTATCTGCCATATAGGGTTGTGGGACCAGCCCATTCTATGTCTCCACCCCTTTTACCAGTCTCTGTGTGGCCTTTTCTTTAAATCCCTAGTTGTAGGACTTCCATTCAGCTCAATTTCAGGTGGTCCTGAATCATAGTTGTGCTGTAATGTAGTTGTAATTTCGGTGAGTGTGGGAGGATTTGAGTACCACATCTACCTATACTCCCATTTTGACTGGAAGTCTCCCACCTTGTTCTGATCTCAGCTTTCAATGCCATCTACTTATAGAGGCCATCCCTGATATTGTCTGTGATAACCTTGTCTAATGCAGTGCATGCCCTCACCCAGTGCTTCCTCTTGGCAGTTATTGCAGTTCACAGGAAGGTAATCCACACACATAGACAGCGACTCCAATTGTCCTAATCCCTGCTGTTGCTCCAGCCTCTAGCACCTTCACAGATGCTGGCCAGGGCTCAGTATCAGAGCTGAGTTTGCTTCTCTTGAGCTTTTTATGGTATCAACCTTTTGATCATATATGTGTATTTAATTACTAGGCTTAAACCATAAAAATAGTTCCTTTAAAATCCAGGAAAATGTATTCAGCTATGAAAATGCTTGTGGATATAGAAAATGTGTTATGTAAGTGACAGCACCAGAAAGAATAATGTAATTCAGAGGTTGGAATATGGTACAAGATTTCCACTCCCACCTTCTTTGCTGTTGTATCAGTTTGGGAAGGCAGCAGAAGTCCTAACTCACAGAGCCGTAGCCAGTAAGGATGCTTTGTCTCACAGAATAAGAACAGAGGTACTCTGGCCAGTTGGCTTTTGGCTTAGTTGGTTGGAACGTTGTCCTGTAAACAAAAGGTTGTAGGTTCAATTTCCAGTCAGGGCACATACCTAGGTTGTGGGGTTGATCCCCAATTACAGTGCGTACAGAAGTAACTTATTGATGTTTCTCTCTCACATTGATTTTCTTTGCTCTGCATTCCTCTCTCCTTTCCTCTCTCTAAAAAGCAATGAAAAAATGTCCTTAGGTGAGGATTAAAAAAAAAAAAAAAAAGAAGTCCAAAGGTATGTTGGTCCCTGATTGATTGATTCAGTTACTCAGCTCTCACCAAGCACCCAGGTCCTTTCCATCTCTCCAGACTCTTCAGGCTGGTGCCCCTCATGGTTGCAAGACAGCTGACAGTAGCTACTCAGGCACTGCGCTTCCATTTCTAGAAAATAAGTCTTTCCCTTCAGTATGATTAGGTGCACTATGTCACATACTCATCCCTTTGCCAATAACAGTCCCCAGAGGAATGCCATGCAGATTGACTCACATTATGTATGCAGTGGGCCTGTGGTGAATATTTGCAGAAAATAGGGGTTCCATAAAAAGGAGAAAGGAAGACCAGTCACTAGGGAGGCAACCCATAGTGTCCACTGTAGGCATAGCTTTTTTTAAAATTAAATTTCTTTTTGTTTTAGTGTTAAAGTTAATGTAAGAAATGTCTAACCCTGTAGAGAATTTTTATAAAAATGTGAGTCAAACAGAGGATACACCTGGAAGCAAGATCTCAACAGACTGAGATAAATGCTTTAGAGAATAACAATTTGCAGGTTTTTTTTTTTTTAATGCATTTGAGATTAAGGAATATAGTAAGGAAGATTATGTGAAGGTGGGAGGAAACAACCCAGAGATGGAATTACAGGATAGTTAAGGTTATGTGCTCTCTTGAGGGTAGTTTATTCCAAATGTGTTAACCTAGTTGTACAGAAACAATGGATAGGGCTTGCTTAGGGCAAAAATAAACCTTTTACTAAAGAAGCTATATGCCTGGGGCATTACTACCCACCACAACCTGCACAGTTAGAAATTTATGATCAGATCACCTTGTGGGATTACTCTCCATAGAACTCCTGTTTTTCACCCACAGTTCCCCTTTTTGGTCATGTGTTGATAACCAGCTTTTTGGTCAGATAGTGTTGTCTCACAGAGCCAGGAAGGCTCATTCCTAGGAAGCCTCAGTATCAATGTCATCTTGATCACTGGTGATGGAGCAATACATCACCAGGGGATCTGAGTTGAGGCTGCATTTTTCCCAAATGGGAAGGGCAGGTAAATGGAAGGCAGTCAGGTCTTATGGCCTTCATTGTGGAAAACATGCTGGGTCATTTCTATGTGAACTATGATGATCCAAGTGTTACCTTGTCTCATTTTTCTGTATTTGGCATTTAATATAACATTTACTCAAGCCATAAAAATGGTATTAAAAGGTATCTTATTAATTTTCCTTAGCTTGGCAATAGTATAAAATGTCTCTTCAATAATGGCATTCAAATTTCTTCATCTAATTTATATCCATCTTAAATGCACTGTGATGCATGAAGGAATGTAAAAACCAAAAAATAGGTTGCCAGGGAGAACCAACCAGCTATCTTGGGTTTCCCGTAGCCCCAACTATTTGTTTAATCTACAACTACCGTTTATCCATACAATATATCCTAGCAGATTTCCTGCATGTTATTGAGATTTTTAACCCTGAAAACCCTAGTATTTGCCTGGCTGGGTGGCTCAGTTGGTTGGAGTGTTGTCCTGTACACCAAAAATGTTGCAGGTTCAATTCCTGGTCTGGGTACACACCTAGGTTGTGGGTCCAATCCCCAGTCAGGGTGCATGCAGGACGCAACCCATCGATGTTTCTCACATTGATATTTCTTTCTCTCTCTCTTCCTTCCTCTCTCTTTGAAATCAATGGAAATATCACTGGGTAAGGATTTAAAAAAAACAATATCTAATGAAAACTAAGAAGTAATCAATTATCATTCTTTCGCTTGGACATTTTTAATAAACATAAAAGTCAATTATTAACATAGGCATATTTTTGTAAAACCAAGGCAAAAATAAATACATGTCTCTTTTACTTAAAACAACTAACTTAAACTAGTCTTTATTTATTAAGGATTTATCTTAGATCGCATAAACTTAAAAAACATTTGAGTTAGTTTCTGTTTTTCTGAGAATTTTAGAATGCCTAATTCTTACAAGTGCTTGCCTTTAATTTTAAAAATACCATCTAGAGGCAGAAAATTATCTCACATTTATAACATAGACACACAGAAGACAGACACAAAGAGAGACCTTATAGCCACAAGAAAATCTAACTAGTTTATAAAAGAACAATTGGATCCAAATTTTGACCTGGAGACATTTACAATTTATATCTGATCTTAACAAGTTCCAAATGACTTCTCCCCTTTTAAAATAAGGGCAGACATTTTTAATACCTCGAAGAATTGGA
The DNA here is from genome assembly GCA_004027475.1 of Anoura caudifer. Lineage (NCBI taxonomy): Eukaryota > Metazoa > Chordata > Mammalia > Chiroptera > Phyllostomidae > Anoura > Anoura caudifer. The sequence continues at coordinate 95,521 of PVKU01000819.1, read as the reverse complement.
CTGACACCTGAGGACATCAGAGGTTGATCTATTTACCTAAATCCTCTTTTTGAAGCTTTGAGAAACCAGTTCATTCTACCTATTCTTATAGTTAGCTTTTTCTAATTGCATGTACAAAATTTAATTTAGAAGTATTACAGGATCTTCATCTTGGCCATGTTAGTTATAAATAGGAGGCTGACTGTGGTGGACCTTGTAGGCCTGTGGGGCATGATTAATTTGGAGATCAGTAGAGTCTCCTACAAACTTCTAGGGAGAACCAGCCCTTACATGCATGTCTCAAGACTAGCCAAATGCAGTGGATATGCCCTAGAGCACTGCTTTTCACCCTAGAGGAAACTTTTTCTCAGGCAACCTCACAAGGATTCTAGGTCACCGAAGAATACCTGAGCAAGGGCCAGCGAGAGCTTAGCAGACATCACCAGAACCATGACCCTTCCAAGTCATGGGCCCCTCAGGTGCACCCATTCCAGGGTGCCCTGCTCTTCTCCCCTGTGCTCCCACCCGCTTCTCTATGATCAGCTGTGCTGCTGCACCCTTCTCTGCCACTTTAGATTCGGGGATCTGAACAACTGTCATCACCCCATTGGCTATTCAGGTTTGGGGAACCATATGTCCTTTCTCTTTCAGAGCTAAGAAGAGTTCAGGCTCTCATTTAATCAACAAAGGTTTTGTTCAGACTCTCAGTAAGGAATGCAATTAAAAAGCCAAAATTAAAAGGAGGAAACTTTTTTTTCCTTCCCCTTTCCTGGGTCATCTTAACTGTTATCTACCTCAAGGATTTTCTAAGAACAGCTCAAATAAAGTCATGGCCTGCTATTTAAAGCAAGAAGGTCCGGGATCACTGTTCACTCGGTGTAAATTGAGGAGCTCGTGGGACACAAGGGCTCTTACTGGTACCAAGCATGGGTCTGGGTTTGCAGGGTTATTCTGGGTGGGCTTCTTTGGAATCCTGCTGAGTATGCCAAGTAAATGTCAATGTAAGAAACATCCAAACTTGTAGATGATTTTTTTTTAAATCCTCACCCGAGGATATGTTTATTGAATTTTAGAGAGAGATGGAGATCGAGAGAAAAAAAAAAAAACAAACCTCAATGTAAGAGAGAAACATCGATTGGCTGTCTCCCATACACACCCCAACTTGGGATTGAGTCCATAACCTAGGTATGTACCCTGACTGGGAATCAAACCCACAAGCTTTTGGTGTACAAGACAACACTCCAACCAACTAAGCCACCCAGCCAGGGGTAAACCTGAGGAGAATTTATAAGTTTATTTGAGCCATACTAATGACATATGCCAGTGAGCAAGATCTCAAATGCCCTGGAAAATAAATTTTGTGGTTTCTTTTATGCATTTGAGATGAAGGAGGGAATATAAAGAAGATTTATATGAAGATAGAGGAAGCAAGTCAGAGATGGGATTACAGGATAGTTAAGATTGGGGGTGGCCCAACTGGGTGCAGCTCAGTTGGTTGGGTGTTGTCAGTTGGTTGGGTGTTGTCTAGCAGATAAAAAGGTTGCTGGTTAAATCCCTGGATGGGGCATATACCTGGGTTGCAGGTTTTGTCCCAGCCAGGGCATGTACAGAAGGCATCCAATCGATGGTTCTCTCTTACATCCATGTTTCTCTCCCTCTTCTTCTCCCTCCCTCCCCCTCTCTAAAATAAACAAATAAAAAAAAAGATTAGGGGTGGCCACGTGGAGATTGGATTACTGGGTGGTTAAGATTATGTGCTCTTTTGAGGGTAGTACGTTTATTTCAAAGCTGTGTTAACCTAGATGCACAGAAACAATGGACAAGATTCGCTTATAGCAAAGATAAACCTTTTACTAAAGAAGTTGTGTGCCTGGGGTGTGTCCATCATAATTTGCCCAGTTAGGCATTGATGATCAGATCATCCTGTGAGGTTACTTTCAAAGAACCCCTTTTTTCATCCACAGTAATAATCACTTTGAATGGGTTCTGATGGGAACACTTCTAATCATTTCAGTTTTAACTTTTCAAATACCTGGACCTTTTTTCTTCTAGAAAAAAAAAGCTTTTTAAATAATTATCATTTTCATCTTGGCCTTGTTATCAATCATGTGATCTGACAATTTAGGAAATATGGCCCATGGCTATAGACCCAGGTTTTGGTCCCCATAGTTAGCTCATTTTTTAAAAAGTATTTTTTATTGATTATGCTATTACAGTTTTCCCAATTTTTCCCTTTTATCCCTGCTCCACCCTGTCCCCCAGCCTTCCAGCATCCCCCCCTTATTTCATGTCCATGGGTTGGTTGTACAAGTTCTTTGAGTCCTCTCTTTTCTATACCATTTTTTACCTCTCCCCATCTATTTTATACCTACAATTATGCTTCTTCTTCCCTATACCTTTTACCCTCTATTCTTCCCTTCCCCCTCCCCACTGAACTCCCTCTGTGTGATGTCCATTTCTCTGATTCTGTTCCTGTTCTATTGTTTGCTTAGTTTTTGTTTTCATTGTTTTTCTTTTCTTTTAGATTCATGTGTTGATAGTTGTGAGTTTGTTGTCACTTTATTGTTTATATTTTTGATCTTCATTTTCATAGATAAGTCCCTTTAACATTTCATATAATAAGGGATTGGTGATGATGAACTCCTTTAACTTGACCTTATCTGGGAAGCACTTTATCTGCCCTTTCATTCTAAATGAAAGCTTTGCTGGATAGAGTAATCTTGGATGTAGGTCCTTGCCTTTCATGACTTCAAATACTTCTTTCCAGCTCCTTCTTGCCTGTAAGATTTCTTTTGAGAAATCAGCTGGCAGCCTTATGGGAACTCCTTTGTAGGTAACTGTTTCCTTATCTCTTGCTGCTTGTAAGATTTTCTCTTTGTCTTTAATCTTGGGTAACTTGATGATGATGTACCTTGGTGTGCTCCTCCTTGGGTCCACCTTTTTTGGGATTCTCTGGGCTTCCTGGACTTCCTGGAAGTCTGTTTCCTTCTCCAGATTGGGGAAGTTTTCCTTCATTATTTGTTCAAATAAGTTTTCAATTTGTTGCTCTTCCTCTTCTCCTCTGGCACCCCTATAATTCATATATTGGAACATTTCAGGTTGTCCCAGAGAATCCTTAGCCTCTCTTTGTATTTTTGGATTCTTGTTTCTTCGTTCTCATCCAGTTGGATGTTTATTTCTTCCTTATGTTCCAAATCGTTGCTTTGAATCCTGGTTTCCTTCTAGTCACTGTTGGTTCCCTGAATATTTTGCTTTATTTCATTTTGGGTATCTTTCATTTGTTCTTTCATTTTTAGAACAAACTCAATCATTCTGTGAGTATTTTGATTACCAGGGCTTTAAATTCTTCATCAGATAGGTTGGGAATCTCCTCATCATTTAGTTCTCTTTCTGAGGTTTTGCTGTGTTCTTTCATTTGTGCCATATTTCTTGGTCTCAGCATAGCTGATAGGTTGTATGGAGGTGAGGCCTTAGGTATTCACCCAGGCAGGGCAACCCTCTTTGCTGAGCTGCCTGTGGGGGAGGGGCCAGAAAGGGAACAGTGCAGCTCACCTGCTCATCTCTAGCACACTTTCCAACAGACTCTCGTGTCAGACTGGAAGTATCTCTCACCAAGGCAACCCCAGCCTTAGCCCACAGTCAGCTCTGAGTCTCAGTTTCCCCCTTAAGTCAGTCTCTCCCGTGCAGCTCCACTGAGCTCTGCAGTCAGCCCTTCCCCTCAGCCAACTCACCGTGGGTTTTTCTGAGTTTGTCCCGCACAGTCCACCTTACAGGTCTGGTTGTTCTGGTTGATTTTTTTTCTTTAATTCCTTGGTTGTTGGAGTTCCATGCAGTTTGGTTGTCTGGCGATCTTGGTTGTTTATTGATTTTAGATTGGTTGTTATCATCCTTTTGGTTGTGTGACAAAGCAAAGGGTTTCTACCTACGCCTCCATCTTGGCTGGTACTTCCCCCATAGTTAATTTTAAAGGGAGGATGTATGCCAGGGATTTGAAAAGCTCTAATATAAGTTTTCAAAGAAATAACATTGCTTAGACCTTACTTAGATTATGAAGAAGCAAGTCAATTGATCTTGGGAAGCAGAACAAAACCTCTAACCAAGATCTGAAAAGCCTCTACATTTTTTTAAAAAATTCTGGTTTTATTACAGCAGAAGTGTCAGCTGCTATCATGATAGATCCTGTGAAATTAAAAAATACTCTTAGGGTAGAATAGAATTCGGTTCACTTTGGGAAAATTCTAAAGCAAAAGATACAAGTAAATGAGAGGCGATGTGTGTGTGTGTGTATATATATAGAGAGAGAGAGACAGACAGACAGAGAGACAGAGAGAGACAAAGAGACAGAGAGGCAGGCAGATCTGGAAAGAGAGCCACCTGTGTTTCTGCAACAGAGAAGGGAGCTCCCCAGGGGTGGAGGTCAAGGGTGGGGGTTGTGATATAGCATAGTGGTAGGGAAGGGGAAAGGGAGAGCTTGATGGAACTCAAGCCATGTCTGTAAGGAGGATGTATCTTTATGAGTTACTAGTATAAATAAACATTAATAAGAAAAAAAGCCAGTTTACCAACACTAAATACAGAAGTGAAATTGCAGTGTTAGATATGCTGACTTAATAATCCTTCAGTCCCATGCTGGTATTTGAAGATTCTGAGAAAATTCTAGAGAAAGAGGTTATTCCTCCCCTTATTATCCCACGTTTCCTTTTACTCCCTAAGTTGTGTGTATTTCATGTGGCTTGGTGCTTTTCGATGGTGTCACTTCCCTTTTGAGATGTCTACCAGGGGGCTGGATGGGCTGGTTATGAATTCAGATCACCCATCCCCCTGGTAGACATCTCCGATGGACACCAGGTTAGGCCTCAGCCCCATCTCCCTCCTCACTGTTGAGCCCTCTGATCTTTGGAATAAAACTGAGTGCAGTGATATAATTGGGACAAGAAAAGAAGGACTTTGAAAGCTAAGTAGTAAAATTGAAAAATGACACCTATCTATTGGGGGGTATAGTTTTCAAAGTTAATTCCCTTTTACTTTAGGGTTAAGGGTATTTGGAATATCTTTATTGACGGCACCTGTCATCCATCAAACTGTGCCCTATATGCTTCGAATTTGAGAGGACTTCAGTTCAGCATTATAGCTTTCTGCCCTCAGGGCTGTAGTTGCTGCCATCCTTCATTGACAGACAGGCAGCCCAGAGTACCTGTTTTTATATCAATAAAGGTCCATTTATTGCCTTCAAGATGAGAACATTTTTTTTTTAAGTCAGTATACACATGTTTGGAATCCTGTTCCTCCACTTTTTTGTGAAAGTCATTTTATCCTCTGGATAAAAATGGGAATAGTAATTTTGTTTGACAACCTTAAGTCTTTCTCATCATGAAAAAGCCCTTTGGTGGCTTTAGGCACCTCTCTATCCTGCCCCTCACCTCCATCTCTCTCCTCTCCACCCTCCTCAGCTCCACTCCTTTCTGGGTATGCTCCAGTCTGGATTTCTCCCTACCCTTCTTCTGACCTTGTGGCCACACTCCATATGTTGGTGTCAAATAAATGACCCAACTGCGCTGGCCACCAGGTTATGTTGCGGCCACATCTAATGGCTTTTTTCCCTCCTGACCTCTGCTACATGGTATGACCATTCCTTGTCCAGTTCTCCCTTCCACTAGCCTCTAGGACCACACACTTTCCAATTTCACCCTCACTATTCCGGCTGCTCTGCCTTGGATTCTTTTGCAGGCTCCTCTTCCTGTGGTCCTAGGGATGACCATCGGGGTCCTGAGTGAGACCTCCTAGACAGCTGTATTTGAATGTCTCCCCTGGGCTTTATACTTAATGTGTCTAAGATGCAACTCCTTCCTTCCCCCGCATTCCCCCATACCCATTACACCTGAAGGTACTTGTGTCCCCCTGAATAGTACCTCTCAATTGCCAAAGTCAGAAACCTGGAAGGTAGCATGGCCTCTTACCTTTCCCTCATTTCTTATGCTGAATCCATCACCAAGTCTTGATCTGCCTGCCTCCTAAGTATCTCTGGAATCCTCCTGTTTTCTTCCTTCCATCTTTGGCCTGCATTCCTGCTTGTTGACTAGGAGATCAGCCTGCCTCCTTTCTCCCCCTCAGATCCATGCCCTCCTGAAGCCAGTCGGATCTTCCTAAAACACAAGTTGGGTTATTGCTCTGTTGTTTCACACCTTTTGCTGAGTTCTCCTATTCCCTCTAGAGAAATCCTGGGGATAAAGCCTACTTCTTAATGTGGCTTTCAAGACCCAACCCTGCCTGCCTCTGCACTTTCAACATTCTGCGTCCCAACCTCTCCCCAAGCTAGCTGAATCCTGTGGAATTTTTGACCATCATCCTACCCACCTGCTGGTCCTTCTGCCTGGAACTTTCATTCCTGTGTCCTCACCCTTGCCTGATTGTTCTCAGGTCTCTTCTTTCTCTGTAACTTCCACTGGGAAGCCCTCCCTGACCCTCAAACAGTGAGGTGCCCCTTCTGGAGGCTTCCACAGCCCATGCATTTACTTGCTATGTAAGTGCCTACAATGCCTGGCATAATACTTGGCACATAATAGATGCTTCACAGATATTCAACAACAACAACAAAAAAAGCTAAGAGCTTGTGGAATGTGAAAGAGGCTCTGTTAAGTTTAAAGCATTTATTTTGGTTCTTAACAAAAGTCTATAATAAAAATTCAGCAAGAAAACCTGAATCACAAGGTAACTCAGTTATATTTTTGAGGGTGGAAGGTGCAAATTTTCTTCTACGCAGGCACCAGACGTTTTTGTCGGTAGACTTCTGCTGACTTGGCATCCCCGGCTTTCCTCCGATAATGCTGTGTCGTCTGTTCTATTACCCCTGTACTCCACGCTCAGGTACTGGAGGGAAGTAAGTGCTGCTTTGCAGGAATAAAATTGAGCTTCAACATATGTGCAGATTACCATCTATGGATCAAATTCAATGTTGAAAAATCTCTTTCTGGGAGGTCTTGTTTTCTTAGACAAAAAAAATCTTTGGAACTTGAAACAGAGACTCTGAACTAAAGCACTTTCCAGCTATTTTTAGCCCTCTTTCACTACTTTTGCAATGCTGTGCATGATCTATATATCCATTGGGCAGCCAGGCTTCGTCTTTGGGAAGTAATAATTCTAGTGAGTCAAGGGGTTGATTGAGAGGATAAAGTGGACAGGTCAGGTTGAGGGTTGATGAATCAGCCGTCCCAGCCTGAAACTGGAAGGATTACCAGCTGCATATTTCACATTTTCTTCTCTAAGTTGACTGTTAAGAATGGCATATTGTACAAGTGTTTGTTTTTTTTTTTACAGCACGTGAATCAGCTTGTGACTATTCTGTAGGGTTTTTTCCTTTGATCTTATGAAACAAAAGGGAATGAACCATGATTTTGATCTACAGAAGTAAGGAGCAAGGGGCCTAGTTCTGTAGCTTTCTGCTGATGCATTTACACATTTCAGAAAACAGTTCTTTGGGTCTGTGTGTGTGTGTCCTCCAAAGGTGATGTTAACATGCAGGGGGGTCAGGTTGCTTGCCAGGCTGTGCTTCCCAGGCACTGGTGCTGTGATGGGGGTCAGATCACTTGCAGTCAGTATGGTGGGTCCCCTTTTTTTCAGGTCTTCATCGTCTCTGGGCTCTGAATGAACTCAAAGAAACTGTGAGAGGAAGAACCAGCAGAGAACAATTACTCAGATTCTCCCTCCTGTGAGATAAAAGCACTCCAGATATGAAAAGAGCAACAAATAATGAAAACAGAATTAGAACATGCAGGGGCCCTGGGGCCTTCAGAGATCCACATCTTGGAGGGTTCTCAGGAAGAGGTTTCTTTCTTCTACACCAAGGCCTTTTTATCGCAGTAACCCATATCTCTGCTCTGCAGTGGGCTTTCTCTGCGCAAGGAGGAGCCCTGACTAAGCCCCTGGCTTGGAAAATGCTGGGGTGGAAGGAGAATGAGTCAGATGGGTTCCAGGGTTGGCTGCACCATCCCAGGCAAATCAGGTGAGAGCAGGCTCAGGGGCTTGAATTGACAAGGCTACATGCCATCTAGAACCATCATGAAGGTGGGTTTTCTGCCCACATGTCATGTTATCCAATTAGCCTAATAATACTGAATCATTGTTAAAAAATAAAATTCATCGATACATGATGGCTGGATGGATGTTGGTGTACATATTATATATAAAGAGAGACACAATCTGAAATCATCTGATGAAAGTTTATCTCTGGATATAGTCTTTGGGTAATTTTAATCTTTTTACTTGTCTATATCTTCTACTTTTTCTGCAAAGATTGTGTGTTACTTATACACTAAAAAAAAAAAACAGACTAATAACAGGGTTTTTGTTTGTTTGTGTTTTAAGAAAGGAGAGCATAGGAAGAAAGACTGAGGAAAGAAAAATCCATTAGGAGGTATGAAATAGTCCAGGTGAGGAGTGACAGGGGCATAGAAGGTGGGCAGGAAGGAAGTGGGTCTTGAAGTGGAATCCAGAGTGCTAGGAGACAGGCAGGGGAGGCAGGGCAGCTGGGAAGGCCTTAGTGGTCCTCAGTAGCTTTGTGTCAGTAACTGGAGTAGAGAGGGATGGAGGAGGAAGGTGGTGCACAGCAGGCACAGAGGCAGTGGGGACATGGAGGACACAGGCACGCACCTTAGCACATGGCTGGGAACATCAGGTGGAATTTGAGGGCCTCTCCCCATGGAAAGGTCACATGGTGAATGAACAAATAGATGAGTGTGGGAGCCAGACCACCTGGCTATTGGCCTTCACTCTATCACTTACTAATTGCATGATCTTAAACAAATTCCTTGACCTCTCTTGTGCTTCAGTTTCCCCATCTGTATATTGGGATAATAACAATAAGAATACCTACCTCATAAGGTTCTTATAAGGATTAAGTGAGTTAATGTTTGCAAAGTGGTTAGCATAGGACTTGGTATTAGTAAGGTCTCTATAGTGACTGATAAATAGAAACTAGAATTTGAGCCCCTGAGGGCCAGGAATATTTGTTTAATTGGCTCTCTCAAGTGCCTCACACGGTGGTAGGCAGGTACATTTTAACTGCTATGCGTACAATTGTCAAATAAATACACATGCAATTCGTTTTCTTAAAAGATTTTGCACTATATCATGAGTTAAAAAGACCTCAGATGGCTTTGTTTTCTATGCATGAGGAAAAAACAAAACAAAACCTCATTTCAAGTTCCAAATGACCAAGTTTACAAAGAAATTTTGGTACACAGCTCTTTCACCAGCTTGCCTGTATTTTCAAAAATTCCAGGAACCACAGGGCTTGTATCTACCTACAATGAATAGTGTGGAAAAGCATCATTTAAACCAAGAGGGTTTAAAAACACTGTTGGTAAGTGTCTGGCAGTGTGTGACTGTGGTGGGGAAAGCACTGCTTAAAACTCAGAAAATGCATAAAACAACTTAGTTTTGGATCTGCAGCCAAAATCGATAAGATCTAGGGCACGGGGCTGCATTTTGTAAGGCGTGTTTTCTAAAAGGCCCTTTCAGCTGTCATGTCCCGACTGGAGTGGTGAGGCAGCCTTCGAGGCGGGAAGCAGGGAGATGCAGGCACGGTATTTTTAGAATACATTGTTCTCTGAATTCTAGAAACAGCCAGCCTAGTTGAAAATGTGATTTTTAGGCACACGCTTCCACTCTTTGTGCTACTTTAAGATTGGTATCTAGAAATAGAAAACAGAATGTGTTTTCTTTGGTAAGTGAATTTCTTGTTTCACCCAGAAGTGGGGAGGGGCCATCTATTTTAGGCTCCTGAAGTTGGTAAACCATCTTTATGGCAACAGGCCACAGCATCATGGGAGGGAGGTACGATTCGATGTGGGAGAACTTTCTGTTGAGGTCATGGTACATGAATAAAAAAGCAGCTGACATTTATTGAGCTTTTACTGTGTGGCTTAACATGTATTTTCTCCTTTAATCCTTTCAACCACCCTGAGAAGTTGTGACTGTTACTGTCCCCATTTTATAGATGAAAAAATGAAGCCAAAACAGGTGAAGACACTTGATCAAGCCTGTAACTCTATGTTGCTAGGATGAATCCAGAGACTATCACTAAACCATATTGTGTGTGTACAAAAAAAAACCTCCTTAAGCATGTGGGTTTTTTATTTTAAATAAATTGGAGTTCTAGCTTTTCATGCAAACTTGTAAAGAAAAATTATGTAAGTTTCTGGTGAAAGACCTTATGATTTGTAGGTACAGGACACTTAGCTGCTATTTTGTAATCCCCAAGAGTGTAACAGAATGGTGTCGCATCACAGAATGCTGGCTCTCATGTCTGTGGGAGGTGAATGAAGCTTGATTCACTGCAATTAAGATAAAAATAAATCTCTTTTAGTGGTTTAACCAAGTAAAGATACCTGCTGATAATAATTAGCTTCAGTTCAATCTTTTTTAAAAGCCACCTGCACATCAAGCATATTAAGATATCTTAGCAGGAGAGATGAGTGGTATTCTCTCCACCCCTTTCCCCAAATAACTTTTATTACATGATAACAATAACAAACTACCTTTTGTTGAACTCCTCCATTTTTTTTCCAGAAATAGTACTAGACCCTTTACATACACTTTATTATTATTGAAGTCTCCCAAAAGCCCTCTAAGGAAAAGCAGATCACAGCCATTATATATTTGCAGAAACTGAGCCTCTGGAGAATTGAGTGAATTGCTTTGAAGCCAGACTTAGCAAATGGTACAGCTTAGACTTGAGTCCCCAAATATTTTATTTCTGTGTATTGTAGAAATGCTCAAGCATGCACAGAATTAGAGATATCGGTATAATGAAGCCCCCGTATACTGATTTACCCAGATCCAGAGGTTACCCGTTGTTTACCATTTTGCTTTTACCTATTCCCCCATTCACACATTCTTTCTTTATTTATTTTTTGTAATTTTAAAGCAAATCCAGGCATCATGTCATTTAATCCACAAATAAAACCCAAAAGTGGTTTACTTGTAACAACATTAGCTTTTGTTGTTGTTGTAGTTGTTGTTGTTGTTGCTTCAAAGCTACTTTCTACTCAGCTCAGGTCTTGCTTTGCTCCACAGTGAACTTTTCTCTCTAGTTCGTGGTATTTATCATGGTTTGATGTCTCTGTGATGTTTCCTGTGTGTCATAACCTCCAAGCGGGCAGCCCCTGTGTCATCCTTCCCCCTTACCCGTCCACCCCCATACTCTGCACTGAGTCAGTGGGGTCCAACTACTAAAATGAAGGGTAAATGCTCTTAAAGTCTTCTCAACTTTTAAGAAATTGAAGGTTCACTATTTTCAAGCAATCCTAGGAAAACAAGAGACTCTTTGAAGAAAGAGATGAGAAAACTCTCCTTTACGACCCCAAACTCGATGCTTCTCCGTGAAAGCTTCTTACAGGTATATATATATATATATATATATATATATATATATATATATATATATATAGCATGGTTGGCCAGTAACTCCTTGGGAAACTGAATTGAAGGTACGAAATGAAGCTGAATTCTGGAGTGAATTTGTGAGTTTGATTCTTAGAATTATGCCTCAATTTGGGTAGGGTTGAACTGGTTGCAGAACAGAAGAAATTGCTTTCACTGAATAAATTCTGGGGAATTAGGAAGTTCCCCCCCCACCCCGTGCTCCCCCACTCCAGTTGAAATTCTTCTTGTGAATCTTTCTGTCTATAGTTTATGCCTTGGTGGGAATGGAGGAAAGTTGGAATGTATAATCAGAAAATGTGTTCTTCTCCCCTGTCCTGCCTCTAATTCACTGTGGGACCTTAGGCAGGTCACTTCAGTTCTCTGAGATGCTGCTGCTTAATCCATCTATTCAGTAAATACAACTGGGTATCTACCATGTGCTGGGCTCTTGCTGGGCACTAAGCATTAAATAAGATGGTATATATGAAAATAATTTATAAATACATTCTGGAATAATTGTGGTGTTTTCCTTGTTAAAATGTAAGTGCCTTTGCAGATGAGCACTTTGAATAGTAATATGTCCTTAGGAACGCATCTTAGCTTTTTAGAGCTTTGACAGGGAGTGGAAGGAGATGGGAAACAAGCCCTGGGCTCACTGAAGATGCATTTGGTCAAAGACTGGAAATGAGAGGGTGACTGTATGGGGAAAGGTTATGAAGTTAACCTTGAGCAAGCCTTGTCCTGAAAGAACATTATATAATTTCTGATGTATAGAAGAGCACTCAAAGCAGCAAAACAGCATATCCAACAGCTTACACATACTTTGAGCCCCTTCACAGCAATTTCTATAACTGTGTCCCTTTTGAATAAACAATACCTGGTCCTGGAATTTCTCTAGTCATCTTTACCCTCTCTAACAATGAACTCGTGTTAATTGTTGCTGTCTGGCAGCCCACTTGCAGCATCAACACATCTCCATAAGCTATAAAACCATATTGCCTGGTCTTTTAATTCAACCCCTGTTCCCTCCAGCCCTGTGTTCTAATTTTTACACTTCTGTACAATTGTGTTTGTGTCCTTGTGCTTCTTTGAGGTATGAAGGAGAGTAAAGTATAGCAAATGAAAGGCATAAATAAAAGTCCTTTGGATTAAAGGGAAGAACAAATTGTTATGGACCCACATGGGAATTTTATGATTGTTGAATAGTGTTATATTGTTAGCTGTTAAACATTATATAATGAGCCCTGGCTTATGTGGCTCAGTAGATTGAGCACATGCCTGTGAACCAAAGGGTTGCTGGTTTGATTCCTAGTCAGGGCACATGCCTGGGTTGTGGGCCAGGTCCCCAGTGGGGGGTGCTTGAGAGGCAGCCACACATTGATGTTTCTCTCCTCTTTCTGCCTCCCTTCCCCTTTCTAAAAATAAATAAATAAAATCATTTTAAAAAACATTATATAATGAATAGATTAATGACCTCAGGCAGGCTGGATTCATTTATACTAGTGCAAGTATCAGAATGAAGGCTACTAAGCAGTGGAGAGTGATGCTGCATTTTGGTTTCAGCCTTGTATTAAAAGTTTGGGGGCAGCTGCTACATGTCAAGAGCTGTGCTGGCAGTGGGGAAGTGAAGATGCCTGAGATACAGTATTTGCCATTGAGAAGTCACAACTTGAAATAAGTGTTCTACCACATGCTTTTATTAATTTCTTTATTCACTCAACAAACCTGGTCTTGGGACCTTGATAAGGAGTTTGGCTCTGATTCTTCAGGCAGTGGAGGCTTTGGATGAGGGATATAATATGATTGTATTGGTATTTTCAGAAAGTCAAGAACTGAAGAGAGTGGCTTAATGAAGTCAGGGCCTGGTAGCTGGTAAATCAATTAGGCAGTCAGGAAATCTCCCAGGGAGATTGTTTCCTTATGGAGTTCTGTTATGTGTTAAAATGTATGTTGCTTTGTCTCACTGTGAGCAAAACAGGAAAAAAATCAATGAACAAAGAAACAGAATATAGCAGGGATTTTTGGAATAAGATATAGCACCAGTGTTTGGATTAAGGCTCATTTTAATTCAGGCATCATCAAGTAGACCTGGTAGCCCAGTACTGCTATAGATTTTTGCTCTCTTATTACTGGTGAGACCTGACTTCATATGATTTTTCCCCTGGGTTCAGATGGAGAAGTGGAAGCAAAGGTGATGTATTAGTTATCTATGACAATACCACCACAAATTTAGGTAAAACAACCCACATTTATTGTCTCACAGTTTTGCCACCAAAACTGTGGCATTAGAAGTCTGGTGTGGTTTCTCAAGATCCTCTGCTTCCAGGTCTCACAGGGCTACTGTCAGCCTGTTGGGCCAGGGCTGTGGTCTCATCTGAGGTTGGACTGGGAAACGATCTGCTTGAAAATTCACGTGGTTGTTGGCAACATTCAGTTCCTTGTGATTGTAGAATTACAGACTTCCTGTTGGCTGTTGACCAAGGCTGCCCTCAGCTGCTAGAGGCTCTTAACTCCTTTCCACATGGGCTTTCCAGCATGACCTCTTGCTTCTTCAGTACCAGCAAAGGTGAAATATGGGTGTTACAATCTTATGTAATCACATACATAATCATGCACAAGCTGTCACTTTGCCATATTCTGCATCACTAGGAGCAAGTTACTAGGCCAGCCTATACTTAAGGGCAAAGACTCACTCGAGGGCCTGAACACAAGAAGGCAGGGGTCATGTGGGCCACCCTAGAAGGTTGTCTGCCCTTTGTGATATTCAGTGACTTGGTAGCGTTGGTGGAGCAGATAAGAAGGTGAAAAGACCACAGCCTGTAGGTCTCCCAGAAAACATTGCTGTTGTCATAACATCACCCTCTGTTTTCCTCTTTCTCCGTTTAACCTTGGGAAGTTGATCCAGAATCCCCACCAAACCCTCCAGGCTGATTATTTTAGTCCTGTTCGGAGGTTGAGGTAAAACCTGTTACATTCTCTGGAATCCTGGTGGTGGCAGCAGTTGGTGTTGGTTTTATTTTCCTCTTTCTTTTTCGTTTCATTTTATTAACTACTATCTTCTTTCTCTGAAAGATTTTGCTCCTTTTAGTTCTTAACTTTAATTTGTTTAGCTCAACTAATTTGAGTAATAGTCATTTGAGGAAAACTAGCAGAGGCAGGCAAGATTCTAGACACATGCTGAGAAGGCTTCAGGTAGCAATTTCAAGTGTTATGTTTATTAATTTAATGGTGAGCCAAAGAAGAGGAGCGTACTGGCCCTTAGAAAAGCTAATCTTGGCACCATGATGGAACTACTTTGAGCATATTTTTCTGTCTCAATGTCCCTACCTATAAATCCACAAGTTGCAGCATCCATACTAACAAGATATTCCAAGGAAAAGTTGAACATAATAATTTTTAATATAAACTGGAAATCTTACACAATAGAAATTGATTTGTATTCTTTTTTTAAAGTTTTATTTATTGATTTTTAGAGAGAGAGGAAGGAAGGGGAAGAGAGACAGAAAAAGAGGGAGAGAAACATCAATTTGTTGTTCCACTTATTTACAAGGGGGAACCCAAAAAACCAGAATTATATTCTAGAGGGTGGGCCCCTGTATTATAGGCTTCCCTTGCTAGGTGAGTTTTTTAGGAACACATCTGTATCAGTGTACCAGCCAGTGTTGTTGTGATAGGCTGTGTTCGGCTTCAGTGATTTTTTTTTTGAACACTCAACCTGTTTGCCCATCTCATAATGAGTGATTTACAAGTTTACCTGCCCATGCTGTCCTGAGTGTTTCAGCAGTTTTTGGCTCAAAATGTCATGAGCCCTGTGCCCCACCCTCCTTATTCACCTGATCTTGCCCCGAGTAACTATTTTTTTTGTTTCTCTGTATGAAAAAAGTCCTCAAAGGGATATGTTTTACCAATATGGAAGAGGTAAAACAAAAAATGGCAGAAGCACTAAAAGACATCAAAATCAAGGAGTTCAAATACTGCTTTGAGCAGTGGGAAAAAGTCTCAATAGGTATATTGCATCAAATGGAGAGTACTTTGGAGGTGATTGAAGTTTAAACATGTAAGAATAAATACACAAGTTTTTATAAGTAAATTCCAGGTTTTTGGGGGTCCCTCCCCATATGTATTCATTGGTTGATTAGTCTATGCCCTGACTGGGGATCGAACTCATAACCTTGGTGTATCAGGATGATGCTCTAACGAAATGAGCTACCTGGCTAGACCTGATTTGCATTCTTCTCTGCTGAGCAAAACTGTGCCACAAAGCTTTGAATGATTTCCATACATTAAGTGCCTACTGTATGTCAAATACCTTGCTTGTTGTCTTAAACAGTCTTGACAGTGATCTTGACAGGTAAATATTATCTTCATTTTGAAAATTACAAGTCTAAGATTCAAGGATGGTGTTTAACAAGTCCAAGGCTGTGAGTTGGGATTCTGCCTGACTCCATAGCCTGTTAAAGTGTCATTATACCAGGAATTAGGAACTCAGGTTGATCTCTCATTCAGATTGCCCTCCATGTATTATTTTTACTGAATCAGTAACAGTTTCCTTCCTTCCTTCCTTCCTTCCTTCCTTCCTTCCTTCCTTCCTTCCTTCCTTCCTTCCTTCAAACAACAGAGTTTTATTTTCTCATAGTTTTTGAGGCCAGAAGCCCAAAATCAACATGTCGGCATGTCTGGTTTCTCCTGAGGCCTCTTTGCTTGGCTTGCAGAGGGTCACTTTCTTGCTGTGGTTTCTCACATGGTTGTCCCATCAGGCCTGAGTGCCCCTGATGTCTTTCTAGTGGCAGTATTTTAGAAGCCAGAAAGGGCAGAACTTAAAGGGGAATTTCTTCTTATGTGTCATTGCTCTCTACAAAAAGGTGTTATAGGAAAACCTAATGTTGAGTTGCATGGTATTTTCACCTTTTAAAATACAAAATATATATTGACATTATGGAATACAATACAGCAATTAAAAAAGAAATGAAATGAAAGGTAGGAAATAAGTAAGAATGAATGAATGAATAAAGTGGAAAACATGAGGCAGGTCTAACATGAAAAGATTGCCAAGATATATTGATAGATTTAAAAAATCAAGTTACAGAAATTTGAATATGATGCCATTTGTGTGCAAAACTAAAACACATAAAAAGCAGTTCTATTTATTTTTTAAAGATAAACAAATTCATTAGAAGCATAACACCCTGAAAGGCTAACACCCCAAATTTATTAAAATGATACCCTCTGAGAATGGGGTCCCATATTTGCCCCAGTGGCAGTCTGGGGGAACTCTAGTCCAATAGTTAATGTTTTAAGTTTCTACAAGGAAAAAGTATTTATGTGTTACTTGTGTAACTAAAAGTTCCTTTTGAAAAAGTCAGTTAGAGAACACAGCCCACCTCATGAATAGCCCAGCCAAAAGTTAGTTATTTATAAGTCATTTCAACAATAAAGAAAAAGGATAGACTAAAAATACCACATCAAGAGGCTGGACGCCCGCCCCCACAAGCCAAGATTTCCAAATCAGCTAGGTCTTTAATGTCTAGCCATTGTCTGATTAAGGAGCTTGCTCAGGAGTTAGCTATGGCCACCCTAGGGAGAGTCCTTTGATAAGCCATGTCCAGGACAGAGAGATGAGTGAGCAGATTGACTTCCGCCCTGACATCTCTGTGCTTCATCGCTTCACCTTATGCTAGGTAATCTTCCAGGGCCAGATGAGTATGTAAGGGGTTGGGGGAGGCATGTGGAGTAGCTGATAGAGAAGAGAGGGCTAAGAAAAGAAACTCTTCTTTGAAAGTACAAATGTTAGGTTCTAGGCATCCACTAGGAATCATTTAGTGTCCAGGCTATTAAACTCAGTTGGGTACCACTCTAATGAGACTGGTATGGACTCCATCCCTCGCTGGGCCAGATCACTTAATTCCTGGGAGAAGTGGCATGAGAATTCCTGACTATCTTTCTAGCTTTTACAATGTATATAACTTACACTAAATTAGCTCAATCCTCAGCACAAACATCCAAATTAGTGAGTAATTTTTTCCTAATCTGAATTAAAATAAACACATATATAACTATTAAGAGCCTATTTATCCATGTGCATCTTAATATAATATCTCATATTCTGCTAGTGTGTATGGCCATGCATGGCGAAACATTGCCAGAAGTGTGATGAGCTTGGGCTTTTAGGAGGCTTTGGAAAGGAACTAGGTTCAAATCTGCCTCCACAATTAACTTGGTAGCCTAAGCACTTAACCTTCTGAGGCTCAATTTCCTCACTTCAAAGTGAGCTTATTTACAGTGGCTTAGAACATCATATGGCAGTTTTAAGGATTGTCTGAGCTAATGTCTACAAAGCATAATGTGTAGTACTTACAAATGGTTAGCAAAAGAAAAAGGTCTTAGCAAATAATAAAATAAATGGGAAGATCTTGATTAATTATAACATCTAAAAGATGCTGCCATCCTTTGGTGATGATTCAGTGCTCAACTTCTCATTTTGGAAATTTTTGTGTGTGTGTGTGTGTGTGTGTGTGTGTGTGTGTGTGTGTCGGGGTGGTTTCCTCTAAACTGTTACCTTTTGGTCCTCTTTTTATTAACATTTGGCTACAAATCATGACATTACCTATTTCAAATCAATCTGATGGCTGAAAAAAGTGAAACACAGAATCTAAGTGATTACATAGCTACTCTGAAATGCATAGAATCACAAAAAGAAATTTTCTAATTAAATGGTCTTTGTGGGCCTGAAGTCTCTAGTAGGGAGGTGCAAAAGCAGGTTTACAGTTATTCATATGGAAAATAATACAGTAATTAATGAATAATAATACAACAATAAACTCTGTTTCATATACTCACAACTATAAACCTACTTTTGCCTCACACTGTATATGTGCTCTGGCTCTAGAGCTTACTAGTTAACTTTATTATTATTCAGAAAAGTGAAGTTTACTCAGGTACTCAGCTTTCAAGTGACTGCCTTGATAGAGAAGGTGAGGAGGGAGACTGTGAGTCATGCAGAATTGATGGCAGCTAATTGGGTATTGGGGTATCCAAACTTTTGTCATCTCTGGGCCACACTGGAAGAAGAAGAGTTGTCCTGGGCCACACATTTAAATACACTGCAACATATAATCACAAAAAAATCTCATAATGTTTTAAATTTACAATTTTGTGTTGGGTCACATTCACAGCCATCCTGGGCCACATGTGACCAGTGGGCCGCAGGTTGGACACCCCTAGAGTTGTGCCTAAATGGAGGCCTGCAAAGATCTCATGTAACAGAGCAAATAGGAGTGTGCTATGGCTGAAAAGGTGATTCAGTTTGGGAAGCCCACCTATTAGGATGCCCCCAAGTTCTCCTCTTTGTCATTTATTTAGAGCTTCTGCCTAATTAGCTTGTGGCCTGCTAAGCTTTTCCCACCATTGTATTGCTACTCTAGGCAAAGGCTCAAGCCAAGGTCAATCCTGCTCACTCTTGCATTGAGGTCAAGTAGGCAGCATATCTAGGGATCTTCATTTTCCATTCTGTTTTACCCTGAACTTGACTATTGACTAGCATAAAATGAGGAGCTAGAGGTGCTTGTGTATTGGGGTTGAAGAGAAGGGTCTTCAGCAATATTAAGATCAAGTAGATATATTCTGGGGCAAAAGGCTTTCTTTAGTATTGCTTAACTGTGTGTATGTTAATAACAGGAATCTTTCTATTTCTATCTCACCATTTCCAAAAACCTTTTCTACCTCAGCAAATCTTCCTCCCCATGAAATTTATGGGTTTTTAGAAAAATTTTTTATTTACTGATTTTAGAGAGAGAGGAAGGGGGGAGAAAGGAAAAGAAAGAAAGAGAAACATCAATTTTGTTGTTCTATTTATTTATGCATTCACTGGTTAATTCATGTATGTGCCCTGACCGGGTATTGGACCTGCAACCTTGGTGTATCAGGATGATGCTCTAACCAATTGAGCTACCTGGCCAGGGCCCCATGGAAAAAAAATTTTTTTAATCTTCACTTAAGGATACGTTTATTGATTTAAGAGAAAGGGAGAAAGAGAAAGAGAGAGAGAGAGAGAGACAGAGAGGGAGGGAGGGAGGGAGAGAGAGAGAGAGAGAGAGAGAGAGAGAGAGAGAGAGAGAAGGAAAAGAGAAAAAAGAAAAGAAAAGAAAAAAAAGAAAAGAAAGAAACTGATGTGAGAGTGAAATGAGAATCAATTACCTACTGTATGCACCCTGACCAAGGGATGAACCAGCTACCTAGGTATGTACTCTCATTGGGAATCAAACCCACACCTTTTGGTGTATAGGACGATGCTCTAACCAACTGAGCCACCTGGGCATATTGGGCCCCATGAAATTTAATATAGCAACATCCTAGAAATTCTTCTAAAAAAAGAGGAAAAGTACTACTTTAGTCTTTATCTAATAAGATAAATAATTTTTTAAAGTTTTGAATACATACTATTAATTTTTTAAAGATTTTATTTATTTATTTTTAGAGAGAGGGGAAGGGAGGAAGAAAGAAAGAAACATCAATATGCTAGAGATACATTGATCGGTTGCCTTTCACACGCCCCCAACTGGAGACCCAGCCCACAAACCAGGCATGTGCCCTGACTAAGAATCAAACTGGTGACCTATCAGTTTGCTGGTGAGCACTCAATCCACTGAGCCACACCAGCCAGGGTGATAGTATTAATTTTATAATATATCACCTACTGAATTTCCAGTGCACTCTTAGATGCTATTTCATCTTTTCAAGAGTAGGATTTGTCTTCTCAGTTTTATAATTAGGTGCAGGGAAGCAGCCCCTGGGAACATGCATGGGTTAAGGCAGAGCTGGGCTTCCATCCTGGTGACTCAAAACAAATTTTTATTGACTGCTGATGATGCTCAGTGTGACGAGTCTCTCAGCAAGCACACAGTTCTAACCTCTTGTGAGAGACAAACATAAACAATGAACTATGGCTCAGGGAATGTGTGTTGTAATAGAGATATTCTAAAAAGGAGACATTTGATGGGATCATACTTGGACTCTCAACCTTCTTATCTGTATAATGTGGGAACTGGATGACTTCTCTGTTCCATGCCAGCTTTGAAACTCTGTGAGCCCCTAGAAAAACAGACCATGTCTTGTCCTAGAATGTTTGTTTTGCATGATCTTTGGGGTAGTAAATACACATTGGACACAGTAAATATTTATGGCCCCCAGAAGCAGTGTTTTTTCCTGTTGCTGACCATTGTTGGTTGGCTCTCCTAGCACAACCAGGGTTTTTCATTATAGAGTTTAGCAGGGAAAGTCTCCACCTCTCCTTTGCAGAATATCTGAGGTGGTCTTAAAAAGTAACCTCTTAGATTCAAAGTGCTAAAAATATTTCCTTAAAATCAAGGTGAGCTGTTGGAGCTGTGTCTCATCTCCCATTTCCTCTTAGCAACTTGAGGGAAGATGCAGAGGATGACACTGCCAAGATGAGATAATACCTGGGATCTGGTGGTTGAAGTCATCCCTAAGGGGTTTCCTGTCAGATGAACCCCTTCCGGGCCTGAGAGTACTGGTATCCTGCAGCAGAGTTTGCAAACCTGGAGACATGTTCTTATTCCTCTGATGAGGGAGCTCACTCCCTTTCTCAGGAGGGTAAAGGGCTAAAATGTGATTCTTTGCTATGAGCTGTCAGATTGTAAAGAAGGTAGCCTTCTAGGCTTTAAAGGGTCCTTGTGGCAGTGAGTCCATGCCTGCAAACCCAGTCAGTGAAACCTCAGCTACTAGACCCCTTGAGATTTGGGGAGAGGGTGCAGGGTATAGAAAATATGTCTACATAACCAAGTCCTCATTCTTCTTTGTTATGCTTTGTATTTTTAAGAAACTTCCATTTTGGAATAATTTTAGATTTAGAGAAAAGTTGCAAATATAGTACAGAGAGTTCCTGTGTACCCTTCACTCACCTTCCCTTAATGTTAATATCTTACATAACCTTGGTACATTAGTCAAAATCAAGAAAGTAACATTGATGTACTACTACTAACAAAAGTACACTTTTTTTAGATTTCATCATACATTCTTCTTTAAAACCACAATAAAGAAAAAAACTAAATATCATACGTACATACACACACATACACCAATGTATAAATATATTTAAAATCCCATTTTTATTTTTTAAAATATATTTTATTGATTACGCTATTACAGTTATCCTGTTTTCCCCCCTTCACTCTCCTCCACTCTGAACAACACCTCCCACCAACATTCCCCACCTTTACTTCATGTCCATGTGTCATACTTATAAGTTCTTTAGCTTCTACATTTCCCATACTATTCTTACCCTCCCCTGTCTATCTTTTACCCACTGTAAATGCTACTTATTCTCTGTACCTTTTCCCCCTTTCTACTCCTCCCACTCCCCTGTTGATAACCCTCCACATGATCTCCATTTCTGTGGTTCTGTTCCTGTTCTTGTTGTTTGCTTATTTGTTTTTGTTTTATTTTAGGTGTGGTTGTTAATAATTGTGAGTTTGCTATCATTTCACTGTACATGTTTTTTATCTTCTTTTTCTTAGATAAGTCCCTTTAACATTTCATATAATAAGGGCGTGGTGATGATGAACTCCTTTAATTTGACCTTATCTCAGAAGCGCTTTACCTTCCCTTCCATTCTAAATGAAAGTTTTGCTGGATAGAGCAATCTTGGATGTAGGTCCTTGCCTTTCATGACTTGGAATACTTCTTTCCAGCCCTTTCTTACCTGTAAGATCTCTTTTGAGAAGTCAGCTGACAGTCTTATGGACATTCCTTTGTAGGTAACTCTCTCCTTTTGTCTTGCTGCTTCTAGAATTCTCTCCTTCATTTTAATCTTGGGTAGTATAATTATGATGTGCCGTGGTGTGTTCCTCTTTGGGTCCAACTTCTTTGGGACTCTCTGAGCTTCCTGGACTTCCTGGAAGTCTATTTCCTTTGTCAGAATGGGGAAGTTCTCCTTTATTATTTGTTCAAATAACTTTTCCACTTGTTGCTCTTCCTCTTCTCCTTCTGGTACCCCTATAATTTGGATGTTGGAACATTTAAAGATGTCCTAGAGGTTCCTAAGCCTCTCCTCATTTTTTTGAATTGTTTTTTCAATCTTTTCTGTTTGGTTGTTTCTTTCTTCCTTCTGGTCCACGCTGTTGATTTGAGTCCCAGTTTCCTTCCCATCACTATTGTTTTCCTATACATTTTCCTTTATTTCACTTAGAGTAGCCTTCATTTTTTCATATAATTTGTGACCAAATTCAACCAATTCTGTGAGCATCCTGATCATCAGTGTTTTGAATTGTGCTTCTGATAGGTTGGCTATCTTTTCATTACTTAGTTGTATTTTTTCTGGAGCTTTGATCTGTTCTTTCATTTGGGCCAATTTTTTTTTTGTCTTGATATGCCTATTACATAGTGAGGGGCAGAGCCTTAGGTGTTCACTAGGGCGGGGCAACCCATGTTGCTAGGTTGTGGAGCTGTATGAGGGGGAGGGGTTTGAGAGGGAACAATGGTAGTTGCTCCCCTCCTTACTGGATTTCAGTCCCTTCTGCCACTTCCCCCAAGCAAATTGGGCCCTTCTGGTGCTGATTCCCATGTTGGTGGGTTTGTGTACATTCTAGGACCCAGCAGTTCTCTCCAACAAACTCTCCTGTGAGGCTAGGAGTCTCTCACAGCACCTCAACCCCCACAGGTGTTTTCAATCAGTGTTTTGAGCGTTTATTTCCCTGCTCTGGGGCCCTGGATTGTGTGGTCCATCTTGCTCCCCAGTTTCGCCTGTTATCTGTGTATGAATATGGGACTGCCCAGTTCCCCAAGCCCCCTTGCATGCCAAGCCCCTCCACAATCTGCCACCTCGTTGGGTCCTCCAGCTGCCGCCCCCCACACCACGGGTCTGCCAGCCACTGCTTTGCTGCAACCCCTCTCAGTCTGGCAGCCTGACTCTGCCCCTCCTACCAGTCTGGATGAATGTGTCTATTTTAACTCCTTGGTTGTCAGACTTCCATACAGTTCAATTTTCTGTTGGTACTGGTCGTTTTTTGTTTCTAAATTGCTGTCCTTATTTTGGTTGTGCGAGGAGGCACAGTATGTCTACCTACGCCTCCATCTTGGCCAGAAGTGGAAGGTTTATTTCTATGACAAGGAAAGAGATACTACTTCCCACATTATACTTAAATCCCATTTTTAAAATGTATATTTGGACCCTGCCTAGGTAGCTCAGTTGGTTAAAGCATCATTCCCAATAAGCTAAGGTTGTAGGTTTGATCCCTGGTCAGGGCACATGTAAGAACCAATCAATGAATGCATCAATAAGTAGAACAGATCTTGTTCTCTCTCTCTCACTCAATCAAAAAATAAATTTTTTTAAATAAAATAAAATGTATATTTGCAAATATGCAAATTTATCCAGTTATATAAACAGATATGTTCTCCTGCCTTTTGACAGGTTAAACAAATTATCATTTGTCATTTTGGATGACCACCAGTCTTGATGCTTTGCTATATTGCATTGGCCTCTTGATGTTTTAGGGCTGTTTGGCCCAAGAATGTGTGCTTTTTGAGTCCTCTGGTCAGCTTGCCACAGTTTTTCTGGCTCCTGTCACAATTTCCGAGCTGCCAGCTGCTACTTTTCTCTGCCTTCAGCAGTTTTGTCTGTTACTGACTTCCTTCTCTCATCTATACTTCAGCTGCTAATCTTCCAAGATTTTATAGCCATGTACTTGGGCTTCTTAGATTTATGGGAGAAAAAATACCTACCAGTGAAGTACATGAGCTATATTAGTAAGTGGATTATGACATTTCTTCAAAATCCTTTTCATTATCTTCCCAGTTGTTGACCAGATTTTGCAATGCAAAGTTCAGTGATACTTTAATAGAATGCAGATTTTAGTAGCTAAAAATATGGGAGTCACTATCTGTCTTACATAGAGATTTTTAGGAAAAAAAATCACCCCAATATTATGTTCTTCTAATATATTTAAATTACCATTTCACTCTGGAACCATTAACCTATGTAAAATTTGGGATTATTTTTCCCCCACGGTGTTTTTTGCATACTTTATTAAAATACTTGTTTATTATGGAAAACTTGGGAAATACTGGTGTTTTTTGTATATATTTTGAAAGGCTACATAATATCTCCTTTTATGGCTATATTTAGCACATATGGAATGTTATTTAGGTTGTTTCTATTTTTTAAAAACATAAATAATTCCGTTATGGGCAGCCTGATAGTTATACTTTTGTACATATCTAAGAGGCTGTCTTTCCAGGAGTGAAATTATTGAGTCAAAAAAGATACAGTTTGAAGGCTCTTGATGGCCCACATTTAGCAGAGAGTTACAAATATGCAGTTTTCCGGCTGCTGAAGGAAGTCCTGAAGTTCCAGAATGAAAGTTGTTTGAGCTGCTGTGCATACACACTAGCAAAGGAAATGGCCCTGCCTCCCCCAGAATCACTGGCTGTATATCCACGCTGGGGTGAATTCAGACAGTAAGAACTAAGACTTTTCAGGTGACTTAGTGACTCCTGGGAGGAATCTGTTTGCCAAGACCTGTTGCAGTATGTTGTGACCTCATCAGCAGGAGGTAATGGCCTTGGAGTCCAGGGTTTACAAGGGGCAGGTTTCTACAGGCTCTGCCCCGCACATTTCCTTGCCTGCCAGCTTCAAATAGCTTCACAAAATAGCCTCTTTAATGAATAGTCATCCTCTTCAATTCCCATCGGTAATTATTGGACCATCTTTTATCCTCATGTTTTCTGCCTGGTGGACTGTCAGGCAAAACTTCTTGGCAAGTTTTTTAGCTAGTTAAAAATGGAAGACTAATTCCATTTTGCAGTCAATTCCATTTAGCTGGCTGATGGGACTGTGGTGTTAATGCTGGACAAGATGTAGGTTTGATCCCACATGAACTCAGTTGGCCATGCTCCCTTCAGAGGGCAGTAGTAGAGTATGAAAATGTTTGGATTCTTTGTTTGTTCCCTCCCCTTCCTTTTAAGCAAAGTCTCTTTTAATTAAACTCTTCTCTAGGATATAGGCATCACCATTCTTTTTGATCAACAATTTAGCACCCGTCTTTTCAAAAACTAAAAATAAAATTTCTGAACCTTCTTATTCTGATCCTGACTCTTACTTTAGGAAATCATTTGTTTATCAAATAACACATACTTTCTGCATGCTCTGCATCTCTAAGAGCATGAATTCGTGTTGAATAGTTGGAGGACTGGCCTTCTGGGAGAGAGGAAAGACTACGTAATGCAGACTAATTCTTTCACATTGTTGTTAACTCTTGCATGATGTCTTTTTATACACAGTGGGGCAAAACCTAGGTTTACAGGTGTTCATATGGAATATAATATAATAATTAATAATTAATAATACAAGAATAGACTCTACATACTCACAGCTATAACCTACTTTTGCCCAACCCTGTATCTTGTCTAGTTGTCTTACAAGTATCTCCAGAACTGGTGCAGACCATTCACAGTAGGGTTGGAATCACATTTGTATCCCCAGGCATAGAATTGTGATGGGCCTGTGTGGGAACTCTGGATGAGTGAGTGAATGAACCATTGAATAAAGGAATCATCAAATGAGTTAAATCAATAAATGACTGGCAACACAGTCAATTAGAATAATTGCATGGTGGGATTTATAAAGTTTCAGAAATAACTTGTAATTTAGAATGTCAACTGTCTTCCATTTGCCCCAAAATAGTAGTAATGGGCTGAATTGTGCACAAAGAAAGTATGAAGGAATCTTTAAAACAATAATAACAACAAAACCCCCTCTAAACAAGGCTAAATTCCCAATAGGTAATAGATGACCTGTATTCCTTTAGAAATTTTTCATCAACTATTTATCAAAAACAAACACCTGTTTATCAACCTGTTTTTCCTAAAATCATTAACTTGGCCTTATGCAATCATCAGGAGTTACCTCTTAAGCACAGAGGATGGGGGAGGGGAGT
This sequence comes from Anoura caudifer, assembly GCA_004027475.1. NCBI lineage: Eukaryota > Metazoa > Chordata > Mammalia > Chiroptera > Phyllostomidae > Anoura > Anoura caudifer. The sequence goes on along the minus strand of PVKU01000819.1, from coordinate 69,170 downwards.
AAAGAAAAGGGATAAAAAGGCTTGCCTTAATCAGATGTAATCATGATGCCTTTGCCTACTGAAGTGCCAAGAGGGTAATTTTTGCCGCAGAAATGCTCATGCTAAACACCAGCAGCTTTCTTAAGTGATGTGATTTTTCTGACTTTGGGGAAATTGAGAAAACAAAAACGTAAGTCATTTCTTGACTCTCTGAGGAAACTTTGCACAAGAAGTCCTTGTGGAAGTGCATGATTCAGTTTCTCTACTCCCTTTTTCCCAGAGGTCAGGAGTGAGCTGTAGGTGATTCAGTGCTCTGTCAGGCCCCATGTTAGCCATCTGGCCTGAGGTGTGCTGAACCTCACAGGTCATTTTCTACGTGTATGAAAAGGGATGGGGCAGTGGTGGTGGCTTTTTGTTTAAGCCTTTCTGTTAGAGCTAAATAGATTTCAGGGGAGCAATATGGCCCTTCCATGAGGCTAGAACTTTGGAAGTTGAAGTATCAGTTAGTTAAACAATTAATTAAATCTTACTCTGAATTCATGCTTTTATTTAACATTTAACATGTCTTGTAATTATTTCATTTTAACATGTGAAATATGTGTGTACATCTTTGAAGAAAGCATAATTTAAACCATAACTTAAGGAATTTATATTCAGCATACCTAAGGAATCAGCACAGATATTCTCAAGTAAAAAAGCTCCCTAACGCGTTTACCTTTCAAATTTTTATTTCCTTATTTTACTAGTATTATATGGATGTTATAGAAGATTATAAAATAAACTTTAAGAATGATTATTATGTCATAAATTTACTACCCAGAACTACTTTCTGTATATTGGCACATAGCTCTTCCAAATGTATAATTCTGTGCCCGTGTAAATGGGGTGCCTGACTCATGGATGCTGTTTCCTGGCTTGTCTTACTTCGTGGTACGTGTGACATTATCTCAGTTCATTTTTCTGACCTGGGCCTTATTATTCTTATTGTCTACATAGTATCAAATGTTCAACTGGGCCATGACTTTATCTAATTAATCTACTGTTGTTGGACATAAAGCCTGCTTCCAGTTTTTCTTACTGTAACCTTCAACTTTGTGCAATGATAGCTGCTTTTACTTCAGACCCAGTGCTGTGTGGAGCATTTTTCATGTAACGTCTCTCTTTTTACTTAATCAAGATAAAAGTCACATAACATAAAATTAACTACTTGAAGTGCACAATTCTATGGCATTCAGTACATTTACCAGACTTTCAAACAATTGCCTCTATCTAGTTCCAAAACATTTCCATCACCCTAAAGAGAAACCGCACACTCATGAAGCAATTTCTCCACCTCCCCCCGTCACCAGCCCCTGGAAACCCAACCACTAATCTACTTTTTGTCTATATACTTACCTGTCCTCCATATTTTCTAGCAGTGGAATCATACAAATGACCTTTTGTGTAACACCTCTTTTAACCCTCACAAACCCTGTGAGGAAAGTACAGCCCAGGAATGTTAAGGGTCTTGTCCAGATTCCCACCCCACAATATCCAGACTTGAACACTGCTCTTTCTGGTCTCAAAGCCTTGTTGTGTCCCATGCTCTCTCCATGTGGTCAACAGATTCTTGTGTAAAGTGCTTGCTCCTTTCTTATCCTCTTTACTTTAGCATTGCAATTAAGTGATTGGTCCTTTTCCTCTGCTTCTCACTTGTAAAATGGGAAAGCTCTAGTACAGTAGTTTTCAGATTTTAATGTTGATCAGCATCACCCAGAGGATGATTTGCAGAGTTTCAGGTCTGGACTGAAGCCTGAGAATTTGCTTTCCTAGTAAGTTCCCAGGTGAGAATAATGCTGCTGGTCTGGGGACCACACTTTGAGAGCTGCTCCTCTTATAGGTATGATACAGAAGGACTGTTTAAGTACACTACCTCCTGATCATGGCACTGAAGAATATTGAATATTCAGAAAATGATCAGTTATCCAGCTTGGAAAACATGAGGATGTGATATACGCTTAAAGCTGAGGAGTCTCAAAGTGTGATCCAGGCAAGACCCTTGCATTTGGTTTTCCAAGTGAATGTTTAAAAAGAAAGTGAGCATCTGATAAGATTGTAAATGTACATATCTTGTGATCTTGCCTTATAAACACATGTTTTAGCCTTAGAGAAGCAATCTCAGGAGTGCAGAAGACACATATACAAGGAAGTGAACAGCAGTGCTTTTGAAAAAGAAAACTAGCTATCAGAGAGATGAAAATTAAAACCACAATGAGATACCACCTCATACCATTGAGAATGACCATCATAAACAAATCAAGAAACAAGTGTTGGAAAGGATGCAGAGAAAATGAAACCTTAGTGCACTGTTGGTGGGAATGCAGACTGGTGCAGCCACGTGGAAAACAGTATGGAATCTCCTCAGAAAACTACACATGGAACTGCCTTTTGACCCAGCAATTCCGCTGCTGGGATTATACCCTAAGAGCCCTGAAACACCAATCCAAAAGAACCTATGTACCCCAATGTTCATAGCAGCACAATTTACAATAGCCAAGTGCTGGAAGCAACCTAAGTGCCCATCAGTAAATGAGTGGATCAAAAACCGTGGTACATTTACACAATGGAATTCTGTGCAGCAGAGAGAAAGAAGGAGCTTATACCCTTTGGGACAGCATGGATGGAACTGGACAGCATTATGCCAAGTGAAATAAGCCAGATGGTGAAGGACAAATACCATATGATCTTACCTCTAACTGGAACATAATCAACAAAAGAAAAAAAGCGAATAAAATATAACCAGAGACATTGAAATTAAGAAAAATCTAACAATGGCCAGAGGGGAGCAGGTAGGGGACAGTGGGGAGAAGAGTGTGCAGGAACTACTATAAAGGACACATAGACAAAACCAAGGGGGAGGGTGGAAGCAAGGGAGGGAGGTGGGTTTGGCTGGGGTGGGGTGGGGAGTGGTGGGGAGAAAATGCACACAACTGTAATTGAACAACAATAAAATAATTTTAAAAAGAAAAAGAAAAATCTAACTGCCCATAAATAAGAGAACAAATAAATAAAATTTAGTGTAGGGAAGGATAAATGCAGTTAAGCTATGAACTAGATCTATATAAAACTACATGGAGAAAGCTCAAAAGCAATGCTAAGTAGAGAAAATATTTAGATTTACCTCACAAAACAATACTACACATTATTCAGGGATGTCTGGAATAAATACATAGGTAAAAAGTGATAAATTGTCTCCAAAGAAGACATACAAAGGCCAATAAGCACATGAAAAGATGCTCAATATCAATTGTCATTAAGGAAATTCAAAAAAAAACCACAAGAATGTGCTACTTCATATCCACTAAGATGGTTATAATAAAAAAAAGAAAAAGATTGGAAAAATAAGTGTTGGTGAGGATGTGCAGAAATTGGAACTCTCATACACTGCTGGTGGGACCATAAAATGGTACAGCTGCTGTGGAAAATAGTTGATAGTTCCTTAGAAAGTTAAATATAGAGTTACCACAAGACCCAGCAATTTCATTCCTAGATATATCCCCAAAATATTAAAAACAGGTACTCAAATACTTGCACACAAATGTTTATAGCAGCACTACTCATAATAGCCAAAAAGTATAAACAACTCCAAGGTCCATTACCTGATAAATAAATACAGTGTGGTATATCCAAACAATGGGATATTATTCAGCCAGAAAAAAACAAATGCATATTGATACATGCTACAACATGGATGAAACTTAGAAACATTATGCTAAGAAAAAGAACCCAGGTCTGCCACTTACAAGCTTTGTGATTGTGGGCAAATTACACATCCTTCTGTGTTTTAATTACCTTCTCCATAAGATGGAGAGATCATAGTGTCTTCCTCACAGGATGTTGTGAAGTACCATAATATGCTTATCAAATGGTAATCCCTGAACACTGCTGTTATTTGGGTGCTGGCATATGGTCCTATACTTGATAGATAATCAGTGAATAAGGCTAAAATCCTAGCATTCTGTCAATATCCTCCTTAGAGTTCAAAAACAAATCCCTCTTTATGTAACCCGAGGATTGATGAAACTGGTGAGGGTGCGCTCTCCCTGACCTCTGAAATGCCACACTTTCAAAGAGACAAGACAGCCCAATCGTTAGGAATTTTAGCTGCAGGCTTTTAACTCAGCATTCCAAAGATGTAAAGGCGATGAAAGTATATGCTAGGATTTCCACAGAAAAGGAGTGTCAGGGTTCTGTGCCTATTTTGAAAAGCTGTGTCTGTGTTGGGGTTGGCAGTGTGATCATCCAGGAGGCATTACCTCTTCAAGGGAGGCTGGGTAAGGCCATCTCATTTCTCCATCTTAGACAGACCCCCATTTGAATTGTAGGGCCCCCAGGGTAGCTAGAGCTCCCTAAGTATTCCAGCTGTGGGCTTTGAACAACCTAAGCCAATGTAGGGCATTATTGTCCCAGTCATGTCTTGGACAGGCAGGCTGCTGGAACCAGGGATCAGCTTCTGGGATGTGAGACAAGCCCCCGTTTGTACACTCACCCAGAGCCCAGACAGATCGCGTGCAAGGACATGTTCACTGGTGGCTGCAGACATGTCCTTTGCAAGCCCTGAGCAGATGGCAGCTGTGCCATGCAGAAATCTGTCCCAAAGAAACAGTGCTGCGTGTGCCATCGACCCACAACCACATAAGGGATCTCTTTATCCTTTCTGTCTTCTGAGTGATAAAAAATGTGATAAAGATCTGCTAACACCCATTATAGGCTTTCTTCCTCCCACTTGGAAGCAAGTTTCCACAGATGGCAATTTTTACCCCTGGGCCAGAGTCCAGTCTTATTCCTGAAGGCTGGGATTTTTACATAAAAGGGCTCTGAATACCTTTTCCTGCAACCACTTAGTTGGATAGCTTGTTTCTTAACTTTAAAATTAGGGAGAGACAGAATGGTATAACAAAACGAACACCCAGTATTTGGAGCCAGTCATAGCTGCAGTTAAATCTCAGTTTTAGAACTTAGTAGCTGCCACTTTAAGCAAATCATTTAACCCTCTGAGTCTCAGTTTCCTCATCTGTAAAAGGGAAGTAGTAATACTTGTATTCATGGTTGTTGTACTATATATACAACCATATATATAAGACAGGATAGGGTAGGATTTTCTTAAGTTATGATAATGTTGATGTTTGTTTTGTTATATTTTTACATGTATCTTACATTCTGAATATCTGAAAGATCTGAATATCTGAAAAATCTCAGGTTGAGATTAGGTTATGTTCTTAATTTTTAAATCTCTACTTGAATACTAACAGCAAACATTTATTGAGTACTTACTGTCACCAGAAAGGGACAAGGCCTGGAATAGGTCTGCCTCAGGCTGACCAGTAGTGTGTGGGTTCTTGACTTCATGCAGGAAAGATTTCACAACTCAAGTCCAGGTGATGTTGAGAGTATATTTATTAAAGCTGGGGACAGTGAAACAAAGGAAGGGTTTAGAGCAGAAGAAGCAACAGGAGAGAGCCTAGCGGTGCTCTGCTTTGGTTCTATAGAAACATTATAGGAAAGAAGTGAGCCACAGTGGGGCTGCTTTTAGCTCACTAGAGGGTAAGAGAAAAGGGGGCCTTGGAGACATGTTCATGGGGAAGCCCTGGATGAGTTGCCACTGCCCATTGCTCCCCTGGTTGCAAATCTCATGGAGACCCTTAGAGTTTAAGATGAAAAATAAAGATGCACACCTGAGAGGGAAGGAAGGCATGGGAGTGCTCCAGAGAGAGCCCATGCCAGGCCATTGTTTTGGGGGTTCTTATCTGTTTTCTAAAGGCAGGAATTTTAGAGGAGGTCTTCTGGGAGCATCTCCATAGAATATTTATCAGCTTTTTGCTTATTCACCAAAATGAGATTTATTTCCCTGACTTTACCTGTCCTTGGCACAAATGGTACTAATTGGATTTCTGTTATCTATCTGCCTGAATAGGGTGATTTAAGCTATATATTCTCTGGTTGGGGAGGAGAATTGTAAACCATTTACTGTTAAGTGTCCTTGGTTAAATAAGATAGAATTTTGAGATTTACCAGATGGCTATAAATTGTTTGGCCATTTAACCACCTGTCTCAGTTTCCCTGTTTCACTTCTCCTGGCTTACTAACCTGTCTCATTACTATGTAATAGGTAGTTAATGAGCATATTCATGGGTTTTATCCTTGCAATGGCACTGCAAGGTGAATATTATTATAATCCCCATTTTACATATGAGAAAAATGAGGCTTACACAGGTGAAATAGCTTCCTCAAGCCACAAACTAGAAAGTAGCAGACCTGGGATTTGAACCTGTACCACCAAGTCTGCGCCCTTAACTCACTCTACTAGCCCTTCAAACACTCATAATAAGTGGCTTTGCTCTGTGTGAATGTCTTCATACTAATCAAACATACAGTCATACAGAGATGGTTGCTGGTCCTTTGCTTCCTAATTTCTAGGTCTTTTTATACTATGGAAATCAGAGCTTTCTGATACAAGTTTTGTTTGTCATTTTTTTAAATTATATTTTATTGATTATGCTATTACACTTGTCCCGTTTCTCCCCCATCATTCCCCTCCACCCTTCACACCCCCTCCCACTCACATTCCCCACTTTAGTTCATGTCCATGTTTCATAAGTTCTTTAGCTTATACTTTTCCCACACTGTTCTTGCCCTCCCCCTGTCTATTTTCTACCCACCATCAATTCTACTTATTCTCTGTACCTTTTCTCCCTCTCTCCCCCTCCCACTCCCCTGTTGCAAACCCTCTATGTGATCTCCATTTCTGTGTTCCTGCTCCTGGTCTAGCTGTTTGTTTAGTTTGCTTTTGTTTTAGGTGTGGTTGTTAATATCTGTGAGTCTGCTGTTTACTGTCCTATTTTTTATCTTCTTTTTCTTAGATAAGTCCCTTTAACATTTCATATAATAAGGACTTGGTGATGATGAACTCCTTTAACTTGATCTTATCTGAGAAGCGCTTTATCTTCCCTTCCATTCTAAATGACAGCTTTGCTGGATAGAGCAATCTTGGATGTAGGTCCTTGACTTTCATGACTTGGAATACTTCTTTGCAGCCCCTTCTTGCCTATAAGGTCTCTTTTTGAGAAATCAGCTGACAATCTGATGGGAACTCCTTTGTAGGTGACTCTGCCTTTATCCCTTGCTGCTTCTAGAATTCTCTCCATTTTAATCTTGGCTAATGTAATTATGATGTGCCTTGGTGTGTTCCTCCTTGGGTCCACCTTCTTTGGGACCCTCTGAGCTTCCTGGACTTCCTGGAAGTCTATTTCCTTTGCCAAATTAGGGAAGTTCTCCTTTATTATTTGTTCAAATGACTTTTCCACTTGTTGCTCTTCTTCTTCCCCTTCTGGTACCCCTATAATTCGAATGTTGGGATGTTTCAAGATGTCCTGGAGGTTCCTAAGCCTCTCCTCATTTTTTTGAATTCTTGTTTCTTCCTTGTTTTCTGTTTGTTTCTTTCTTTCTTCCTTCTGGTCCACTCCATTGATTTGAGTCCCCCCAGTTTTCCTCCCATCACTATTGGTTCCCTGTGGGTTTTTCTTCATTTCACTTATTGTAGCCTCCATTTGTTCATCTAATTTGTGACTGAAATCAACCAATTCTGTGAGCTTCCTAATCACCAGAGTTTTGAACTGTGCTTCTGATAGGTTGGCTACCAGTGCTATGAGCTCTGCATCTTGATAGGTTGACCACCTCCTCATTGCTCAGATGAATTAGCTCCAGGGCCCCGGTCTTTTCTCCCTTTTGAGCCATCCTTGGTTTTGGTTGTTTTGTTTTTGTCTGGCCGCGGCTGCTACGTAGTAAGGGGCGGAGCCTTAGGCATTCACCAGGGTGGAGCAGCCCAGTCGCTGGGTTGTGATGCTGGATGTGGGGGCCGGTCTGACAGGGAACAATGGCGCTTGCTCCACTCTCTGCCAGATTTCAGTCACTTCTGCCGCTTCCCCCAAGCAAACTGGACCCCTCTGGTGCTGATTTCCAGGTGGGTGGGCCTGTGCAAGCTCCAGGACCCTATGGGTCTCCCCTACGAACTCTCCTGTGAGGCTGGGACTCCCTCCCAGCACCTCAGCCCCTACAAGTATTTTCAATGGATGCTTCTAGGCTTCACTTCCCGGTGCTGGGGCCCTGTGTTGCACAGTCTGTCTTGCTGCCCAATTTCACCTGGTTTATCTGTGCTCGAATGTGTGTCCACGGTCCACTGCCTTGTGTGCCCTGCTTGTCCTCCTTGCATTCAGCAATGCTGCCGCCTGTGTGCTTGGAGTGACTGTGTGCCTGGATTGTTTGTCTTTTGGCTTTGTTTAGGATATTTTATTGTTTGTCATGCAGATGGTGTTTTTATTTTATGTTTTATATTTTATGATAAAAAGATTTGTTAATGTTTTTATTTCTTCTGGGTTTTAAGTCATAGAAAATCCTTTCCTAAACCAGGAAATTTGCCTATTTTTTTCTAGAACTTTTATGTTTTCACATTTACATTTTAATCTTTGATCCATTTCAAGTTTATCCTGGTATACAAGGTAAAATACAGGTTTAAAAAAACTTTAAAAAACACTTCAAAACAAATTACCCTACCCAAATATAGTCAGAGTTTTTACAGAAAGAATATTTGGGGCAGTAAATCTTCCTTTAAGAATAAAAGCAGGTAGCTCTCAAGTTCCAGCTAAGATGGAGGCATAGGTAGAAACCCTTCACTTCCTTGCTCAACCAAAAGGAAGACAACAACCAATCTAAAATCAATAAATAACCAGAAGTGCCAGAAAATCAAACCGAATGGAACTCTGACAACCAAGGAATTAAAGAAAAAATCAACCAGAACAACCGGACCAGTGAGCCAAGAAAAAGAAATATGGCCCAAATGAAAAAACAGCAAAACTTCAGAAAGACAGCTAAGTGATGAGGAGATAGTCAGCCTGTCTGTGGAAAATTTAAAGACCTGGTAATCAAAATGCTCATAGAACTGATTAAGCTTGGTTGAAAAATGAAAAAAAAAAAAAAAAAAACAAATGAAAGTTATCCAAAATGAAATAAAGCAAAATATTCAGGGAACCAACAGTGACAGGAAGGAAACCAGGACTCAAAGCAATGATTTGGAACAAAAGGGAAAAATAAACATCCAACCAGAACAGAATGAAGAAACAAAAATTCAAAAAAGTGAAGAGAGGCTTGCGAACCTCAGGGACAGCCTGAAACATTCCAATATCCGAATTATAGGGGTGCCAGAAAGAGAAGATCACAGCAAGAAATGGAAAACTTATTGAACAAATAAGGAAGGAAAACTTCCTGAATCTGGCAAAGGAAATAGACTTCCAGGAAGTCCAGGAAGCCCAGAGAGTCCCAAAGAAGTTAGACCCAAAGAGGAACACACCAAGGCCCATCATAATTACATTAGCCAAGATTAAAGATAAGGAGAGAATCTTAAAAGCAGCAAGAGAAAGCTGACAGTTACCTACAAAGGAGTGCCCATTATACTATTGGCTGATTTCTCAAAAGAAACCTTGCAGGCAAGGAGGGGCTGAAAGAAGTATTTGAAGTCATGAAAGGCAAGGACCTACTTCCAAGATTGCTCTATCCAGCAAAGCTTTCATTTAGAATGGAAGGGCAGATAAAGTTCTTCTCAGATAAGGTCAAGTTAAAGGAGTTCATCATCACCAAGCCCTTGTTATATGAAATGTTAAAGGGACTTATCTAAGAAAGAGAAGATTAAAAAATATGAATGGTAAAATGACAACAAACTCACAACTATCAACAAATGAACTGAAAAGAAAAACAATGAAAACAAAAACTAAGCAAACAATAGAACAGGAATAGAATCAAAGAAATGGACATCACCTGGAGGGATTTCAGTGGGGAGGGGGAAGGGAGCAGTAGGGATGAAAAGGTACAGGGAAGAAGAAGCATACAGTATTTTTCTGGCTATACGACGCACTCCCCCCAAACTTGGGAGAAAGAGGGGCTGCGTCTTATAGTCCAAATCAAGCTTACTTGGCTCGCTGTGGTGGAGCGGGGTCACCGCTGCATTTTCCTCCCAAATTTGGGAGGGTGCATCTTATAGTCCAAAAACACAGTAATTAGTAGGCATAAAATAGACAGGGAGAGGTAAAAAATGGTATAGGAAACAGAGGACTCAAAGAACTTATACATACAACCCATGGACATGAACTAAGGGGAGGGAGAATGGTGGAGGGTTGGGGAGGCAGGGTGGAGGGGTATAAATGGGGAAAAATTGGGATAATGATAATAGCATGATCAATAAAAAATACTTTATAAAAGATATCTGATAAAAATAAATAAGTAAAGTTAAAAAATAATAGAAACAGGTATATTGGTGTCACAAGTGATAAGCTGGTTCTATTTAGACCTCTAGCCTAAAGTTTTGATAAGGGTTTTTCTGTCTGCTGAGATGGTCACATGCAGGATCAGGGGAAGCTTGGGAGTGGATAATCAGACAAATGAAACTTTCGGGGGTAGCTTTGGATACTCATGAGAACCCTGTTTCTTCATGCCATCAGCTCCCAAAAGCTCACCTGTGAGACATCCTTTATGTTTTCCTACATTCTTCTCTTTGGCTTTGTTATAAAATGGTATCTCAGATACCCTAAGTTTGGTTTTGGAAAAAAGTGATACTTTATTAGTAAGTTATCATATTTGTCTGCTAGTTTCAAGGAACTTATGATCTCATTGAGAGAAGTGAGACTTAGATATGTAATGTATCCTGAATAATGCAAGGGAGTAAGAAGGCAAGTACTCATTTATATGGTAAAGACCTTTTTGTATGTATTTTAATAGAAACACTTCAGGTTGCTAATGACAGAAACACAACTCAAATTCCTTCAAGCAAAAAGGGAATTTATGCTCATGTAGCAGAAAAGTCCAGAAATACTGACCTCAGGCATGCCTGGATCTCGGTGCTCATTTTCCTCAGGAATTTCTCTCTTCTTCCCTTCTCAGTTTTTATTTCTTTTTGTTGGCTCCATTCACAGATATGTTCTCCCCTTCTGGTGGAAATATGACTGCCAGCAGCTCTAAACTTACCTCCTTCTAATTTACAGGTGCTTTCTTGCCCAGTTCTTCCTGCAGAAATCCCAAGCTTGATTATCATGCTCTTTCCTGAATCAACTGCTATGACCAGAAATAGGTGCTGCTGGTTGGCAAGCCCTGAGTTACATGTACTTCCCTGGGGTCTGAGATTGGTCTCAGTCCCACTGAAACACAAACACAGAGAGAGGGGCAGCTTCCCCAAAGAAAAACTGTTATTAGAAGAGGGAGGAACTGCTGGTGAGTGAATCAAAGCCCCAGAGGCCCTACACCATGAACTTCTTGTTCTCAAAGCTTTTAAAGAATCTATTCCAGGTGCCAAGAACATAAATAACGAAAGTCATGACTGGAGCAGTTGAGCTTGGTTAAGCCCATAAAAAAGAAGGCTCACTGAGTCTCTGTCATGTGATGGTGAAGGGCAATAGCTTTTGTCATTTCTCATCAACATCACAAAATAAAACTGCACAAACAGAAAGAAAACATTGCTGCCTGTCTATTACTGATGATGGGTTTCTGAGTTTCTAATGGAATTTTTCAGAAAAGCTACTATTGTGTCATCAGCATTTGTCAGATACTAAAACCCAATTAAAAAGAATATATAGAGATACTATTTTTCTCTTCTCAACCACTGACTATGGTTTGGGGAAAGAACAAAGTTTTGCACTGGGCAAGATTCTTAATCTGGTGCTTTGGACAATGTCATCTATTCATTCCACACCAGAATATTCTACAGCTTGAGAAGAATGCAGCTTGAAGTGCAGAGATCTTTGTAAGTGAAGTGGTCTGGCTGCTTTCTCAGCTATGCCAAGAGCAGCAGCTAACATTGTGTCCAGCACCTTACCTCGTGCCTTCCATGCATCATCTCCCTCACTTCTCACAGTAGCCCTATGTAGTCTTTCCATCCCCATGTTACAGGTGAAGAAACTGAGGCTCAGAAAGAGTCACTTGCCAGGATCCCAGAGCAAAGGTGGTATAGTCAGAACTCAGACTCAGGCAGCTGGACTCCAGTGTCTGCGGTCCTAACAGTGTTCAATAAGTAGCTAGCCATGTAACCTAACCTCATTACCTCACAGTGTTTCCTCATTCCTTTCTACAGGTGAACATTTGGGGTGTTACAGGAATCTTTAAACAGTGATGCCTCTGAAGTGTTTTACTCTGAGAGTCCTGATGTATTCCATCTCTTAGTAATGATAGACCACAAATAAAGAAAAAACCCTCAGACTTTTCTAATTGGTTTCCTCCCACCTTTTCCAGAAAACATCCACAATTGCTAAAATGGGCTAAGTAGCATTTCATTCTTTTCATCAGGAAGGAGGGCAAGGAGCCAGGATGCTGACCAACTTGGTCATCAGCTCTGAATTTTATAATTATCAATAATCTTCAAGAAGAGTATGATCTGTAAGATCTGGTAATTACATGCCTGTGCATAAATTGCTCAAAGGCTGAGCTTTTAAGCAAATCTGGGTTTGATTCGTAGTCCTGCCACTGTGACCTCAAAGAAGTTGCGGATCCTGTCTGAGCCTCATGTTCTTCTTCTGTAAAGGGGGTCATTAGTAGGTCTGAGCTCACAGGGCTGTCGTGAGGATTAAAGGAGGTGATGCTTACAAAGTACTCAGCAGTGCTGCCCCTAATAAGTGGGCCAAAAAGGCCAGCTACCAGGAATACAATAATTTATTCTTACAATTACTATTATTATTTACTACTGTGATTATTTCTTATCCTCACTCCTTCCTCCTCCAAAATAAACTCCTCCACAAGATCTGCATTTTCTTTTTCCCCTCACCTGAGCAAATACTAACTGATTTTAGAGAGAGGGGAAGGGAGGGAGATTTCTCATCAATGTGAGTGAGAAACAGGGGACTGAACCTGCAACCTAGGCATGTGCCGGGACCAGGAATTGAACCTGGGACATTTTAGTTTATGAGATGACACCCAACCAACTGAGCCACACAGGCCAGGGCAAGATCTCAGTTTTCATCACTGACATTTAATAGTTTAAACAACCATTTCTTCGCAATGGTTTGCAAAGCACCTTACAATTTCCTCTCTTCCTAATTCCTGGAATTTTGTTTGTTTGAACTTGAATTGTTTGAAACTCTCTGTTCAGCTCTCTTCTTGTTTTTCCTCTGATGTCCAGCTTTGAAATAGTAGTTTTTCTATAATCTTCGACAGAAGTTGTGCTAATTCCCTGAAGGGTCAGTGGCTTTAGCTCAGTCTCCTCTTCCAGCTGGCTGTCTGGCTTGTTCTGTTTTCCTTCTTTAACCACAATCTTTTCTCCCTGTTTAACTTTTTTAAGGGAAATCTCTCACAGGGCTTTCTCTAAAATATTCTTGCCTCCTCCACTCAAGATTAAGCTATTATCTTAGTGATAGGTACTGGTAAATACCACAAAGAATCACAAAATGATCATGTGGCTGGGGTCACATATTAGTGCCTTTTTCAGGTGATCAAGATCCCCAGGGCTGCTGCAGAAGCTGTGTCAGAAAAAGTTGATTATTTGTGGCAACCCTAGTTCTAGCAGTTAAAATAACCTGGGATCTACTTAATTGGGTTTTCCTTCCCCAAGAAATGTCTCTGGAATTCATTAATGGCCAAAGAAACACACAAGGGCATGTAGCAGATTTTTAATCAGGTTAACCTCTCATTTGTAGAGCATTTCATAGATTCCAAAGCACTTCCATGTACATATTCTCACCATGAACTTGTCTCTGGGAGCAGACTGGATGAGTCTGTCCAGAGAAGGTGAGGGGGTGGAAGAGGAGATTCCAGGATGCTAAACCGGTTGGGATTTTGAGGTGATTAGCAGTCTGGTAGATTGCAGTTAGGATGTGCCTGGCTGGACCTTGATAAAATGGGGAACTGGATTTCTGACTTTCTGGTGCTTTTCTCAGTTATGCAAATAAAAAAATGACCTGAGAGAGGATTTCACAAGACTCAGAGGAAACCTCAATCATAAAATAATCCTTTGTAGGTTCATTTATGCTATTGTCTTCTTTTCCTCTTAGGGTATGGTTAAGACATCTATCTCATATTGTAACATCTTACTTGGCCTCTGCTGCAAGAGGAAATTATGGGATAATTCTTGCTTTCTAATCTGGGTGAATTCCTAGTAGAATTCATTGGAAAGATATTGTGGGGGCATGGCAGGAGAGGAGTATTTCTTTCTTTAGTTTTCAGTAAGCTTCCAAAGAAGAAAAAATAAACTTATCTGAAGAAACTGATGGTTCACAACATTTGTGGAAACCCCACTACCAAAATGCCTTGGTTGCATCAGCAATGGCTGCACACCTCAGCTCAGTAACCTCCCCTTTAATTTTTTTCATTATAAAAATAATATAACCACATGGCCCATAATTAGGAGACCTCCCTTCTGATACAACCATGATTTTTATTTTGGGTATTTTCCCTGCCAAGCTTTTCCACATATATATGGATTACATAGGTGCCCTAATAATCAGTTTTCTTCCTGCATCTTTAACTTAGCATTTATGTTACTTGACTTCGTAGGTGTACTTGTTAACGTTTACATGAGTGTTTATCCAGTGGATGTCCTATAATTTAATTAAACATCCCCTGTTGTTCCACATTGGGATTTCAGGGTAACTTAGCGCAGGGCCTGGAGCCAGCCTGATCCATGTTTCCTGCTCTGCCACTTCCTACTTGTGCCTCTTAGGGACTTACTGGGAGAACCATACTTTCCTCAAAGGGTTCTTTAGAGGAGAATAATGTATCTGAAGCACTTAACATGGTTCCTAACAATTAGCATATTATCTAGATTTAGTAGCTAGTCTTATTTCTAATTCATCACTATCAAATGACTATGCACTGAAAATGTTTTCTTTTGATAAATTCACACATGTAGGAAAACTGTGCCAAAACATTTGCATATTTGTATTGCTCTTGGTACATACAGACATCTCTTGATGTTACACTTTTTACTGTCATCAACAATTCTAGGTGTGCCATTTTCACTATACCCTCACCAGCATTGGAACCTATAATTTTCCAAGTTAGGTAATTTAGTATGTTAAACATGATATCTTATGATCTGCCCACATTAGAGATGTGGAGAGAATAGTATAATTAGCACCTCAACTCACCCAACCTCCCACATCAACAAGGGTTATCCTTTCCCCAGGCTCATCACACTGTTTTTAGGGTACTTTAAGCAAACCTCAGTTATCGTACCCTTTTACTCATTATTCAGTATACACATCTAGCTGATAGGAACATTTTATTTTTTTATGTAACCACCACACCTTGTCACACTTACAAGACTACTAAGAATTTCTTAGTATCATTTAATATTCAGTCCAAAGTCAAATTTCCCCCAATTCAAATTTGCCTTTGGACTGCATCTTAGATGATATTCGGCAATTCTTGTTAATTTGTCTGGAAGAGGTCCTTGTACAGCTGGCCTGTTGGAATCAGGATCCAAACATGCTCCACCCATTTCTTATGATTGATAGTCTGTAAAACTTCCGTCCCCCTCTCTTTTCTCCCCATGCTATTGATCTGTTGGAGAAACTAGGTCATTTGTCATGTGAAATGTTTTCTACTCTATTTGGGGATTACTTTCTCATGGTGTGGCCTTACTTTTCCCTTTATCCTCCTATTTTTGGTAAACTGGTGAGCAGATCTGGATGTTTGGTAAGTATTTTCCTTAATTTTATTGGGGTACCTGAGGGGACTGCACATCCTTATAGCCCTTCCCTAAGTAGAGTCTTTCATGTTAGACCAGATACCAATTGTTACTGGTGTCCTCAGACAGTAGGAGAACAGCACAAAGTTTCAGTTGACCATTGAACTAGTTGGAAGAAGTTGATCATAGGAACAAGTGATGCTATTAGCTGTAATTAGTCATTGCTCTGGAAGTCATTCTTTGTTTGCTCCAGTGCCCTAAGAATGTATCCAGAGGTAGGTGTGGAATGGCTCTGCCCTCAAGGAGTTCTAGATGGGGAGATAATCAGAGAAGCTATGTCACTGTAGAAAGTCAAGTAATTTCAAAAGTTGTCACCTGGCAGAACATGATTAATGAGTGGTATTGTAGTAGTAAGAGTTGTTAGAACTCAAAGGGTGGGACCTTCTCTTGTGGGCTGGGTTGATTTGGGAAGGCTTCTCAGATGAAAAACTTGGCCTACAATAATTGGTAATATTTGAAAAGGCAGAGAAGGAAGAGGGAGGGGCTATTCTGGACTTGAGTTCAAAGAGACACAAATCTTTTTAAATGTCAGCCAATCAATCCACTCATGTTGGTGGCCTTCAGTACATATCTTCTGAAACTCTTCCTTCCCTTCCTTCCTTCCTTCCTTCCTTCCTTCCTTCCTTCCTTCCTTCCTTCCTTTCTTTCTTTCTTCCTCCCTCTCTCCTTCCCTCCCTTCCTCCCTTCCTTCCTTTCTTCCTTTCTTTCTACAAATATTCATGGAGAACTTTTTATGTGCCATCCTGTGTTAGGGTGGGGGGCAGGCATGGGAGCATGGCTCATGAGGCAACCTGATTTCATGGAAGAGACATCAGCTAGGAGTCAGATGAACTGAGATTTCTCTGAAATCCTGTTTTTGGTATAAAAGTACAAAAAGAACTCCCTGAGGTTATTGTCACTCCTGGTATCTCAATATGGAGACTTCAGCTTGTCAGATTATAGCACACTGTTACCTTTCCTGGGAAGAAAAGACTCTGCTGTTTGAATTTTTTTAAGCCGTATATAAATGGCTTAAATTTTTTAGTTCTCTTATTTTCTTTCCTTTCTCCTTTTTGTTTCTGGTAGAAGCACTTTATCCTTTGAGCTCTAAAACTAAGCTGGAAACTCATGAAACAGTATTTGTCACTACCCTGGGCAATGAATGATACAATTGAAAATAAGAAAAATTCTTTAGCTCCCAGACAGCTTACCTTTGTTCAGATTCCAAATGCGTGGGATGGAGGCAGGAGGAAGGTTTACCTGTAGTTATCCCGCTGAGAGAAGTGTGCTCATTCGCATGAAAAAGAATTGATCTTTAGTTTGGAAATGGTTTATGGTGAAGTGGATGGCTGGGAACAAAAGAAAAACATTGTTAGCCCTTTTGACATATTCGTACATCTTCTGCAGCAGCTCAGCTTCTATCAATTTGATCCCAGTCTGTTTTCCTTTGAAGTCAATTCTATCAGCATCTATTGAGTGCTGGCTGTGTGCCATAGTGGTCATTTCAAAAGGAGAGATTTCTCTTTCCTCTTCGTTATCTCCACCAGTTCCCTCTCCATAAAACATCCCAAATAAGCTTACAAGTTAGGTGTGTACAGTGTTGTTGGTACATAAACACAGCTTCAAGAGGAGCCCCTGCTATTTCCCACATGATTCCAGTGAGTACCCCTCTTCCCCTTTCTCTTCCTCTATCACATAACATTCAGTAGAATTTCAGAATTTTCTAAATGAAAGGGAATTGAGGAGTCACCCAGTTCTGTGTTTACTTGCAAATGTATTCCACTACTTCTCCCAACCAGGATATCATGAGAGAGGGTCAGCTCCTGTCTTGACTCTTTTATTTCTGACCTTCTGAATATAAAGTGTAAGTGGTTAATATTCTACAAGACTTGGATTAAAAAACTGTAACCTGTGACATTCTGTTAAATCAAAACAGGATCCAGGAAAATCAGATGATTTGTCTACAACTCCCAGGAATCTGCGGGTAAACAGGGACTAAAACCCAAGGCTGCTTGAGTCCACATACATTCTATATATAAAACCACCTGCACACATTGTGGACGAGGATTGAGTCCCTGTGGATCTGGGGCATGCTGAGACCCACAACATTCTATCCTTGGGGAGGGGGTACAGCAGTGTACTTAAGACCATCAGTGTTCTAGGCAAACTGAGTTCGAGGGTAGATTAGTAGCTGTGTGACCTTGAGCACACTACTTAACCTTTCTGAGCCTCTACGCCCTCATCTATAACACAGAGAAAGCACCGTCCGGTAAGATAATATATGTCATGTGCTTGTTACAGGCCTGGCATGGAGCATTGTTTTCTAGTGTTTCACCTGTGAACTCCCCAGATCACAATGGTCCCTTTTCTTTCTATCCAAAGTCAACTCAAACCTGTCAGCAATACTCCAGTTTTTGAAAGAGAATGCAGTACGGAATTTTGCTCTGGGCACTCTACTTTTAGAAATTATTTAAAATATTTGTCTCAGTGCTGTCTTTTTGATGGGTTGGTTGGTTCCTGGGCTTTGAGGAGATTTTTTTCCACCTCCAGACTTACCTCCCAGCTCTCTTTGGGACCATAATAAACGTAGCTACTGTTTATGAAATTGTTACTATGTGTAAGCCCCTTACCTGTCTTCTCTCTAATCTTCACTTCCACCCTTTGAAGTAGGTGCTATTATGTGCTAATTGCAGATGAGGGCACTGAGGCTCTGAGAAACTGAGTAACTTGCTCAATTGTTGAGGATATTTTGATGGTTCTCCCTTATAGGAAGATGGAAGAGCACACTTGTGTGATCTGTAGTTGTCTGCATGGAAGAATACATCTAGGGTGATTCTAGCATTTGGGATTTACACCTGTCAGGGACCTGAGTGACCACCCAATCCTGTGTTAACCAGCAGAGGAAACTGTTGAGCAAAGAACTCACAGGATTTGACCAAAGTTGTTGTAGAAGTCCAGGACTAAGATTTGAACCCAGGTCTCCTGACTCTCATTTGTTCTTTCAATCATATCTAAAAGACTTGAATCATCAACCCTCAGCATCATAGTCTTCAGCATCAGGATACGTGCTATGTTGCTAATAGCCCGCAAAAATTAATATTCCACTTCATAATTGAAACTTCAGGCTCTGGAAGCAAAGTACTTTCATTTGAACCCTGCCTCTGCCACTAACCTGCTCTGTGACTTTGGACAAGTTGCTTGAACTCCGTGTTCCTCAGTTTCTCCCTAAAAAGAAGTATCCACCTCATTGGATTATTGTGATATTACCTGAGATACATCCTATGAAGTCAAAGAAGAGTGCCTGGCAGAGAGCAAACCCTCAGTCAACATTAGCTATGGTCATCATTTTTTGCCAGGCATTTTTCAGCACTGGGGATACAACCGTGAACAAGAGTCATGATTCTTGCCTGTATGGAGCTTACAGTTAAGTGAGAGATACAGGTGTCAAAGAAAATGAAGGTTATGACTTATTGGCTAATTCTGTTTCCATTTATTATCTCTGGGACACTGTTTAGAAGTTGCTGCATTGTATCTTTGTCTTCAGTTGTGAGTTTTTAAATGTGTGACATCAGTATAAGTGTTTTGCATCCGCTGTGTGGCCTGGGTTCACAGAGCCCTCAGCCTTGAGAAGCCACCGGCACTCATGCCAGCAGCCATCTGTGTGTTGCATTCAGAACAGAACTGGCTGCAGTCCTGCTACTTGGACGTAAGCAGCTATTTGAAGGGCAGAAAGGAAGTTATGACTAGGGAGAAATCCATAAGGCAGCAAGACTTTGTCACTGAAGGAACAGAAAGCTCTCATTGTCACAACAGGCCTGTAGGAAAAGGACACAGTAGGAACCAAATGCTGTCATGCAGATAACACAGGCACCATGTGGCCAAGTACCTATTTTTAAGTGACAGTGTATTTTAGGCCAGCTCCATTCCATTTGTAGTCTAGATGCATTTTCTTTTTAGTGTTTCTTTGTTCATAGTTGATATTACCTCTGTTTCAACCATGTTTTCTTGGGCATTTAATATTAAAGAAATCTATATGCTTATGCATGTCCTAAGAAATGAGGACATTGAGCTGAATTTTCTGTTGAGCCCTTAATAAAATATGACAATACCGAACCTACCAAAACATGGGCTGCCTATACCAAATATGCTGATTTTAATGCTTTTGTCAGAATGCTTTTGTCAGAAATGTTACAATTCTTATTTCCTTTCCTGAAATAAAATAGCATAAAATTGAGACAATACCTCATAGACACTTCAGTTATTACTGTTTTATAGAATCACAGAAGATAAGCATTTCTGTTTAAATCTCAGTAGTAGTAGTTCAAGAAACTGCACTATTAAATTAGTGCAGTTTCACCTCAAAGAGTTTAATTGACTTGTTGAAGTTCACACAGCAAATTTATTTGTAGAACCAGGATTAGACCCTGTGTCTTCATATTTAGGTCAGTTCCACTCTTCACTGTGCTGCATCTATTATATATGCCCTATTACATATATGCCCTAATATATAACTATTATGTATTGATTTAATAGTTAAATCAGTATTTGAAATCATGGAACTAAATTAAAGCATTAACTCCTTTGGAAGCAAGGATGGTGGAAAAGAATCCCCAAATTGTATCTTTTCCTCTAATTTTCTGAGACAAAAGGGAGTAGAATGCTTTATAAACCAGGAAGGTAATAATAATACAGATTTTGTGCTTACCTTGTACCTAAAATGCTGACATATGTGTTATCTCAGTAAACTATTAATAGGCTTTATCTCATTAAAGCCTTAAAACTTTCATATCCCCATTTTACAGATGATTAAACTGAGGTTAGGCATGGTTAAATAAATTGTCCACAGTGCTATAGATAGCAAGGGGCAAACTTGGTATTTGCATCCAAGCTTCTTATTCTAGAGCTTGTATTCTCCTATGTTCCATAAATTTTTACTTAAGACCAGGGTGGAAGGGCAATATCTTATTCTTCAGAAATTAATATCACAAGGCAATGCATTTATAATATTTTCCAGTTTATTGGAACAGTCTGTGGGGTTTTTTACTTTTTTAAATTTTACTTTGTAACTTTTTACCTTTCATATTAAAAGTTTCTTTAGGAAATGAAAATGAATTTGGGGGAAGGAGTCCTCCATTAGTCCTGCTTTCAGCTGGCAGAGGTGCTTGGCCTCCTCTGGTCAGGTAAGAAGGAGAATGCTGGCCTCTCTCTGCTGAGCCCATAAACTGGAGGAGTGTCTAAATTCAGGAATGATGCCAGGTGGGGCAGGGGCAAGGAAGGGAGGAAAGGGATGTGGTATTCGGAGCCCATAACTCAGGAAATGTGATGGCACCTAGTTTCAGAGTGGTATGAGGCAAGCATTTAGGAAGAGAATAATGAGCTATTGTTTTGTTGTAGACTTTTTTCTTTAATGGGTGGGTTGTTTTTATAAAGTTTTATGAACAGGAAACTAAAGCAAAATGCTGATCCCTTTGGTTTTTGAGCTCTGCCAGCATCATTTTCATTTTTATTTTTGAGTTATGGTGACAGGCACTTCCTTTAATGCTTCTAGGGTATAGCATAATAAGACACCCCATGCTGCCTTTCAGAACAACAGCAGAATCCAAGGGAAGAGCTGTAGTTTCAGATCTTCTTGAGGACATCATGGGATAGAATCAGATCCCTCCCTGACCCAGGGAGAAACCAAGGCAGTCTGCAGAATATTTCCCTTTAAAAATATTCTACAAAATTTGCCCAGCATGTGGAAACCCTCTAACATGCGTTAAAGTGGGTCTTGCTGTGGCATAGAAAATACTGATCTAATTCCCTTCCTTCCTTGAATCATAAAAACCCAGCCTCCCCAGCTATTGTTTGCTGTGGAAGATGACTTCATCTTAAGGAAGGTGGTCCTATCTGTTTTGCGTTTTGGGTGCAATGAACCAACATTTCAGGCATCTGGCTGCCAACTTCGGAGATGTTAAAAGCTTTTTGTTCCTGCAGGGCATTTATTCATTGCTTACCTTGTAACAGTTATGTCTTACTGCATTTTCCTGGCACCAGAGCAACCCTTGTACCTACCCACTGCATTTGGTTTTTCTGAGGCCGCAGGCAGCACTGAGTTATTAAAGTTCAAGGAGGAAGCCACGTGATGTTGGCTTTACAATTTTAATTCTCTCGTACCTTCTTCCCTCCCTCCCTCCCACTCAAACGACAGATGCTTTTTGTTCACCATGTACTGTGATTAGACCAAAATGAGCTCCCAAAGCATGTAATACTCCAGGTGAGCAAACCTAGATAGGGAGACCATGGTCCTCTCTTGGTAGAGTAGCCAGCAGAGCAGTTTCCTTGGATAAAAAGTCCTTGAATTAATTTTTTTTAAAAGTCCTTGAGTCCACAATTTTACATCAGCCTGGGCACTTTAGATAAGCACCATGTTTAATCTTGCAGAAACAGGCAAAAATCTCCCTTAACCCTTAAAAGTTAGTCCCTCTGGGTTCAACTGAAGAGATCCAAAATTTGATATAAATAGCACTAGATACGAACATGGCAAGTTGAAAAGAAGCAAAATTTCTAGAGTTTAACCTGGAATCAAAAATCTAGAGAAGGAAAAAGAAGAAAGTGCCTTTGGAGGAAGGAAAAGGGCAGATGAGTATGTTACAAGGTGTCTCTGAACAACTATTTGACATACCTTTGCCACCAGAATTTCAGACTTTCTGACAAGTCCACCTTGTTTAGGAATTAGTGTAACTTGCTGGGTATGTGCAAAAAGCTGGAGGGAACCCAAACCTCTCAGTAATATCCAAGAGGGCCACATAGCCTCACACTGCAAGAGCTGGCTCTCAAAGTGGCTTCAGTGCATTTTGGACTTTTGAGAAGATAAACATTAGGACCCAGGTGTACTTTTCAAAATTTCTTTTATAACTGCAGTGTTATGCTTATGATTTCTTGGTCCGGTCTCAGAAATTTTTGTTCCTTATTGAAAATATTCTTCTCTAGATTTATGAGATGTTCTTTGATTAGCCCCATTTCTATTTAATTTTCATTTCAACAAATATGGATCCTTCTACCACGTGCCAGCATGATAGAAGGAGCTGGAGCCACTGTGGTGAGCAAAATAGAATACAGTCCCTGTGCCTTTGTAGTTTGCTGTTGTTGCGCAATGGAAGCGTATCAAATCAGTCATTATGAGCAGAATGAGTACTGGGGAAAGAGAGGTACTCATCATTGTGGGGGCACAAAGAAAATGTTCTCCTTGCTGGGGGCTCGAAGGCAGCCTTGGATGAGAAGAATTAGCCAGGAAGTCATCTGGTGGTTGATCTTGTCATGCCAAAGAACTAAATGATCAGAAAGTGATAAGAGTTGGTAAACCAGAGACTGGTGCTTTTGTTCAGTTTTCTGTTGCTAAGGCACTTGGTTCAGTCAGAATTGTGGGCATGTGACCCCCGTGATTGCTGAGTTTGTTTTTGGATGTGAGATGAAAAAAATTCAAAACAACAGAAGCTCCCATAACTCAGCACCCACTTAACCAAAGGGCTCAGTGAACCTGTACCTCCTAACCCCTCTGCAGTGTTTTCGGAGGCTCAAGGAACTCTCGAGCACACACCAGCTGACTTCCACTCCTAATAGATGAGTGAGGCATATGCTTGCTGGGAGTCTGCTTCTGCTCATTGATTCATTGTATAATTAAGGTTCTGTATACTCCCATCCCCCTCCCTTTCTACCCAAAGCCCTAGGTCTTTTTAAGTCAGCATCTCTAGCCAACTACCCTCCTCCCATTCTGTACTGCTGCTGCCAATTTTTTTAAAACTTAAATGCAGTTGTGTCCCCTGGCTATGAAGATAAGCATGTTTTTAATTGGAACTCTGGACACCAGACTGTAAATCAAGTTCCAGGAGCCAGAACACATCTCCTGGTGGGTGGCTCAGTTGATAGTTTACTTTAAGTGTGGACTTAGGTATTTTTCATCATATCCCTGATGCACCCATACATATATAGCAGGCTCTCTAGCACATAGTAGTTCTCAGTGCTGAATGAGCAAATCAGCAGCTCCCACGGCCATGCTGGATTTTGATGCTACAGCTATTGAGCTAATTACCCACAGGCACCTCTGACTTGAGGGACTGTGATCAAAGTATTTCTGGAGAAGGGGCCCAGGTTCATTATTGGGCTTGCTGATAATTCTAACCCAAATTTCTGGAGTCCACTGCTAAAGATTACAATTCTATGGACCCAAAGTGGGGCCCAGGGATATGGATTTGATGTTTCCCAATTGATTTCATTGAAGGTAGTCTCTGGAATTATTGTCCCTGAATTCCAAGAAGTCATGTTTCTATGAATGGATGTTTTAAAATACCAGCCAGATGGATGAACATTGCTATATTTCATTGTTATGCATACCTCCCCTACATTTTAACTTCTCTGAAATTGGGATATACAATTGATCATGTGCTGTAATTTAACTGGCAGCATTTTTTTTCTTTCCTAGTAGCACATATTATAGTCTTTGGCATCTTAGGTTTGATGAAATGTGGTACTTTGATTGCTGAGTTTGTAGTTGATAGCACTTCCACTATCCAAAGCTAGAATTTTAGATTCTAATTTCTCTTTGCAATTGTTAGCCTTAAAAAAAAAAAAAAAGCCTACATAATGCCTACATTGGCTGTAGTGTAAGGGGAAAAATAATTTTGAAGTATAACAAGTTTGTTGAATTCTTGGTCAAAAAATATGAAGTACTCACAAATGAATGCAGACTATCCATAAAGTTCAAAGACCCTCTAGTAGTTTATAGGAAGTGTTGTTGGGGCTGGCTTAGATTCTCTAAGTAAAACAAGCCTGTCAATAGTAATCAGCTAATCAGGATTCTTATTGAAAAATCTGGAGTAAAGACAGGTTTCTGATTGTACACACTGTGCAGCCAGAAATGGTGTATGTATCAAAAAATGATAAATTGAACACTTTGGGGTTTTTATTTCATCACTGAGATTGCATTTCTGCCTGCCCCTCCCCCCCAAAAAAAACAATTAAATATGGTGGTAAAAGTTGTCTTGGGAAAGACCAAGCTTTGAAACATTTCTTCTTTAAGTAATGTCTTTCACTGAAACTTTCATTTTTAGTGGTCTTTTTGAGTGCATTTTTATATCTAAAGCAGTTTAAGATACTTTTCTGTCCCACACCCCACTTTACTCCTATATTCTTCTTTATTCTCCTTTCCTTTTCATATTTTATGAAATCTGTCATTTAGTTAAGGGTCAAGTTTGGGCATCAGGGAAAGATTCTAGGCATGTCAATATTCTGGGGCTTCTTGGCACTCACATATTTTTTTCCTTTGCTCCACCATGCTTAAGATAACATTTGACTTCAATCAATGATCAGGGCCTAAAGTGAAAATATCCTTGAGGTCAAAACTAACAGTCTTCTGGCTCTGATGCCATAAAGAGAGAGCTCTACTCTCTCTTTAATGGTTTCTCAACAGTAGCATTATTGGCATTTTGGACCTGTTAATTCTTTGTTGTGGAGAGCTGTCCTGTGCATTATAGGATATTTACCAGCAACCTGGGCCTCTCCCCATGAAATGCCAGTAGCACCCTCCTCCAGTAACAAGGAAAAGTCTATCCAAACATTGTCAAATGTCACCTCGGGAGTTAAAATCATCCCCAGTTGAGAATCACTGCTATAATGAACCAGAGCTCAGAGAATGCACTTGCCTGTGGCATATCAGAGCAAGACAGATATCATTCTCTTTTCCCCCCCAACATAAAGTCTTGATTATTTTTGCATTATAGTTAATAATCCTCTGGATTAGCTCAGTCCTGGGAGAAAGGGAAAAATTCTGTCAAGTAACTGGTTTTTCAGACTTGTTTCAGAAAATGAAATCTTTAATAAGAGAATGCAAGAATGAAGCCTTCCAGCTTTAGAATATCTAGGGATGTATTTTCATAAATCAGTCCTGGAGCCAGTAGACATATCCCCAGGCAGAGGGAGAGTATGATTTTTAGATATCATCAGTGCTTCATTTGTGTCATTTTTACCTGTCTGACAGGTAGTCAGGTCTCTCAGAATTCACTGCCAGAACTTCTCCAGGCTTTTAAATCCCCTCTCCCATCAAAACTGAAGTTGCAAATAGGAGAGGGAGCTGGGTCCTTAAATGGGAATGTCATCCAAATGGGAGGGGGGAGTGTTGGTACACATGTGTGTACAACATGTATCTGCATGACCATTTCAGACCAGCAGTGACAGAAGAGATAGCTCCAGATGCCAAGGAAGCAGGCATGCATCTGAAGGCCAGGCTCTGGAGGATCAGCTAGTGTTACTTGAGCTCCTTCTGCAAATGCACACCTCCCTGCAGAGGTTGCAGTTCAATGGCCATGTTTTAAAGTTCCTTCAGCAAGTGTGTATTACATACCTTCCTAGCAAAAGAGGTTCAGGAATGGGTGGAGAAGAGGAGGGGGAAAATGCAGCTAATTGAGCACTTGATCTGTAGTAAACATTCTTACCTATCTGATGAATGAATGAACAAATCAATGAATAAATGAGGCTAGTAAAAAGAAAAACACATAAATCCTAGTATTAAGTAAAATGCTGACAGGACAAAGCATTGTCCCATTGGCTGAGAAGATTGTCACAACTTCTCTAACTTCTGAAGCTTTCACCACATGCTGGGCCTGTTCCGCTCACAGTCATGCAGTGAATTTGAGGAATTGATTGATGGTCTTCCAGCCATGCCTGGCTGTCTGCTCATCTAAAAAGAACTAATAATAGGTGGTGGGCTTATGTGTGGAGACCCACCACTCCACCAGCAGCACAAATGAGCCCTGCTCCACCCAGGCGAGAACACAGGCCCTGCTCTTGGCAACGATCCTGGAAATGCAGAACAGACTTCTTTATTTCGGTCTCTAGGCTTCTGACTAGCGGGGAATACTTCCTGGCTGTGAAGCATTTTATAGGATTATAACTCGTTGTGCCGAAGGCGAGTTCTGAAAGCCACTTTGTGCTGTTGCTTTGAGTGAAGCTGACCGTTAGGGCAGTGTTGTTCCTAAGCCCATAAACACACACACAGGCAGGATGGGGAATGTGGGCTCCTGGGGCCCGCTCAGCTGGGCAGCATTGCCGAGTTGGGCCAGCTTCCCTCTACTATGACACCAGCCTCAGGGATGTGCTTGAGAACCCTTCTGTAGAAACAGCCTGCTTTCTGACAAAGTCTTTGGTTACAGACACCCCGGTTGGAATCCTAGAAAGATTGCCCAAACCTCAAATCTGGAAGCAGCACATCACATACTGGAAAGATTCTGAAGTCAGGGTACAAGGTGGAAATTGCATGGGATCAAGAATACTCTTGAAAATCCTTTAACTGTCTTAAGGAAAGGACCACACACATGGTTTGTGCATACCCAAATTGCCAGCTTCAATGTACAGAACTTACTGTACCTAAATAAATAAATAAATAAATAAATAAAAATGAGTGTGTTAAACACCAAAATTCTACTCATGGTGGAGACATCATGCTATAAGAAGCTCGGAAACATCGGACCTCCCGAAGAAATTCCAGATTCCCACCTTTCACACTCATTTGAGGGCTTATGTTTGTTTTGTTTTGTTTGCAGGACTATTTCAATTGTTAATGGTCATTAGCTATAAATCAATCTCTCTTTTTTCTGCAGCCCTCCCAGCATGTATGGTAGAAAAGATGTAACTTTGCACATATGTTGTGTGGCTGTGCATACTGACTGATTTTTCTGGGTCCAAATCTTTCAAGGAGGGGCAAAGAAAAATGTTTAAGAGAGAGTGGATATGGAAGTATTCTCATCAACCAACTTGACTATTCTTTGCTCTATGATAATTGTACTTAAACTTGAATTTAAAGTACCCTCCCTTCCTCAGGGTTAGTTTATTACTGCACTAGACTTAAATGTGTCAGACTTCCTGCTTGGCCCTGAGGATCCTGTAGTGAGTAGTCCAGTCCTAGGGCTGTTTTAGTTTCCCGGGGTCACTCTTTTCTTCACCAAGTGCTGGAAGTATACCTCCCAACTGGAGGACAAGGCCCAGCAAGCTCCACCAGGGATCAAAGCCCATCCCTGAAGGATTGCTGCTGGCAGAATCCTCTAGATGGGATGGCGGGCCAGAAAAGCAAGGGGGGTATGAGGAGAAGCTGCAGGTGCTTCAGCTCATATTCTTGGCAACAAGAGGAGCCTTAAGTGAGGCATCTTACTGCCTCCTGGCCCTGCTTTGGCTGCAGATGTAACTACGAGCTGCTTTGTTTAGGTGCCCTTAGAGATGGGGTTGCCTTCACTCCCCCACCAAGCTTGGCCAAGCCTGTGGGGAGCATCTGGGTAAGCACCCCATTGACACAGCTCAGGCTCAAAGGACAAAGTTGCGTTCAGGAGCACAGGTCGGAAAAATCAGTGGTCCTGAGTCATTCTTTTCCCATCCCAAACCACGTCCTTATCACTACTTTACAGCCCATATTTGAGAGAAAAAACTCAGGAGCTCTCTCCAGTTTCAGTTGGAACCCACTTATTCAGAAGCCTGCCTCCTTCACATTTGTGGCAGTAGTGAGGCTGGCAAAACTAGGCCAGATTCTCCCTGCTTCTGAAGGCAGTTTGTCTACACTAGTTGGGTAGGGAAGTGGGTGAATTTAGTGCCAGGGTGTGTGGGTTTGCTACCCAAGATGAAAGAGTTGTGTATCGTGACGTTTCCAGTCTGGAAGGTAGGAATTGCTGCATTCTGGCTTCAGTTGGAAGCAGAGACACTAAAACAGGGACTTACATATTTCCATTCCCACTACCTCTTGCACATGGAAGACTCGAAACAAAAGACATCATCTCCCAAAACCACCACCCATTGTGGCCGTGACTTTGATAAGGAAGGGGGGGAAAATTCAACAGTTCGGTGTACAAAATAACTTTTGAGGTAATGATCATTTTAATATTTAAAAACTAATTTCTAACTTCCCAAGTAACACATGGATGTATTTTCTTGTAAAAAAAAATGTAAGAACATTAGCTATAAATGTAAAGTCTCCTTTGTCTGTTATTTTTAATCTCTTAATACCAGATACCCTCTGGCAGTGATTGCTTCCCCTCAACCCCAAGAGCTCATAATATGATTTTGCTGTGGATCCTTCTGGTTGGTTTTCAGTGGTGTTTACCTACATGTCTGTCTCTATAGAAAAGATAAGGTATTCTTTTGTAGATGTATTTTTAACACAAATGGTATTATATTGTGCTTACTCTGTAATTATTTTTTAACTGAACCTCATACATTGGAGATCTTTCCACTTCAGACCCATATACCCATCTTTTTTTTTGACTACTGTTGAGTGGTATTCCACAATGAGGAGAGTTTATTTAAATGTCCCCTGTTGATGGATATTAGCCATTTCCAGTTGCGGTTTGCTTTTTACTGCCCAGATAGGGCTGCAACAAATGATCATATAATTGCCCATTGGGCATTTGCAATGTGTTTTTTCCAGTAAGCTGAGGTGGAGCTGGGTCATTGATTGCCCTGAGTGGTAGGCAGCCTCTTATCAGCCTCTTCATATTTGAGGAAAGGGCTTGGCGGAACTCTTGGAAGTAGTGGAAATGCTTTGAGTCCCGATTGTGGAGGTAGTTACAAGTGCTTACATTTGTCGACTCTCAACTAACTGTACTCTTAATATGGGCACATTTTACTGTTTGTAGATTCTGTTCTAACGGCGTTCATTTAAAAATGTGTGTGAGGGGAGACTAGATGGGAGTAAGGCACGGTGGGCTTTCACAATGCTGGCTTCTCCCCGGGTGTTTCCCTCCGCCTGGCTCTTTCCCCTGCCTCCTCTCTTCCGCTGCTTGTTCCACCCAGGGAGTGCTGGGGTCCAGCGCAGCTGCCCCAGGGCCCGGAGGCTGACAATCGCTCCACCCCACCCTCAACACCCTGAGGGGTTTCCGCAAGGCAGCACCTGAGAGCTCTAGAGACGCGTCTCCCGCCCCCGCCCCCGCCCCCAGATGGGAGGGCCCGGCCGTGGCTCCGCCCCCTTCTGTTGGAGCAGGGGCTGGGTACCTTCAGGCTAGAAGCTGACTCAGTCTCCGGGTCGTCGTCGCCACCGCCGCCTCCCGCACCGTGGAGCTGGGGTCCCCTTTTGCCTGGGAGTTTTGTGTTCGAATCGGGTCAGCAGTGACATCCCAAAGGGCAGGCCCGGCAGCCGCCATGGTGGCCAAGGATTACCCCTTCTACCTCACAGGCAAGAGGGCGAACTGCAGCCTGGAGGTATCCCCCGCCAGCAGTCCGGCCAAGGACGCGGAGGTAGGGACCTCCACCTGGACTTCGCCGGTCCGTCCGTCTTCTCTCCCTGTGTCATTGTTTCTCTTTCCACCTCTCACTCTGTATGTTTCTCTCTCTCTCTCTCTCACGCATACACCCCGTGTCTCCCAGTCTCCGTCTCACTCTCCGTCTCCCTTCCCACCCTCTTCTGTGGATCAAGGGTGAGCCACCTTCCCTCTGTCCCAGCCCCTCTACCCCTTAGCCAGAGAGCAGCAGCCTCTTGCTCCTGCACTCCTCGCCCCCCCCCCGCCCCCCTTTGCATCCTGCAAGGCTCTCAGACTGTCGATCTTCCTTCTTGATCCTGTAGAGGGATCTTCTACTGTATCAGCAGGGCCAGTCATCAGGAAAGAGCTACCCTTTAAGTGTTCCTTTCCTCTTTCCTGGGTTAGGGGAACAGGGCTGGTTCTTGGGAACCCTTCAGGATACATCACCTGTTAGGCTTGACCTTGCAGCTAGCTGTTTGGCAACAAAGGTCATGGCACTTCTACTAGTCACCTGTGGCCAGTGGGGTCATTCAGCTAGGGGTCTGGGGACGAAATAATAATTTGAATGCCTCCCATATGGATCCTGAAAATGAATTAAACTCATGGGACAAAGGCAAAGCTGTCTTGGAACATTCAAAATATTTCTCTTTCTGGGAACTTCCCTGTGCATTGAGGGTGATGCGAGGGAGTCCTCCTGGCTTGTGTTTAGTTGGCTTTTCCTCCTGTGTTATATATTGCTGGCAAAGAGCTCACTGGCCTCAAAGGTTGGGTTCAGGTGGAGGAGAAAGTATCCCTCTATTTTTTTATTCTGTTTAGGGTTTTAAGCAATATGATTGCTTTCACTAGACTGTAACTTTGCTGTGGCCAACCTACAACGGAACCCACAGGACCCAGCTCATCATTGTTGCTCATGTGTGTGTCTGGGAGATCGCCACTCTCCCCAACCATGGCCTGGGGAAAGTATCTGGCCTTGTCACAGAATTCTTCGGGATTCTGCCCACCCGGCACCCTTGGGTCTGCTTAGCTGTGTGGGTTCACCAAATTATGTATATTTGGGAGGACAGCATCAAAGATTCATTGCTTCTAACAAGAACTGCTCCAAGCTGACAAGATTCCAGTCTCCAGTTGTAATCAGCTTTCTGTAAGCTGAGCACAAACTAACCCCCTACCCCCACCCCATATCCCAACTCAGCTGTATATCTTCACAAAGAGTTTTTGTTCCCAGCAGCTGTGGAAGTATTATGGCCCTAGTGGTGTTTGAAGTCTTAAGTTTTGACAGGACAGCACCTGCAAGGATTCAGGTTGTTCAGGCTTGGAATGGATATACAGGTTTTTCTATGGGAACTTCATAATTTAATGAATGTGGGAGCAGTGAAGCTAGTGCCAAACTCCTTTTGGAGGGAAGTAAATCATAACCCAGTTTAATTAATTAATTGAATTGGGTTAAAGAAAATAATAGTGAAAATAGCTCTGGGCTCTCACTAATACCTTCTTGCTGTCACTTAGTCCTGTGTTTTTGAGTAGTTTGGTGAAAGGCTTTAAGTAAAACTCATCTGCTTAGTTCTTTCGTATTCTTATACTACTTAGAATATAAATATATCTGTGTATCACAGGTGTGATGAAAGAAATATATCACCAAATGTTAAATATTCATTTTCTTCATGGTAGCTGGATCCAGATTATATAATGTAATATTTTCATCTCATGAAGATGTCCTGGTGTGGGAGTAAGGATGGGGGAGGAACTATTTATTTTGAAACTAGTTGGTGAATTTTTGGGGGGTACCACCATTGAGGATGTTTTTGCCTTTAAATCCAAGTAGATGTATCTCTTATGCTGTATACACCTTGAGATAGAGGTGTCCAGTCCAGTATGTTTCCCAGCTTCATTGATTTGGCTTGTCACTTCCTGACAATGATGATAGACCGAGTTGGAAAGAGAAACCTAAGTGAGTTCAGGGGCTAGTTTTCTTGTTTTCATTATCAGTACACAAGACAGCTAACCCTTGTAGGGCTCACTTCTCCATAGGCAGTTAACTAAAATATATTTTCTACCGGCAGGTGTCATCAGTATTTGTGTTTAAAAACCAGCATACACTAGTCGGCCTTTTGAAAACATGATTATATACTTGTTTATAAAGTAGATATTGACTGTCAGTTCCTATGAAAGTAATTTTTTAAGATTAATCATTTTCTTTGCAGAAAGAATGTGGTTATAATAAAAAGAAAACCTGTCCAATCTAAAATCCTTTTTGGCCTGCAAAGGCAATTACAGCAAAGTACCTGTGCCCTTTAAAAGGAACGTTTAATGGCTGTTCCTTCTGCATTTGCTGTCAGGAGGACAGTGGGCACAGAGCTGTATGGGCAAGTGCCTTCTAGTGTTTGTTTTTGTTGTTGCAGTCAGCATGCTAGGGAAGGCCACTTAGGGAAAGGCCTTCCCTAAGGGGGTGGGTGTCATTGATGTGCTTTCGATACAATACTTTTTTGAGTAAAAATGTCCAACAATAAGTATTCTCTTAAAAGCAAGTCATTAAAAAATTTCTACTCAAGATTTAAGTGCTTTGTAATTTTTAAATTTCAATGGTGGTTTCTAGTGCAAGAAAAGATATATTTTAAAATTTTATTTTCTTTAAAATATCCACTTTACACAAAAATATTCCATATGGATTATGATATAAATATAATACTGCTTCTTAATTGAGTATTTCTTATGATATGGGTGTATGAGTTGGCTTGCAAATGTTCAGTTTTAATACCCATAACCAGCTAGATCCTTCTGGCTCTAATCATTAACTGTGAAGTCTAAGGAGCTTAGTGCATGGCTCTGGACTTTCACAGGGAAATGTGGTATCATGTGAGCATCCCTAAGCTTATTTCTTCTAATTATTGATGCAGCTCTGCTCAGTTGATCTCTGTTTTTATATTTATTGGGTGCTTTCTTCTCATGCTGGGAGAGACTAGTCCTTTTAGCATCTTAGATACTCTGAACACCTGATCAAGTCTCTAAAGGGAAAGCTGTTAGTGCTCACAAATTACACTGATTGTAAGTTAAAATCACTGTTTCCCCATGGTAAGGTTTTCCCTTAAAGAAAGAAGACTCAAATGAGTAGATATGTTGGCCAGGAATGCTGGAGCCTGGTGTAAGGTCTTAAGTGTTTTGAGTCCATTTCATTTTTAATGAAAATATAAAGAGGCATTTCTGTTGTTTTCTTTCTAAGACTATATATGACAATTTGATAGACAGCTTACTTTTGGTTTTAAGATTCACTATCTCAGATATTGGTCAGGATTAAGCCGGATTTAATTAGTAGTATTTATAGTCATTGCCTTTGTCTCTTTATCTTTTATATGTTCTGATTTTTGGCTTAGCCAGTAGCCATATGTGGCCTTTGGAATGACATCTATCGAGAAATGATGGAGTTCTGGTCCTTCTCCAATACCACACCTAGTGTCTCACTTGAGACCCAACCATGTTGTAAGGTTAATATAAAGCACATATTCTTCTCTCTATGAATAAAGACACTGAGGGGAGGTGACTTGCAGAAAGCCTCAAAGAAAATCAGAAGCTGAACTTAGATCCAATGCCAGGTTTCCTGATGGATTTAGTCCAGTGTTTAATAGCTGTGTACCTAGTGGCATCTGAGGGTATTTATCTCTGTGAAGAAAAAAATGAAAGGAGGGATGTAAAACTTAACAGACATGTAAAATGCTTGCAAATATTTTCTTTTAAATGTATAATCTTGAGTACTGTATGTAACTGAGAAGGTACCTTTAAGCTTTAGTTCTAAAGAGCAAAGTGAACGCTATCCCTCTGCCGTAATTTATGCCCCAGTCCATATGTGTATTTGAAAATTGTATGCACTGTATGCATGTGGGACTGTATTCCTTGCATGCCAGCTGGAGAGCTAAAAGGGTCAGCTGGTTTCCAGTAACTTACACATTTCTTGGAATCTGTATCAAAGAGTGTTGAACTGACAGTATGTACAACCAACCGCATGGAAATAGTCCCAAGGAGTTATGCATTTAGAATCCTGGGATTTCTTCAAACAACAAAATAAATGGACTCCGTGAGTCATGTGACTTCACATCTTGCTGGGTGAAGAGCCACATGGAGTTACCTGGGTAAAGGCCATCCCTTGCTGATAGGATCTGGTTATGGTAATCCAGCCACTATTTTGAGTCTTGTTTAGATGGAAAAATATCTTGGGGGCTTGGGCCTCCGGGATGCACAGGAACTAGAAATAGGTTTATTAGAGGAAAATATGCTCCTCTAATAAACCTATTACTTTATACATGTACATTTGAGGTTGTTCAGGACAGCAACTCTGGAATAAGACTGCCTGAGTTCCGATGCCATCTCTACCACCTGCTAGTGGTGTGGACTTGGACAAGTTACTGTGCCTCTCTAAGCCCCTATTTCCTCAGTGGAAAACTATGGATAAAATAGTTCTACCTCCTAGGACTGTAGTGGGGATCAATGAGATGATTCATGTACAGTGCTTAGCACAGTGCTTGACACATAGCAGGTGCCCAATAAATATCATCAAGACCTCTGCATCTGAAAAAGATTCCTAAAACAATTTTAAGAATCATGATCACCATCTTATTTTCCTGGTGCTGTTTTAAGCACAGTAGTGCATTAGGGGGCCTCACTGTAGGTGTTCTAATCATCCTCACAACAATTCTCTGAGGTTGGTATTTATATAATGGCCCCCTTTTGTAGAAGAAACTTAGGCTCAGAGCTTGGTAAGTGGCCTTCCCAGAGTGGCTGAGCTAGTAAGTAGGTGGAAGAGCCAATACTCACACCCTAGTCTGACCCTGAAGTCTGTACTTTCCCAACCACCTCACGTTGCCTCTAAAGGACTAAATCACTGGTCTCCTCCCCACATAACATATGAAGGATGAAGCTGGAGCAAATTGCCTCATGGTCAGAGGCAAGTTTTTCCTTGGTGACTGGGTAAGCCTTCACCATTAGTCAACGCTTCTGGCTGGGACCAACAAGAGTGGGGTTTGCAAGCCTCTGTTGGGGAGGGTTTCGGTAACTTCCGTTTTCTGTTTCTCAAGAGCAAGGAGCTGGCCTTTGGCAGAATTCTGTGTGCTCAGCTCTGTGGAGGTGACACAGTTCTGCAATTAGTCATTTTGCTTATCTACAGTAACCACCAGCCTTCCAAGTAAACCAATAACTGGAAGGCCCTGAGTGCCATCTGGGTTTTTGTAAATTGTGTCATTTTCTCAAGACACTCTGTGAGTGCCTATAAAATCCTGGACCAGTGCCACTGTTTTCATAACAACTGAATGAAAAGAAATTACTGATTGTATCCTAATTTCACAGAGCCCTGTGCACATATAACTGTTATTAATGATGTGTGTGTACCTGAAAAAGCAACTTCATTTGTGATATATGCATGCAGTTGCCTTCCATAATTTGTCAGTACTACTAAGAGGTGCAGGTCACACACAAAATGAGGAAATTGCTGCAATTGCATTACCATTTATTCTTGTTGCATTGGCTGGTGCACCATCAGGAGTAAAGGGCAGTGGTTTCTGATACCTTCCATTTTTTGTGAATTGACACAAGTTATTAGCTTCAAAGAAACTGTCACAAATTAATCAAGAATGGCTTCTGATCCTTTGACTGGCTAGAATCAGACTGGGTCTTTGTAAGTCTAGAAGCACTTGTGACTTGACCTTCTATGTTTGGGCCACTGTGTCCTTTTGCGAGAAGGCAGCTCAATTATTACTAAAGGTTAATTAATTGAAGCTGAACCAGAAACCTTATGGTAAACTTGCTGAATGTTTTTTTCTTCTGGCTCTTAAGATGAGGAGGAAAGGAGTAACAAATAGACTTCTTTTCCAGGGATTTATGAAACAAGCAAACAAAACTAGCCTCCAGGAAATGACCCAAGGTCATTGCATTAGAGGACCTCAGAGTGGGAAAGGACTGTTGGGAATATGGAGCCCAGTTTTCATCTACTACTGGATCTGTTCAATCTTAAACACTTTCAGGGACAGAGAACTCATTACCTCTAAGGCTGTACATTCTGTCTTTGTTCAGTGTAGATCATGAGAAAATTCCTTCTTAGTTGTATTGTTGCTTTCTGGAGCTGAATATTATATAGTAATGCTTTCTCATGGGTTGTACTCTTAAATATTTGAAAACCGTTGTCTCTCCCTCCCCATCAACTCTGCATGCACGCATGGTCTTTCTCCCTCCTTCCCTCCCTCCTTCTTTTTCTCCCTTCTCCTTCTTCCTATCCCTCTCCCTCTTTCTCTTTCCCTAAGGTGCTTGTCTTTTCCTGGCTAGATTCCTGGTTCCTCTAACACAGGGGTGTCAAACTCATTTTCACCAGGGGCCATATCAGCCTTGTGGTTGCCTTCAAAGGGCCGAATGTAATTTTAGGACTGTATAAATGTAACTACTCTTTAACAGTTAAGCGAGAGCTCAGCGCTGCTGCCTGGTAGAAACAAGGTGCCAAGCAGATAAAACAAGGTGGAGGGCTGGATTCAGCCTACAGGCCCTGTGTTTGCCACCTGTGCTCTAACATTTCCAAATGGAACACACTATCCAACCTCTTTTTCTTCCTTGCCTGTTTCTACTGGACATCCCCAGTGTGCCTGGAACTCTTGCGTATTGATCAATCCAAAGACACTGTACGGTAGTATATCAGCAATGAGGTTTCTTTTATGCTTAAAATGCTTCCTTACACAAGAGAAGTAGGCTAATACATTGAAAAAGATTTTTGAAATAGAGATAACAGACTGAAGAGTAATATCTTTGTCACATAAATAATTTATACAGATGTAAAAGAACACTCCAAGATGTCCCATGACAAATGTGCAGTTCACACACAGGAGCTACCAAAGTGGCATTATTTAAAATGTTCACTCTAACAGATATTATAGAAATGAAAAAGGCAAATAATAATAAGATGCTATTTCATGCTTAATTGATGTCATAAATACTTTAAAGAAATCATAAAACCCAATGCTGGGGGTGTTGCAAGAAAATAACACACTTCTGTGTGGAATGAGGGAACTTGTCAGTGCATATTAAAAAACAAAGGTTCAAATCTTTGGACACAGTATTCCATTTCTGGTGGGAGAGGGAGCTTTTTGTACACAGTAGTTCATAAAGACATCATTTACAATGATGCTCACATTTTATGTTTGTTTATTTTATAGGTTTCAAAGCATTTTTATTTTTGCCTCACCTGGGTATAATTATCCTCATTTTAAAGAGGAGACTAGAAAAAATAAATAAATACAAATAAAGAGGAGGCTACTAACAGAGAGGTTTAGTGGTTTTGCCAGGATCACACAGCTGGCAATGGCAGAGCTAAAGCTTGAAGTCCAGTTGTCTGATTCCAGTCCAGCATCCTTTCCTACTTATTTATACCAGCCAGAAAAGCCAACGACCTCTCTGACCTGTAATGAAGGAATGGCTCCATGTACCAAAGCACAAGAATCAGGGGCATCATTTTAGCCATCATGCACTAGCAAACAGGTCTACCCTCGTGTTTCTGGAAAAAATAAAGAGGAATAAACTTGAACTAATTATATACATGATGTAACCAATTTAAATATACATGTATGAACATGGGATGTAGAGAAGTGGGGGAGGGGATATTTCAATCAGAGCACACCCCCTTCCTTTCTGATTGTGCTAAGTTCTCATCCACAGAAATGCCACCCAGTGTTCAAACAGTAGTCAGTTATTATTACGTGCATCATCTCCTTTGAACCTTACACTAGCTGAGGGAGCTGAGCAAGGCAAAGTCTGTCTTCTTTGCTGTCAACTGAAGAAACAGAGATTCAGACAGATAGGAGGCAGGTCCAAAATGTTGGTCTCTCCTTGCCCAGCTTTAACCTCTTGGCATGCCCCAATGTTGGCTTAAGCCACTCATGTTTCTGAGTGAGGTCAGTTGTAAACAGCACTGTTTTGGGGGTGTTCAAAGTGAACCCCATTAAATGTATCCAAAACACCAAACACAGTGGCCTTGCCTTGGAGCCGGTGGACAGTGGGCCCTTCTGCTGGCCTAACACTCCAGCAGATCCAAGTGCAAGGTCTTCATATTTGATGTAAAATCCCTGTTAGAGTTAACAAAGAGCCCACAATGAATGGGTAGACCCAAACTTCTGTACCAGCACATGACATCCCTTAAAATGATGTCTTACTGAGCTCTGCAGATCTAATTTGCAGCAGAGGTGATATTTAAATGATAAGGAAAAACAAAACATTTCCCTGAGGGTACTGTTTCCCTAGATATCACTAGAAGTTTGCCACCTGACTCAGTTAAATAAAACTGAGATCCTGTGTTAGGACCTTGAAAAAATAAAGTGAAATGTTTAGCAGGTGGTGCCACAAATTGTGGAAGAAGCCACTAAAGGAAAAAGGGAACAATGGCCAAGGGGGCTAAGTGATAAGACAGCCTTTTGTGTGCTTTTTGGCCCTGACACGAGGCCAGTGCAAGCTCTCTGCTCAAGTGTGTTATCTTATATTGAAATGTTAACATTTCATAATCCACACTTGACACAGGCAGATCAAGAACAACCCCAAGCAAAAACAGAGAGGATTATTAAAGCCCAGTGGTGAAGACTGTTCTTATTTTTCACTTCACAGTGGTGGGGAGGGAGTGTGGGTGGCTAATCAATATCCTGTTAGGTTTTGGCAGTTTGGTTCATTTTCACACACTGTCAGCCATCCTCTTTGCTGGTTGGTGATTGCTTTGAGTGCTTCTGGGTGTGGTCTTGCAAAAGGGTCTGAAACTGCTGTGAAGAAGGAAATAGAATGAAGAAGAAAAAATTAATGCTAGCCTAAGTGTCAACCACAGACATTCAGTGAAGAGTCGCCTCCTTCCACCTCAACTGTTTGATGGTGCCTTAAGGGAGAGCTTTGAAGGAGGAAGCATCATTTAAAGACACCTGGTTTCCTCCTGTTATCTCTGAATGCTTTATGCCCAGCCTTTAAGTGTGGGCAAGTGGGCTTTTGTTCCGTCTCGATATGGAATGATGGGAGCTCACTTTGGAAGACTCTTAAATGCTCATCTGAGTTTCTTTTGCAGCATATATTTCTAAGCTGATTCTTACAAGAGTTTCCCTACTAGCTGGGGACAAGGCATAAGTAGGCTTAGCTTCTTGGAACCTCAGAGTCTTTGTTTCTAGAATGACTCAACTGAGTTAGATCATTATTTCCCAGAAGGTGGGTTGCACACCACTTGTGATAGGTCAGGTGATACTGGACAAGGTGATACAGAGATAAGACACAAAATAATTTTTAATTACTTTTCCAAGTTTCTACCAATCCTTTCCGATTATGTCAAGGAGAAATTCTCAGTTTGCAGCTAGTATATCTTTACTTATTTTTATTTTAGATATATGTTTATTTTTTTAAGATTCTATTTATTTATTTTTAGAGAAAGGGGAAAGGAGGGCGAAACAAAGGGGGAGAAACATCGATGTGAGGGAGAAACATCGATGTGAGGGAGAAACAGGAATCGGTTGTCTGTCCTACACAACCAACCGTTCACTTCCCTGAAGACACTCAACCAACTGAGCTACACTGGTCAGGGCAATAGATGTATCTTTAACAATTCTCTATCTCTTGCTAATTTTCCTTTTTAACAAAGTGCAGGCTTCAGGCTCTGAAGCTTCAGGCAGGCAGGAGTACCTAAGAAGAATTTAACAATAGGGTTCATTTTTAAAAGTTAGTTAATATTTGTGGCAAGAGATAGTGATTTTCCATTTAAGGCAGTGATATTGTATATTTTTACAAGTTTACTTAAGTGAAATATGAGTAATCTAAGAAAACACTAAGTACATAATAGCTCAGGTGATATTTACATTTTGCCAGAAATTGTCATGATGGTACCAACAGTTTAGAAACAGTGCCTTAGGAGCGTTCTGAGGTCATTCTAGGCTAAGAACTCTGCAGCAATAAGTTCCCGAGTTTGGGCACAGCCACTTAGAGACTAAACTTGAAATTCGGACTTTGATCATGTATATGACTGAGATTCACATATTAGAGGTCTTTTATTTTTTAAAAAAATTGTTTTTAGAGAGCAGGGAAGGGGATGAGAAAGAGAGGAAGAAAAATGCCGATGTGAGAGAGAAACATCAATCGGTTGCTTCTCATACGCGCCCGGATTGGGGACAGAACCTGCAGCTCAGGCATGTGCCCTGGCTGGGAATGGAACCACTGACCTTTTGTTTTGCTGGACAACACCCAACCAACCGAGCCACACCAGTTAAGGCTAAATATTTTTAAATAGATAAAAACTGGCCATAAAATGTTACAGAAAATTATTCTGGACTAAATGTTGGTCAATTTTAAAATAATAAAACTGGATTTCTGTTCTAAAAACAAAAATCTTTTTCTTTTCAAAGCTTCGAAGTTAGTTCCGAAGTTCCAGCTGAAATCATTTAACTGCCTTCTTTCTTTTGCCCTTCACCCTTAGGGAAGGACTGAGCAAGACTGCATTTTAATTTGGGGCAGACGTAGAGTATGGTGGTTAGGAACTTAGATTTGAGAGTCAGACTGAGCTGCATTCGAATCCCAGTTTGGCCACTTGTGAGCCAAGACACCTTGAACCAGTGACTCATCGTCTAAGCCTCAGTTTCCTTATCTGTAAAATGAGAACTTTTGAGGGACTCCTAAGAGATGAAATGGGTGTGCAGAGGACTCCCACAGACCAAGTGTCCCAAAGCTCACTAGGAGCAGCAGCACCTATTTTGCATGTGTGTCAGCTGAGTGGAAGCCGTGGATGATCATCCCTATCAAGTTGTCTGCTGAAAGGTCACTCTTTCCTTTTAGGAAACACCCACCCAGTTTCTCAGGGATTTGAATTGGCACTGGGTGTTATTTTTTAAAAAACAAAAGCTATTCCAAGCACACTGGTACACTTCATAGTCATTCCTGCCAGATAGAATGGAAAATATCAAGTGTGGTTTTCTATTGCTCCCATAATGACTTTCACACAGGGGTTGGGACTTAGGCTCTGGGGAGAAAAGCACTCTGGTCACAGAAAATGAGGAACATGTCATCCATCCTCAAGGCCTCTACTCAGGACACAGATGCAGGGATGGTGAGGAAGGTTAGGTTGCTTTGGGAGTTCTTCATGCCCTATTCATCAGTAGGGCACTTTAATTATAAATAGATCCTTTGTTAGAAATATGGGGAAACACCACAGCCTGATGGATATGAGTTGGTAAAGAGTTAAACAACTAAAAATGACCCCTAAAGCTCTTTGATTATCAGTAAGTATTTACTGAGACCAGACTCTAGCTAGCACTTTTTCCCCTGGGTTTAAAAAAGAACAGAAAGGCATGCAAGAAATTTCTACTTGAGTTTGACCAACTCATTCACAACCATACCATACAGGCAGTGATTGCCAATCAGGGGAGAGGGGCGTAGGGAAGCAAGCAGCTTCATTGGGGGGTTTGGGTATCGGGAACTGGTCATCCAGTGACCCCTTGATGCTGGATGGTAACACACCATTCATTCCCCAGGTGTGCGCTTAATGGAGAGTGTTGACTGCCGTGTGCACTTGAGCAGGCCACCTCTGCACCAGGCTGGCCACTTTAAGATGCTGGAGGAGGAGACAAGAGGGACTACAGATTCCGAGAGTGACAGGGCTTGAATGTCGAAAGAGCAGCTTCTACTTTTTCACTCCCTGCCTCAGTCTGCATCACCCTTCTGCCTCTAGTCTACAGGGTTCCTCCCTGGTTAAGGAAATGAGCAGCATTGTGGCTAAGAACTGAAGCCTTGCTGAGTAGCAGCCTTGCACGCAGTCCTGGCTCTGCTATTCACACTATCAGCTGTATGACCTTAGACAAGGTTTTTACCCTTCTGAGCCTCAGTTGCCTGCTTTGTAAAATGGGTATATTGATAGTACTAACTTAAGAGAAGTCAAGGAAAACAGGCACAGAAGGCACTTTGGCATAGCCTGGCATGAAGTCATCCTCAGTATTATTGCTGCTATTTTTTTTATGTTATAAAAGGAAGTTGTATATCCTGGGAAGATAGTGTGGGGGTGGCAGGGAGGGCTTTCAACTCAGGTATATTTGAATTTGAATTTCAGCTCTGCCAATTAATTACTGGGTATGACTTGGGCAAGTCTCTTCACTTCTATGAACAGAACATCTGCTTCTTCTATAAAATGGGGTGATTGGGTTTGCTATATGAAGTAGAGGAGTGAGAGAGAGTGTGTGTGTGTGTGTGTGTGTGTGTGTGTGTTTCCACTTATGTGTGCACATGCCAGCACCTGGTACAAGGTAACTCCATGGCACTTGGTGCCACCTCCTTCACACCCAGGGTCCCCACCGTCTACATAGCACTTCCTTCTCTACTTGCTAGGCAGAGTCAGAATAGTCACACCTGGGTCAGGTGTGGGCTGACTTCTCTGTTTCTAGAAAATTGCTTGAACCTGTGAGTAGGTAGCATGCAATTTGCTCAACAGCAATTCAAGAGGCTTTGCAGGCTCCTGGCACCCCACTTCACAGTCTGCTTTGTAAATTCAGGAGCAGCCCAGAGCCTGACTCCTAAATGGTGGAGCAGAAGGAGGAAGTGCCTGCCAGGGAAATGAGCCTTCCCCTCCATTCCTGGGGTCCTTGAGGAATCTTTTCCAGGGAAACCTTTGCCAAGTTAGACCCCCTGTAGTCTCCTAAGGGACCCCACCCATCTATGGATGGCCTGTGCTAGAAAACTCATGGGAACTTTGCCCCTTTCTGCCACTGGAGTACTTAACCTCAAGAATAAATAACATTTTCTTTTACCACAAAACTGTCTTTGTTTCTTCTGGAAACTTTTATTGGCACCCCTTAGCACTGACTCTCCAATGGCTAAACCAACATTTTTCACAAAATGAAACAGTCAAATCACAGGTTTGTATTTGCTTCTTTTCTTTTAAGTCAATTGCCATTGTCTATTCATTTTCCCTCTTGTGTCTTTGTAATTGAAATGAGCTGCAAGTGACGTGGGGACCAGAGCTGGGTCTCTGAGGCTTCTGACTCCTTTGTTTGCATTTGCGTGTGATACATTCTTTTTCAAATTCACAGGCTTCTGAATTTTAATAGACTGTGATAATGATACATCTGGCTGCATATTAATTGCTGAGACTTAGAAATGACGCATAATCACTGTGTTTCAGGGCTGCAAATGTACAGCACTGAGAGCCAGTGTTTGTTATAAGCCTTTGGAAAAATCCATTGTTAGTGGGCATTTTCTAACTCCCGTGATTACTAATGTGCTACAGAATGAAAACTGTCTCAAATAAAGTCAGTGTTGTGTTCTTTGTGTGTTCAGTTTCCTGAACATCATGCTTTGTACCTTATTTTTCTACATACCACTGCTCGGTGGGTGGTAAGATACTAGCTGAAAGCTGAAAACAGGAAGCTTAAAATTTTTTATTTTATTCCCAATTCAATCAATCCCTGTAGCTATGTGGCTGGTAGCTTTTTCCATTTTGAATAATCAGGTTTCAGTGAGAGCAGACTGTTCTAAAACACCCAAATGCGGTGTTACAGATTCTCAGTGCAGGCATGTGCTCTGAGAATGCACGTGGCCCATGATTTGAAGGGACAGAGAAACAGCTGAGTGTTACCAAGCAGTATGGCAAATGTATTTCATGTTGCATCTCTGCAAGGCTTGTCTGCTCAAAGTTGTTGTTCTCAAAAATAGAAGTTGACGGGAAAAATAGAAGTTGACGGGGCAACATAAGATGGGAGTCCATGTTTTCCCACTACAGGCCCAGTGTCCTTGGTCAGATGTCCCTGTAGGTTTTACCTAGCTGCTTAATGTGGGATCCCTGGTCGCAGCCGAGTTCTCAGTCAGGTGGCAGACTTGGCTGTCAGCTTTGCTTCCCTGAGCAAATACCAGATT
Organism: Anoura caudifer; assembly: GCA_004027475.1. Lineage (NCBI taxonomy): Eukaryota > Metazoa > Chordata > Mammalia > Chiroptera > Phyllostomidae > Anoura > Anoura caudifer. Next base: position 25,331 of record PVKU01000819.1, on the reverse strand, counting down.
TAGCTAGAACAGTCAAGTCTGTCCTTCCTTTGGGACATTAAGGTTCAGGCATCCTTTTTCATCTCTGTACTTTCCCCCCCTCTTTTGGGAAGTTAAGATACTGCTGAGCTTCAGGAGATGACAGGTGGATGGGAGAGAACAGGTCAGTGGATCTGTGTAGTCCTTTCTGAAAGCCAAAGGTAACATGCTACTTGGGGAGAAATGCCATCCTGAACATCTGACATGGGTTGAATGCCTGTCACTGAGTCAGTCAGTATCAATGAGTTCCTATTATTGCCTAATTTCAGATAATAATGGGATCTGGCCAGATTGGAGACCAGGTTTTCTGGCCCATAATTCAGCAATGCAGGTTGTGATAGGAGGGGTTGGAAGCAGACCTCGAGACCCACCTACTTGGGTTCCCTTCCCCCACCCAAGTTTTTATTTGGGGATTTCAAGGCTGAAATTTTCCTCTCCTAGGGACATAGCCATGGATCCTGCCAAACCCCTCCTACTTGTGCTCTATTTAGCTAGAGCTTGACCAAACAGATGGTAAAGATGCAGAAAGGAAGGGGAGGCAGGAATGTAAAATCAAAATACTTGTCTCATAGTCATTGTCAGAGTGGTCAGAGCATGTCTCTGGTGAGATTGTGGCAGGCGACATGGAGCTCCAGCTTCGTCCCTCAGAGGCCCCAGGAAAAATTCAGTGCAGAATGAACAAGGGCAGGAGAGAAGGCTCGGGGGGGCTTCTAGGGCAGGTTTGCGCCAAGCACATTACAGACACGATCTTATGTCATGTTCCCAACAACACTGTGAGGGAGTAAAGAGTCACCTCCACTTCACGGGGAGACTAAAGCCCGAGGAGGTGACATTGTTGGCCCAAAGTCATAGGGTATTGAGACCATAGGGTACTGTACTCGGAAAGGTTGCCTCATATAGTATCCTTAGGTCCTTTGTGATGAGTCAACATTCTTTGAGCCAGTGATAAGAACTTAGTCACTTGTTACAGATACTTTGGTTTATTCCTATGCACTGGGAAGCCTCAGCAAATGTCCTTATAGTACGCTTGGTGTCTGTGCACAACAGTTCTGAACCCTGAGCATTGGTGGAGTCCCCAGTGGCATTGTCTTCCCTTTCCCCTCCCACCCAGCCCAAGGGGAAGCAGGGGAAGCCCTTTTACTGAGATAAACAAGTACAGAATTTGTATCCCACCTAAGGGTTTCCAAGAAGTCAGTAGACAGTGACTGACAGCGAAACCCCAGAGCCACAGAGGCCTTCTTCTGGACCCCGTGGCAGTGATTAGGCCACTACTGCCACCCAGGTACCTTGTTGGCATCCTCCAACCAGGGATGTGCAGCTTTGGCCCTTTTTTTCTAGACCTGGCATGGTTGTGGCATAGTGGGCAAGTCACTTCTGTGGCATTCTTGCCAAAAATACATAACCTCAATCTAATCATGAGAACACATCTTCTGTACCCAAGGCTGGCCTTCTTCACGTATAAGGGCCACGGCAGCACGACTCTGCCCGCACGACTCTGCCCGCAGCCCTCATACGTCTCAGGTTAGACTTGAAGTGCGTCAGCTCTGATCATCTGGCCCTGCTGCCTCAACAGCGTAAGAGGTTTGCTTGACTTTCAGAGGCAGATGTAGAGCCAGGGACTGCAGGGAGAGCTAAATATTTGGCTTCCTCTTTCTCTAAAGGTCTGTAATGCCATGTCTGGGCATGACCAAAGTGAGTTTCAGGCAGTGGGGCTGGCGTTTGCTAAAAGGAACTTATTGGGGTGTGGGTGTGCATTTCTCCTTCTGCCCAAGGTTAAGTAATAGTAACATCCTGTGTAAGAGAACTTGAATGTGGTTTTCTACTAAACTCCAATATTTTAGGGCTATTTATTAGATGTGTTTAATCTTGGGCCAATTTAACCAGTAGCAGACTAATAAAATAACAAATTTGGGCTTGCTGCCAGGACAAATGTTGACTTACCCTTGTAATGTTGACTGAACCGAATAACTTTGAAAGTAATTGAGGAGTGAAACCTTAGCCAAAAATACAGTGTCTGAAACAGTGGTTCTGTTTTATTTTACTGGCACTGCTGAGAGATTATGCTCCGTAAGCTAGGCTGCTGCTGCTTCTTTGGCTCTCAGAGAGTCCTACATTTTACTGAATTATTTCCCAAGTTTCCTTTCCTTTTTCAGCCCATAAACCACCATTCAGCAAAAATGAATTTCCCCATGGCAGACAAGTAGGACAGGGTTACTTTTGCAATGTAGAGGGGGAAAAGTCAATGATAATTAGAAGAAGAAAGATAATAACTTGCTTGAGGTCTTCCCTCAGAAAGAAAATGGTATGCCCTCTCAGAGTTTGTAGTAACATTAATTGCTTCTCCAGGGTATGTGCTTGATGAAATCCATCTAGCTTACTCCACACCCCACCCCTCCTTCATTTTGTCATCCAGTTTATACAAACATTAGAGAGCTATAATATTTTGGCTAGCATGTTTTGTACCTGAAGGAAGCTGGGAAGGCCTGGGGGAAAAGAAGCCAGGATGACCATAGAAATTGTCATAAAGTGTGATTTCTTTCGATCCTCACTTTTTATTTGCATTGTATGAGAAGCTGTGTTTGTGGCTGGGACTGAGCAGGCTTTCAGAGACTAACGCTGGCATTGTCTGAGTTCAGTTAAATGTCCCCCTGATGCTTCTCCCTTAACCAAAGCTCCCCTAAAAACAACCACCATGCAGACTAATCTTGGCCAGATGCTATAGATGCTGACGGGGCCTTTGGTGCTGACTGCATGGCTCAGGCAAAGACAGACTTGCTATACAGGGAATAAATATAACCTCTTCAACTTTAATGTATTCAGTGGTATCACCCTGAGAATTGATGGCTTGATTTCTGGTTTTGCCCAAACCATCTTGTAATGTCTCCATCATACGCTTTTTAGCACTTGCATGGTATGTGTAGGCAGGTGGGGGACAGCTACAGAAATGTCAGATCTTCAACGTAGCAATCCAGCACCCTGTCTGCAGTGTGGCTATGAGACTGAACTAAGTCAGAGTATTCTGTGGTTTTATTTTTCCAGGATTTCCTTAATCCCTATTAGCAAAAAAGTAGCATTCCCCCACTGCCACCCCTGCCCCGGCCCCCCAAAAACCCAGCCCTTTTTTTTTCTTTTAAAGAAGAAAATTGCAATGTTTTCCTTATAGCATCTGATATGGAGAGCTTGGGCCATTTTATCAAAAAGGAAATCAGATCTTCTTTGGATGCTGGTGTAAGGCAACCTGACCCCTGGAGAAAATAAACAGAAGGGTGTGACCTCAATCTTTGAGAGCAGCCAAGACAAAGGTATCAGGACTCCCTCTGGAGCTGTTCCCAGTGGTTTATCAAAGTCCCCAAAGTCTGTAGGCCCTTTGTTGAAATCACCGATAAGTATGTCTAGGGGAAAATTATAGTTCTGAGTTTGAAGATCTTTTGCTCACCTTATGGGTTAGAAATCAATAATTCTGAAATGTGTTTGGCCTAATCAGTGAAGCCAGGTTTCTGCTGGAATTTGGGCCTCATTATTTGCCTTTCAATTTCTGGTAACAGATGACACCAGGTCTATTAGCTCTATGCCAGAGAAAAGAGAACAGAAAAAAAAAAAAACATTTTTAATGGAAATTTTGGAATTAGAAACCATTATATCATTGTTGTCTTTTTCTGTTTTCAAAAATTAAGATAAAGAGTCACTTACAGGCTCCAAAGAGGCTCCCCTTCCTATTTCTGCAGCCACACTTCTCTTGCTCAAACTGCCTCATTGCTGCCTCGGTGTCCTGCAGCCATGTGGGGGGGCCCTGCTTGCTGACCACCTGCCCCACTCCTTACCCGCTCTGGCCAACATTGACACTCTCGGGCACTGGATCAACCTTCTGGTTGTCCCTGTTCAGCTGGCAGATGTTCTTCCTAGGGCGACACCTGCACATGTCAATGAAGCCCACTTTGCAGATGCTAGGTAAACACTCGCAGAATTGGATTTAAAAGGGTGTGCATAGTCACAAACTATCTCTTCCAATGTATGTATTAATTACAAAGGGAGTGCAGTAGTCCCCCCTTATCCACGGTTTTGCTTTCTGCGATTTCAGTTACCTGCTGTCCACCACAGCCCCTTTATTAAGTGGAAAATTCCAGAAATAAACAGTTCATAAGTTTTAAATTGCACACTGCTCTCAGTAGCGTAATGAAATCTCATGCTGTCCTGCTCCATCCTGCCCAGGGTATGAATCATCCCTTTATCCCACAAATCGTCGCTGTATACACTCCCTGCCCATCAGGCAGTTAGTAGCATCTCAGTTATCAGATCGACTGTTGCAGTATTACCGAGCTTGTGTTCAGGTCACCCTTATTTTATTTAATAATGGCCTCAAAGCACTAAAGTAGTGGTGTTGGCAATTTGGACATGCCAAAGAGAAACCATAAAGTGCTTCCTTTAAGTGAAAAGTTGAAAGTTCTGTACTTAAGGAAAGAAAAAATTGTATGCTGAGGTTGCTAAGCTCTATGGTAAGAGTGAATCTTCTGTGAAATTGTAAAGAAGGAAAAAATTTGTGCTAGTTTTGCTGTTGCAACTCAGACTACAAAACTTATGGCTACGGTACATGATAAGTGCTTAGTTAAGATGGTAAATGCATAGAACTCTATCATAGGCATGTATGCATAGGAAGAAACACTGTATATATATCAATATATTGTTCAGTACAATCCAACATTTCAGGCTTCCACTGGGGGTCTTGGAACATATCCCTGCAGATAAGGGGGGAGTACTGTAATAGTAACTTCACAATCAAGAAATCCAACAGATACCACCTGTATTAGTTTCCTAGCTGCTGTAACAAAATACCACAAGCTGAGTGGCATAGAATAACAAAATTTTATGTGTCACTTCTGTGGAGACTAGAAGTCCAAATTAAGGTCTTAATCTCTGAAAGGTCTTAATCACATTAAGGCATGGCCTTAATCTCTGAAACCTGTAGAAAAATCCTTTCTTGCCTCTTCCTACTTCCTGGTGTTTGCTGTCAATCTTTGGTGTTGTGTGTGTGTGTGTGTGTGTGTGTGTGTGTGTGTGTTAATCAGTCCAGTTGCTGTCTCTGTCATCACATGGCATTCTGTGTGTGTCTGTCTAAATTTTCCTTTTTATAAGGACACTAGTAATTGGATTTAAGTCCCACTGTAATCTAGTATGACCCCATCCTAACTTGACTACGTCTGCAAAGATCCTATTTCTACACAAGGTCACATTGACACGTTTGGGGGTACAGCTTCAACATATCTTTTTGTGGGGACACAGTTCAATGCAGTTGAACACCACCTTATCCAACAGGTCAAAGTTTCTATCAGCAGTAATAAGATATAGTGACATAATGTACCCCTGATATAATGCACCAAGAAGGGCACATCACTTTTTTTCTTGCCAACAGTGCATTATCTGAATCTAATCAGAGAAAACATCAAACAAATCTAAATTGAGAGACATTCTACAAAACACAGACCAGTACTCTTCAGAAATATTGATGTCATGAAAGACAAACTGATCCTGAAACAAAAGGGACATTAGTGGGAAAATTGGTGAAATCCTTTAATAGTTCAGTTAATAATGTTGTAGCAATGCTACAGCTAAGGTATTACCTTAGTTTTGATCGGGTTGCCATGGTTATATATAAGATGCTAACATTAAGGGAAGTGGGGTAAAGATTGCATCCCGGAGCACTCTGTACTATTTTTGCAACACTTCTGTAAATCTAAAATTATTTGAAAATCAATTTTTTAGAAAAGAGGATATATACTTTGAGTGATTAGACAAATTCACCTGTTCTTAGAAGCAAAGGGGAGGGGCAAGAGAAATAATCTAATAAAAAAAGGAAGCTGAAAGAGGGACCATTCTTTGCTGACTTCATGGCAAGTGCCCCAAATTAAAGGGGTCTGGAATAAGCTCCTGTTTCCACCACAGAAGCAGCAGACCAATCAGTGAAAAATGTTACTTAAGGAAGTGGAGACACCTCTGCCATTTAGTCAAACTTTTTGTTTCTTTGATTATTCATTTTTAGTTTACTTAACATGCTTGATATTTTTTCTTTTTTTTCTTTTTTAAAAATTTTAACTGCTGTCCTTGTACAGTTATCTGTCTAACGTACTTGATATTTTTTGAAGAGGAAAAGAGAACGAGAAAGCATATACACACACAAAAAAATACCAACTTCTAGTCTTATTTTAGACTATTCATTGAGAGCTTGCTTTTCACAAAGCACTGTGCTATGTGTTCATCTTATCTTTTGAGCGGAATAGTTTAGCAGAGATGTAAGGTCCAGTATATGATCCATATCTTGCCTCTGCCACCTGAGATATATGACCTGTATAAGGGCTTGTGCCCACATACCTCAGCTTACTCATCTACAAAATGAGGATAATGGTGTTAGCTCTCGCATGGGATGTTCTGATGATGCCATGAGCAAACCCATGGAAAGCTCTTAGCCCAGTGCCTGATACAGATAAAAAGTTGCCAGTAAATGATAGCTCTGACCCACAGAATCCTCACTACTGCATCGAGAGGATTATTTCCCCATTGTTTAGTTGAAGAAACCGTGGGCAAGTAACTTGCCCAAGATCACCCAGCTAGTTAAGTGTGAGAGTCAGACTAAAAGAGATAGATTGATTGATTGATCAATATAGATAGATGAATATATGTATCATTAAGTTAAAAAGAAAACATTAAGCATGAGGGAGAATCTGCAGGAATTCTTTTGAGGGGCAAGATACAAAGCAAGCTGTCAAGTCCCCCCAAAAGGGAGGAGTGGGGCCATTTGAAGTAGAGCTTATAGCTTGGAAGGAGGCAGAGACCGGAGTAAAAGAACTGGCCAGTGAGTCAGTGAGAGGCCCCGAAAAGGTGGGAAGGCCTTGGCAATAGGTAGGAGGTGTCAAAGGAAGTGAGAACACGAGGATATTTGTGGTGACCTAGAAGTTTTGAAGGGTAAGTAAGAATCTTGGGCATAAACTGTAAAACAGTGTGAACCGCCCTTCAACCCTAAGGAAGGGGTTGGTAAAGTTGAGATAATCATAGAGCAATGAATGAGCTTCACATTTATTTGACTGGGGAGAGATGGAGTGGGAGTGAGGATCTGGCAAGGATAGAAGGTCTTAGCTTTCTTAGGAGAAGATGGTGCTATTGTAGAAGTTGGTAGAAAAACATGAATTAGGAAGGCAGTCATGGAGAAAGCAAAGCATGCTGACAAATTAAAGTAAATACGGCAGATCGGTCTCCTCTCCATGTGCAGTGCAGTCTTGAATGGCCTCTGTTTTTCTGTATTGTTTTTAAAATAAATCCGAGCTGAACTCCACCAGATTGTTTTATGTTGTGAAATTCATGATTGGGAGCCTGTTGTTAGGTTTCTTAATGAGAGCAAATTAAAAGAAAAAGAAAAACCAGTCAATAGACTAAAACAAGGAGTCTAGCAGCTGGGTGGGTGCTTCTCCATGGGGATGCCCATCTTTAAATTTTTCAAGGTGACTCTCCCAGCTTTTGATCTTCCAGCCACATGGACCTTTCTCTATTTTGTTCCACATTAGTTGACAATTATTTAGGTAGTGAGTTGTTTGTTTGTTTGTTTGTTTTTAATTTCACCAGGTTTGTTTTCTAAGTACATTCAGTGTCTGTCTCTTTAGCATTCTTTCTCACTAGGCCCTCATTAACAACTAACATAACCATCTCAGATTGCACCTGTCTGCTCCAGTTCAGCATTCATTGGTACATTTGCAAAAATGGTTTTCTGTTCATTAAAATGAAACTTTTTATTATGGAGAATTTGACTGTGTACGACAGATGGAACCATACACAGAGACCCCTGTGTCCAGCCCCCAGCTTTGACAATTAACAACTTGTGATCATCCTATTTCCTACACATCCCCTTTCTGCTACTTTGAAGCAGATCCCAGGTGTCATATTTTTTAATGTTCTTTATTTGTGTATATGAATGGGCAAGGAAAGTTTGTGTTTTCTTTGGGCTGATTTGTTTGGAAGTTAAGAAAATAAAATGCAGTAGGATGGGGTTACTCACAGGAAAGGTAAGTCAGGTACATTCCCTGCTCACCGAGGGGAGGACCCAGCATGTCTAGCCCCAGGGAGAAGATGCAGATTGAGCCCCTGTTTTCTGCTGGAGCTGAAGGCTGTCTAAGTGTGTCTGTGGAAGGGTGCGGTGCTGGGAGTGTCATCTTTGGGTGCATCTCAGTAGAAAGCCGAGGCCGAAGACTCCTGACACAGGACATGATTCCTATGATGGCATCAGTCATATAGCAAATATGGCCCACTTCCTTCAGCCCTCAAGCTAAAAATGGTTTCTATATTTTTTAATGATTGAACAAAGCAAAAGAATATTTTGTGACATGTAAAGATTATGTAAAATTCGAATTTTGGTGTCTACAGGTAATGGTTCAATGGGACATAACCACATGAATTTATTTACCTACTGTTCATAGCTGATGGCAGAGATGAGTAGGCCTGACAGAGGCCGGATGGTCCATAAAGCCTAAAATATTTGCCATCTGGCCCCTAACTGAAAAAGTTAGCCAGGCTCTGGTATATAGTGTGGGCTGTGGAGCCAGCTGCCTAGATTTAAATTCTGGCTACCTTTTGAGCTGAGTGATTTTAAGCAAGCTGCTTGCTTTATGCTTCAGTTTCCCCATCTTTTAAATGAGGATTATAATAGTAGCTGCCTTGCAGGGATGTTTGGAGGAATAACTTAGTAAATATCTGTAAAGCACTGAATCCCTACAATAAATGTTAATTTATTATTATTTAATAATGCTGTAGCTTCTCAATCACTCTGAGATTGTAACTTCCTTTTTAACATGAAGATGATGAAAGCATCCTAGAGTGGTTACTATGTGGGTAAAACTTGATCCCTGGGTGTGCAGTTCCCAACCCACCTCCTATTATTCTGCAGATGGAGCCCTGCATAATATGTCCCTGGTATTCAGGCATTGGAAAGACATTTTTTATGACTCCAGCAACTCCTGAGCAAAAGCATTTGCTGGCACAATTGATTCTCCTCTCCCTTGCTCCTGGCCAGGTGTAGAGCAGCCGAGAGCAGTGCTGCCTTGCAGCAGGAGCAGTCTAAGTCCTGCAGCTATGGCTGTGCCTCTGGCCCCTCCAGGACTGTGTTTATGGCTCAGTGAAGGGTGTCTCAGGGCAGCTACAGACATGGTGTGGAAGGTCCTCCGGCTGCTCCCAACCCCACTCTGGATGCAAAAATGAAGTGCAGGGAGAATGAGTGAGGGTTTCCTGATGTCATGCCTATTAGAATGGAACTAATTTTGAGGAAATAAAAAATTGTGCTAGCCCTGGCTGGGTGTCTCAGTTGTTTGGAGTGTCCTCCCGTACACCAAAATATTGAGGGTTCGATTCCCAGTCAGAGCACGTAACTAGGTTGTGGGTTCAATCCCCTATTGGGTCACGTGTGGGAGGTAACCAGTTGATGTTTTCTCGTACATCGATGTTTTTCTCTCTCTCTTTCTCTGTCTCAGTCCCCCCCCCCAAAAAAAAAACAATAAACATATCCTCGGGTGAGGATTAAAATTTTTTTTTAAATGTTTTCATTGTGCTAGATCATATTGCTCTGACAGGCATTTTCTTACATTGTGTATAATCTGCTTTGGTTTTTATCTCTTGAAGTGAAGAATGAGGAAAAGATAAAAATTATTGTATCCCCTAGGGAAGGAGTATTAAAATCTATTAAATTAAAGCCCACATTAAAAATAAAATTGCATGGAGTGCTTTATTCCTCTTTGTTTGTAATTCAAGCACAAGAGATATTTTAAATTGCTGAATCAGTTCTTTTATGAAAAAATATGACCTCCATGCCTTTCTTCATTCTCCTTTCTTCCCTCCTCTCTATTTTTCTTTCGTTTTTCCTCCCTTCCTTATCCTTTGAAAAGATGAAGAAAAAACATTGGATAAAAGTTAATACTGAATCATGAGAAGTATTCACAGCAAACTTATCATAGAAGGGAACTTTCTCTACTTGAAAAGGGTGTCTTGTCTATGTCCTCATGAAACATAATACTTAAGGATGAAATCTTCATAATAATCACTTTAGATTAGGAATTAGACTAGTGTACCCATTATCTCAGCTTGTAATCAACAATATACAGGGGTCCTAGCCAGTACAATAAAAGAAGAAAAACAAAAAAGCTATAAGGCCTGGAAAAAATGCAACAGAACTGTTGTTATTCAGAAAATGGTGCCTACACTAAACATGCAGTGCCTTTTACTTAAAAAAAAAAAAAAAAAAAAAAAAAACTTTAGTGAGATGCCCTTCTGTTCTGTCTTAACATTGCATGGTGGGGGTTGTGTCTGCACTTGAAACAGGACACCTTGCTCCTGGGTTTAGCATTGACTTTGCCCAGCTTGGTCTGGCAGCTGAGTTGTTGGACTAGGAAGCCCCTGCAGGTCGTATTCTGTCATCTCTCTGTAAAGCCAGGAAGCAACCCTGCTATTGCATTTGCCAGTTCTGAGTAGAGCTCTTTAACTAGAATCTGGAAACGTTGTCCCTGAGGGTTCTTTTTAGACACCAGTAAAATGTAGCTGGTGACATAGTGAGTAAATGGAAAAGAAAAATCAAATTAGGCCAAGATTTTTTTTTTTAATCGCCTATTCTCATTGAAACCCTCAAGGAGAACACCATAATTCATACTTTACTCATGTGGGCCAGGCATAAGACTTCCTTCATAGGTTCAGTAACCTGTAAATGTTCTGGTTTTGAAACTGCACCTGCTCACTTTGCAGGATCACAGCAGTAAATCATGGAGCAATAGTTTCTAGTTCAATTGTCCGTTACTTGGGAATGTCAGATTGTCAGACAGCAGCCTGATGTTTACTGGTCTGTGCCTTAGGAAAGGCATTTTAATTACAATGTCATGTAGTTGCGCTGTGCAAACTGCACAGCCTGCAGAGGAGCTAGCATCTGCATCATGCATACATTTTGTAGCTGTGGAGAAAAATGCCCATCTGCCTGGATCATGTAAACTGGAAAGCAAAGTCAGCAGAACCTTAGAAACGATGACGCAGCAGGTGGAACAGAGCTGAATCTTCTATCCTGCCAAGCGTGCAATGTTCCCTGCCCATTTTTAAAGCAAGAGAACTCAATTGTCGTTTGCCCTTCATTCTCCCCCTTCTTATACAGACTCTGTGACCCATCAGCTTTAGTCATTAAAGGAACAGACCAGGAGTCTCCAGGCTCTGAGGTGCATGCAGGGTTATCTGAGACCAAAGCCTGCCCCCACCCCCGCCCCCAACACACAGGAAATCTCCCATGTCACTTGCTGCAGTGCAGCTCATGCCACCAAAGGTGGTGATATCACAACGCTGGCATTTCCAGCCCAAGGCAGGAGCCATTTAGAGAAATTCAGGGGATGCTCGAGAGTGTGTGTGTGTGTGTGTCTGTGTGTGTGTGTGTATTCAGTGATGCAGCTCTGACGTAAAACGTATTTTTTAAGTCCTCCTCTGGGGACAGATGCTCAGGAGCCAGGAATTGGACAGAGAGCATCCTGAAGGGCACCATCACCTGGAAGCAGCAGGGCTATTGGATCTTTCTCTCAATCACTTCAAGAATTAGAATGTGATGTGTCTCATGTTGAGAGATTCATCTTTTGCCTTTTGGAACTGCACCTTCCCAGTGTTTAGGGAATCTCCTGATGTCTGTTCAGCTCAGCAAGCCGGGACGCTAGAGAGGTAACCGGCAGCCCGGATTTATTCTCTGTCTTGGAATAGTGTTTTACTGCTTTGTGTGAAGTCATTCCTGGCCACATTGAGGAATTGTTTTTGCACTTTCCTTTTAGTCTTTTAATTTTTCTATTTAAATGCCAGGAAAGTTGGGTGTATTTCAAAGAAGGCTTCTGATTTCCGAGGCTGGCAAGGGCCTAAAATAACATGAGAGTTTGTTGGCAGAATTCCAAAACCAGGCAAAAATTTCCCAAGCACCTACTATGTTCAAAACACCCTACAGGGATATTCTGGAGAATCTGAAGTTCTGGCTTACCCCTCGAAACTTTGAAAGAAAGCAATGGCTGAAAAAGAAAGATGAGCATCTTGAGAGTCCCTCTGGAAATGATTGAGGTCCGCCACAACATTTGTCACGTTTGGCTTTTTCCATTAAAATTTGGTGTCTTCATGTGCTGTCCAGCATCTACTGCAGGTCCAATGGAGCTTAGGAAGACAAGGGTAACTGTTCTCTTTGTCCTTGTAAGATGTTTTGTCTGTCATCTCTGTCTTCCAGCCTGTTGTTTTATTTATATAATTCTTGTCTGCAAAGTCACTGGAATGTACAGGCTCCCTCTCATCCACCAGCTTGGTTTGGGGTAACTTGCAGATTTGCAGATGTTTTATGTGGAGGTGATTTTCAAAACTTGTGGCTATATGTAGTATAAAAACTGATGCCAGAGGTAGGGTTTTGTCTTGATGCATTTACTTGTGCTGTCTGGTTGTTCTTTGTAAGTATTAATATGTACATTTTAAATATACTGAAGATGTAGATGTGATTTCTTAAGAGCCCAGTAATAGAAGGACATCTTTAAAACAATTTTTTTTAATTTAGTTAACTAAAAGATTCTTTGTGCTTTAGAAAAGAAATTTGGTGCTTTTCAGTAAGGTGGAGAAAAGGTTTTTCAAAAGAAGAAACCAGAAATATCAAAGACAGCTGCCTGACAAGGTCATTGGATGGGAAGTCTGAGGCAGCTTTGCTGTACAGGAGGGTGGGGCGAATGCTTTTACTGAGTGGAAGCTTCCTAATTAAAAGCTGGCAGATACTGGGAATGAGAGTAGGCAGGAGATCTGGGCCCATTTGCTGTCCACCCAGAGGCTGCTTCTGTTGACATCTCCCTGCCATTTCTCCTTGCCTGGCCCCTACGCCAGGTCATCTCCACACAGCTAAAGTGAGTGGGGCACCAGTGAAGCATTTCATAGATTGGCGTGCAGCCAGCAGCTCGTGGAGTGGGTCACAACTTTGTGGTGTAGTTATGTTCTCTTTGTAATCAACCTTGACATTTTCCTTTCTTTTCAATCTTATAGGAGCCTAGCAATAAACGGGTCAAACCCCTTTCCAGAGTCACATCACTAGCAAACCTCATCCCGCCCGTGAAGGCTACACCATTAAAGCGCTTCAGCCAAACCCTACAGGTAAGAAGGGCACGGCAGGTTCATGTGTACAGAAAACCATGTTGTGAAGAAGGGGCATTTCTATTTTACTGAGAATCTGCTCTGGTTTCAGATTGACCTGAATCACAGTTTATTTCAATAAGAGGGAGCAAGGGAGGGGACTGAAAGGAAGAAAGAGGTATTTTCACATTGTAAATGGGGGTTAGGTGATGTCCTTTGAGAGAGGGATAACTTAAGGAGTCATCTCTGTCCAGTCTTTTCTCACAATTTTATTTCCAAGTCGTGTGCCCCATTCAGATGCGCTCTCACAGATTTTGTCTTAAAATATCTATGGGCCTTCTAAGGAAACCAGTACATGATGTGAGCCAGAGGGCAAGAGCACCTCATGGCTTAGGTCAGGATCTGGAAATTATAGCACATGGAAAAATTCAGTCTACCTTCTGACTTCTTATGGCCTGAGAGCTAGGAATGGTTTTTATTTTTTTTTGAATAGCTGGAAAAAAGTCAAAGAGGAATGATAGTTCACCACACGTGAAAATTGTATGAAATTCAGATTTCATTGTGCGTAAAAGTTTTGCTGGAACACAGGAATGCCCAACTGTTTGTGTTTTTATGGCTGCTTTTGCACTCGAGTGACAGTTGAGTACTTGTGACAGAGACCATATTTCTCATGAGGCCAAAAATATTTGCTCTCTGGTTTTTTGCAGAAAATGTTTGCTGACCTCTGGCTCCAGGGGCCCTAGAAATGAAGTATCTCAGTTCTGACCTAGGCTCTGTCAAAGACTTTGTCACCTTGGGCAGATGCCTTAACATCTTTAGGTCTTGCTTTTTTTCCTAGTGGGTAAACTGGGAGTGGTGCCACCAGCTCCTTCAGAGAATCATTGTAAAGATTAACGAGACAGTGCATTTAAAGGGCTTAGTATAGTGCCTTGATCCTCAGTTAGCAATCACTAATTTACTAATTAGTTATCTAAGTAGTAAATATTATGTACTGTAGTAACCCTTTGGTTAACAAATGATGGTAGTTGTTCTTCTTAAACTCCTGATAAAGTTTTTCTTTTAAAGTGAAAATGGAGTTTTGTCCAAGGCCATGTGCCCAATTTGATAATTGTGTAAGTCCTCTTGTAGACTGAAGCCCACAAGAGTCATGCCATGAAAAGGCTCATCTTGTTTAGCTAAGTAGACTTGCATCTGCTATTTCTCATTGGTCCTGAATACTTTTCTTTGTGGTATTTTTATCTTGACTTTGTGAGTCATTAAGAAAATTGTCAACTGGAACTCAAGGCTTGTCCCATGGTATGGGACAATCTATGACTTGAGAACTATTTGAGTCTCCCTCATCCCCTCCTGTCATTGCTTCCACACCATTCAGCCAATGTGCTGTGACTCTGCTTATTAGTACAGGCTGTTCTTACCACTTTCCTATAGATCCCGGCCTTCTCCAGTGCTTATCCCCTGCCGTGCCATTCTTCTGTTAACTCTGCTTACAGTTTCTCCTGAATGAATACCTCATCACATAATTAGCTGTTGGTTTGGCTCTGTTTCTCTCAGTGCTTGGGCCTCTGGGGTCCTGGATAGCCCCTGATCACCTTTGTGGGAGAACACAGGAGGAAAAAAATAAGGTTGTCTGGGGGAGCCAGATGAAGGGCTTTGAAGCTAGTAGAGAAAAATGTGTTTACCTTCTCTCTCCTGTGACCATCCCTCAGCCCTCTAGCCAAGTTCATTGCTTGCTTCCCCTGGAAGATTCATCACTGCCTTAGTCCTGCACATCTGGTCTTTCACTGAGTTCCGCTTTTTGAAAACTCTTTAGCCTGTCTACTGCTATTTTACCCTTTCCTTTCTACCCCAGTGACTGTGGCTCAGATCGTATACTCTGCAGTTATTCTCCCCCTTGATTACAAGGCCTCCATGTTGCCAGCCATATCTTGCCATAATCTCTTCTAGCACAGGACACCTTTTGCCCCAGGAAGGGTCTCACTCATCCCACAAGTATTGAGTGGGCCCTCATCATGAACTAGGCTCTATTTCCTGCCCTCATGTTGCTTACATTCTAGATAAAATTGCTTTTTTGGCACCTTCATGGCCACATCTGCCCCTCAAGTTGTGTTTTGTTTGACTGCATGGTGTTTTGAGCTAACATTTACAAATCAAAACAGTCCATGTAAGAATCTAGACTTTTGACTTCCTGAGGAAGTAGAAGGCCTGGCGGTGCTGGGCCTCTGTTTCCACAGGGCAGTAATGAGGGAGTCCTGAGTAGCCAACCAACTGGCACCTACAAAATGTTCCCATTGTCATACCTTCAAATTCTTTCCTTTGGCTTCCCAGGCAGCCTTTATTTCTTTTCTCCTGTTTCTGCCCTACATGGATCCTACACAGGGAACACTGCTGCAGGAAATATTTGATCACCTTGAAAACTTGCATTGACCTAGAGAACTGGGACAGAAAGATATCAAGCCATGTCTGAAATCCAAAAGACTGAGGCCAAGCAAAGATGAGAAAGCCAGACCCGAGGAAGGGATCTGACATGTAGAGATTAGTTTCTAAAACCTCAAAGGTTTTTTTGTAGCAAAATAATTTTTTTATTTACTTTTTTCAAATATCATGAAAAATAGCTGACTCCATGCTCCATATATGGTCAGAAACAACCAGCAGAAGCAGAACAATTATTCATAATGGTTATGCACATAGAGAGAACTTGAGCAATGCACTTATGTTGTGAGTGTGTCCTTGGGAGGTCACCAGATGGAAATATGCCCCTATGGTTGGTTGTAGAGCTAAACAGCCCTGTTTGCAGGGTGATCTGCAAAGCATGGAGAAAGCCATTCCCTCAAATATTTCCAACAGTCACTTTGGTGCATGCAGTGCAAGTTCTGCAGAATTACTTTCAGTCCTAGCTTCTCAAGAATAACCTCATCACCTGATTGCTTCCCTCACCAGCTAGAATGGGATAGGAGGCTGATGTAGCCTGAGGAGCAGGGAGTCTGAGGGGGAAGGGGAAGTCCCAAAGGGGCACTCAGTGGGCCAGCCTCAAATCTTTTCCCATTTTGCCTACTGTGGTCTTGATTCCCATTTTAAAAAGAAAGGAACAGAGAATAAGGAATGCAGCAGCTGCCCCATGCCTCTCAGCATTCATTTCTTACCCATATGTGTATATATTTATACCTTTTCTACTTCTGAAAACAACTTAAGGCTGTGACTGGGTAGCTTGGTTCTCTGCCACAGTACCCCTGTCCCTGGTACCTTCGAGTCATATATTTCTCTTTGGATATACAGTTCTGTCTATCAGATTGGACTCCTTTTATTATAGGAGAAGAGATGCCCAAACACTCAGACATGATGCTTTAATCAATAATGGAGCACTTAGCCATCCTTCCTCTGGCTCCTCAGGAGGATAACAGGAGCATGGGGCTGGCAGCTTCTTCCAAAAATGTTTAAAAACCAGTCACAAATGGAGTGGTGCTTGCAGCAGCTCATCAGGACACTGCAGGACTTGTTCTCTCTTGCCTCCTCTGTGCCCCATGTGGACTGGGGGCTCGGGTCTCAGCACAAAGGCAGCATTTGTGGAAGTCAGAGAGGGACAGCCAACTGCATGGCGCTCCGTCTGCTTCTGACCAGGGAGGTTAGCACTGCTGGTAGATGGAGCACAGATGTCTGGATCCCTCTGGGCCCATAAATCCTCTCACTAGCCTGCCCAGGAGAAAAATCTGGCCAAGCTCCGAGAGGGCTCTGCATGCCCTCCTCCTCTGAAGTGAGGAAGGCAACCTCACTTCCGCCCGTTGGCCAGTCACCTCCCTGCCACAGCTGTGCACACCTGGCGGACTCAGTCCAGTGTGTGCTCTGGAATGCTGTATTCATCACACTGTGACTGAGCCCTGCCTCCTCTTTGAATATGAACTTTATTTTTTATCCGCGAGAAGAGTATATGTTCATTATGGAAAAATACAGAAAAGGGGAAAAAGAAAAGAACACATATAGCCTTCCACTCTAAAACAACCCCTGTTACTATTTTAATAATTCCCTTCCGGTGTTATGCTAGGTATAACTGCATAACATACACACTTTGCGACTAATTTTTGGTTACTCCTAGTCTGTCTAGCCTTATCTTTGTGTGATCTGTTCACTTTTGGATGAAACCTCCTAAGGAGACTATGCATGATCAGTTTTTCTTGCATCTCCATTGGTCTTGGCCTCCCATATTTCCAAGTTATGCTTGGAAATTCCACGGTATATAAATGTTCTTCTTTATTATTGTTACAGCCTCTTGGAGGAATTATACCTTTTATTAAAGTTAAATAATCATGTTTACTTATTTTAATACACTTTTTGGGAGTCTTGATTTTCTTTCAGTTTTTGGTTTTTGCATTTTGCCTGGTATGTTTTGTTTCTTTTTCATTTTTATTTTCCCTTTGTCATTTTGCTGGATGAGAATTTTGTTATAGCTTAAGGGAAGTATATCACAGTTATTCTTGGAAAATATCTTTTTCAAACAATTTTTCATTTATTTCTAGGAGATGGGGAGAGAGGGAGAAAGAGAAGGAGGGAAACATCAATGTGTGGTTGCCTCTCGTGCACCCCTTCCTGGGGACCCAGCCTCCAACCCAGCCTCCAACCCAGGCATGTGCCCTGACTTAGAATCTAACTGGCAACCCTTTGGCTCTCAGGCCAATGCTCAATCCACTGAGCCACACCAGCCAGGGTGCATATGTATTTTTTAAAAACAAAATCATAATCATAATATGTACGGTATTTTTAACTTGCTTTTGTCTTAACGGTATAAAGCAGCCTTGTCGTGTGAGAATATATTTTCATATCATTAAATATTTTTCACAGACCCAATTCTAAATGGGGATATATACTATTTCATTAAAAGGATATACCAGCTTATTTCATTATTCTTCTATTGTTGAATACTTAAGTTGTCTCCATTTTTTACAATTATAGGTAACAGGACTTTAAACATCCTGATCAGAAATCTTGTGTATGTCTATATTTCCAGAAATGGAAGACTGGTTAAAGGGTGTGAACACTATAGGCATTTGATGTCATGAGAGTTTGGTCTTCATTCTTGATGTGTATCTGTCCTAGACAGAATTGCTTCTCTCTGTTCTCACATCCTAATTCTAGACTCATAGTCACATATGTCCCTCTCTTTTGACACAGTTTTCCCCTCTGCTGTGACATCTTTATAAGATGGCTCTTCACAGGGGCCCTTTAACTTTTCCACACAGGCCAAGTTTGTTTTTTACTTTTCTTGGTGTCCACAGTGCCTAACACTACACATTACTTAAGACATGCTCAGAAATTGGTAGTTACTATTATTTTCATTTTTCTTACTAGAAAAGGTGGCCGTTACTTTTCCTAGGGGCTGTCAAGGAGCTGACAGTGGGTGCCCACCTAGTAATGTTATATAACTGGGCTACTTCACAGTAGCAAATGACTCTCTTCCCCAACTCGTATCCCCTCAGAGAGGACTGTTGTGGCTAAATAAGGATTTCTAGTGACTGCAGTCTCTGATTGCTCCATTCCCTGGTCCTCAGATCTAGAAATTATATCATGCAATCCAGATGCAATAAAAAACGTGATGTCAGTGTCCTCCATTAATATTCTGTATATCTACTATGTTATTTGTTCTTCTCTAGCCTTGTTGAGGAGGTAGTCAGTATAAAAAAAGGAGATAGTGCCTGCTCTTAAAAAGGGTAAAATCTACTCGGTAAAAGTTGTTTAAGATACATTAGCAAGTGGGGGGAAAAAAGGGAAATTCAAAACCACTGTATCCCAATTAATTATACATACATATAATAGTATATGTATAGGAAAAAACAGAAACATCATCCAATTTTTAATATTAGTTATCTCTTGGAAATACCATTATAAGAGACTTTTACAGTTCTTTTGTTTTCTATCTTATGTTCTTCTTTATTCTCTGTTACATAGAATTACAAATTAGTAGAGAATGAATAAACAAACAGACTATTGAGTTTATTTTTTACATGATGTATTTCTATCATACTTGAATTTTTAAAATACAGGGTGGGGCAAAGTAGGTTTATAGTTGTGAGTATGCAAAACACCGTGTTTATTCCTGTATTATTATTTATTAATCATTGTATTATTTTCCACATGAGCAACTATAAACCTACTTTTGCCCTACCCTGTAATTGTATATTACCTTTGCAACCAGATAAAAATGTATGATATTTGAAAATCTTATATGATAAACATATTAGATGACACTTAGTAATTGCCTGGAGACAGGGGTTGAAGCAAGGGTGGAAGGATTTGCATTGGGCCTGGAGTGCCTCAGAGGTGATGAGCATGAGGGGAGAGGAGGCATTTTGGATTTGAGGAAGGAGAGAGAGAAGACTGATGCCATCTAGACATGGAAAATAAGTAGGAAGAGTGCCCACAGTGAGCCAGGTTCCATGTAAAGTACTTTATGCAAGGTAGGATTCATTGCCACTTAATAAGGGGAGAAACCTGAAGGTTGGAAGATGTGCCCAAAGTCACATAGCCAGTAAATGCAGAAGCTGGGATTCAGTAGCGTCTTCGCAGTGCTTCCTCTGCAACAGACTTTTGCAAAACGTTAGTTTGGTCATAATAAAGCCTACAGTTTGCCAGGATCTCAAAATAATGGCCAGACTAGATAGCTCAGTTGGTTAGAGTGTCGTCCCAATACCCCGAGGTTGCAGGTTTGATATCTGGTCAGTGTATACATAAGAATCAACCAATGAATACATAAATAAGTGGAACAAAAGTCAGTG
Organism: Anoura caudifer; assembly: GCA_004027475.1. Lineage (NCBI taxonomy): Eukaryota > Metazoa > Chordata > Mammalia > Chiroptera > Phyllostomidae > Anoura > Anoura caudifer. The sequence continues at coordinate 5,421 of PVKU01000819.1, read as the reverse complement.
TTTTTTTCTATCTCTCTCTCTCTTCTTTCACTTCCTCTCTCTCTCTAAACAAAAAACAAAAAATCAATAAAAAATAAAATAAAATAAAAATAATGGCCAGACTTTCAGCCTGGGTCATTCCATTTCACTGCTGATCCTCCCTCCCTGTCTCCCTGTGTGACAGGGAAAATCATTGCCATTTTAGCTTGTGGAATATTATATCATTAATATTATTGTACAGAAGCCATTTTATGGTGCCCAACCAAGAGGTTGTGCTGCTGCTCCAAGCCTCCAGAAGGCTTCCTAATTTTGGCTTGCACTAAGCAAATTGTACAATATTTTCCCCATACTTGAACCAAATATTTTCTTCATCTTTTTATTCATCTACTCAAAATCTCTCCAAACTACAGAAAGGCTTCTCCTTGCAGTGAGTCTATAGGGTTTGACATTTATTGATTGTGAATGATAAGGAGCCTTCTTACCATGTTTTTAATGTGCCTTAATCTGAACTAGATTCTATATGTATTATTTTATGTTTATACCATCACTTTGAACTCAGTGTTCATGGTCTTGCTGGTTTTGTCTGCTGGGTTTGTTTTTTCTTAGTTAATATCTCGTCATTATGGAAAATAAATGTAGAGAAGTATGAAGATGAAAATAAAGATCATCCATAGTCTCAACAACTGAGTGATACCTGTTAACACTTTTTATTTAAATAGGGATCTTCCTTCTCTTACTTAACTCTGCGTGTGAGATCTTCCTATTATTATTAAGTTTTTCTCAAAGGAATGTTTTTTAACAACTTTATAATGCTCCATTTTATGGTTGCACTGTAATTCATTTCATCCCTATTATTGGTCATTTTAGGCTTTTGCTTTTATTTACAACACTGTGCTGCTGAGGGGTTTTCTCCTTATCCTAATGAAGGACCCTCAAAGAGCTGTTTGGTCCAAGTAGTTCAGAGATGCATCTACTGTTTGCTAGTGAATGAAAACATATATATAAATAAGCACTAATTGTGGCAGAGCAGTCAGTGGTATAATAACAATGATACATAACATCCATTTCCTACTGACAGTGTACCAGGCACTTGGCTAAGCCCTGGACCTACATTTTCTTATCTAATCCTCACTACAACTTTGTGGGATACTTATCACCACACCCCTTTACACAGAAGAAAACTGAGACCCGAAGGGATTATCTTTTCCAGGTCCCTCAGCTATTGAGTTGACTTGAAGCCATATCTGTTTTACTCTAAAGCCTATGATCTTAACCTAAATCCATGTTTTGTAGTCAAAAGACTGGCACAGTTCCTATTCTAACACTTACCTTGTGCTTGTTGCTCTAATCCTCTGGTACATAGATTTCTCATCTATTAAAAGGGGGCAGAATATAAGAACCTGCCCAGTGCCTCTCTCAGGATTAGCACAAGGTTCAAATGTGATGGGACTGTACATCTGGGAAGTGTTATTTGTCAATTTAAGTTAATTACTCTGATCAAGCCTTTCATGAGAGGCTCACTCTTCCAGTATACTATTGGAGAATATTTTCTGATCCCAGTCATGGCCACTGTACATTTTGGTTTAACCCATTATAGTAGCAACATAGAAATGTGTTTTCCTCTTACAGCCCCACCCTAACTCCCAATCCATTCAATAATAAGTCATCTATTACAAAATACTAATGTTAAGCATACAGAGTTTCCCTGGCTGGAACTCTTTTTTAGAACATGTTATCTTTGGCTGTAGAGACCTTCTATTTTTTTTGGAAAAGGGTGAGGAGGGAGCACCCTGCTGAACAGGCAGCATTAACAAACCCAATCTGTTCCATCATGCCTAACCTGCTGGGTTTATATTTCCTCTGACACATGTAAGAGGACCCCCTTTCCCCACCTGACAGATAGTCCCCTTTGCACCTGCAGCACCTTTTCCACATAACCAGCTCAGGCATAAACATGGTACCCATTTCCTAAATCTGCATTATCTTTGCCTATTATGGCCATTGTTATTTTAGCTGCCAGTAATTATGAGCTTTGGATTTTTGACTCATTTGCTATGCCACATTTCCTCATGGAAACTCTTACTTGTTCTGGAACATTTTTCATTCCAGGTCCTCTCACACTGTCCCTCAGCCCCCACCCCGGCTGGTGCAAGTGATTTCTGTATGGGTTTCTATTTTGTATGCAATCCCTCCTAAGGCTGGGTCCCTCACTCCAAGGTGAGCCTCTCCTGGTCAACATGGGCCAGTGTTTCTCACCCCAGGGGGCATTCAGCAATGTCTAGAGATGTTTAGGTTGTCATAACTGGTGTGGGGCACTGTTGTCATTTGGCAGTTAGAGGTTAGGATACAGCAGAACATCCCATTATGCACAGGACAGCCCCTCACAAGAAAGAATTTTCTGGTCCAAAACATTAGTGGTGGCAAGGTTGCGAATCCCTGCCACGGATTGAGAAGTAGCCTAAAATTCCTATATTTGGGCACACTCACTCCACCATACTTGACTCTTATCCTAGGGGAAGCAGGGTAGGATATTGGTTAAAAATCGGGGCTGAGGTGGAGTTGGACTGAAATAGACCAGACCTGGGCGTCATTCTGAGTTCACCATTGACCTGGGTTTAAATTCTAGAGCACTGTTCATTAGCTGCATGACCTTGACCAAAGTGTTGCCCTCTCTGAGGCTCAAGTTTCCCCATCTGTACAACGGGTAGGAATCCTTACCTTGTAGGTATAGCAGGACTCTAAAGCACCCCTCACAGTACCCAGCATACACAGCATTCCATTGATTCATGAGGCAGAATTGTTGAGGTCATACTCTGTGCCAGTTGCTGATAAATCCATCAATGAACAGAACAGATAGATATCCTTGCTTTCATGGTGCTTACCTTCTATTGGGAGGAAACAAAGAGTAAGTGATATTATATGGCACGTGGTAAAAAGAAGAAAAACAGCACAGGGAGATGGGGGATGGGGAGCATCACTGAAGGAATGTGGCTTTTCTCTAGCAGTAGTCATATGTTCATCCCTCAATTTCAATCCTCTTTTCTAATTGTGCTCACTTGTATTAATGACTCATAGGGGTGTGGGTTGTGGTGTGTGGTCAGTGGCATTGTGAAAACCCACCCAGGGCTAGGGCCTTGCTGGCTGTGAGCTACCCCCAGGGACAGCCAGCTGCTGACTGCACAGCTGACCAGCGTTCTTTATTTCTTCTTTGGGACTTTCCCCCTTTCTAAGTGGAGTCTTAAAAAGACAAAATGTTTGTTTTAATCCAGCTTAACTAAAGGTATAAATCTGAAGTTTGATTGAGTCCAAGAGCCACTGCAACAAGTGAGCAAATGTATTGCCTCTCCTTAACTAGATTTAAACTCCTAGAAGGCTGAGTCCCATCTCACTGAAACCTCCCCACAATGCATGTAGCAGCAGCCAAGGCCCTCATAGTAGAAAGAGCTGAGTTTGGGATCCAAACAGATCTGGTTGTGATCCTGCCTGGGCAAGTGCCTTAGCCTCCCTGAGCCTCAGTTTCCTCATAAAATGGGGGAAAATGCCCACCTTGCAGCATGGTTGTGAGGATCGGAGGGAACTAATCAGAAATGCTAAGCTTGAGCAGGCACATAATGGCCCCTCTGTGACATTCCCCATCCCTTTCTCCTTAGTACCAGAGTCCAGCAATCATTAAGGAAACACAAAATGAGGAATTCTTAGCAATAGAGCTTACCTGGTATAGCTCATGCCTCTTTTTTTCCTCAAACTGCAACAGAAGAAAATCTCCAACTCTCTGGGAAATTTTTTAATAAATACATAAAAATATACTCAATCTCACATTGAAAACATGAAAATGAAATGAAGGAGGTATAATTGTTTTTCCTATTAGATTAAAAATAATATCCTGTCGATGAGAGTCTGAAAGAATTATACTGTCATATCATATACCTTTCTGGGGACAGACTACTTGGAAGTCACTTTAGCAGCACATATCAAATATTGAAATGTTGATACTTCTTAAACTAAAGAATTCTACTTAAGAAATCTGTCTTATAGAAATACCAGTACAAATACATAACGGATGTTCACTGAGGTACATTTTGTAATAGCTAGACACTGGAAATGATCTTAATGTCCCTCAGCTAGAGTTTGAATCCCTGTGGTCCATCCAGACCATGGGATACTAACTCTGCAGCCATTAAAAAGAATAAGTGAGATGCCCGGCCGAGATGGAGGCATAGGTGGACACACTGTGCCTCCTCTCACAACCAAAATTAAGGACAACAAAAATTTAGAACCAAAAAACAACAACAAGAACAGATAGAAAATTGAATTGTACAGAAGTCCCACAACGAGTCACCCAGACTGGTAAGAGGGACGGAGTCAGCAGCTGGTAGAGAGGGATTGTGGCAGGAAAATGCAGTGGCTAGTGGTCCAGATGTGCGGGCAGCGGTTGGCACACCCCAGGCGCAAAGGCAGGGGTTACCGGGCGCGGGGAGGCAATGAGCAGACCCAGTGAGGCCCCCAAGGCGGCTGACTGGGTCACACATTCACACGCAGATAAACCAGGCGAAAATGGGCAGCGAGACAGACTGCGCAACCTAGGGCCCCAGCTCCGGGAAAGCCTAAAAGCACCAATTGAAAACACTTGTGGGGGTTGAAATGCGAGGAGAGACTCCCAGCATCACACGGGACTGAAATCTGAGAGACAGTGGAGCAAGCGCCATTGTTCCCTCTCTGACGCCACCCCCGCCTATAGCATCACAACTCTGTGACTGGGTTGCCCCACCCTGGTGAACACCTAAGGCTCCACCCCTCATACAGGCACAACCAGACCAAAAGAAAAAAAATGGCTCAAACAAAAGAACAAATGAAACCACCAGAGCCAATACTTTTCAGCGACCAAGAGATAGCTAACCTATCAGATGCATGGTTCAAAGCATTGGTGATCAGGATGCTCACAGAATTGGTTGATTTTGCTCACAAATTAGATGAACAAATGAAGGCTACACTAAGTGAAATGAAGGAAAATGCACAGGGAACCAATAGTGATAGGAAGAAAACTGAGACTCAAATCAATGGTGTGGACCAGAAGGAAGAAACAAACAACCAAACAGAAAAGAATGAAGAAACAAGAATTCAAAAAACTGAGGAGAAGCTTAGGAACCTCCAGGACATCTTTAAATGTTCCAGCATCCGAATTATAGGGGTACCAGAAGGAGAAGAGGAAGAGCAACAAGTGAAAAACTTATTTGAACAAATAGTAAAGGAGAACTTCCCCAATCTGGCAAAGGAAATAGACTTCCAGGAAGTCCAGGAAGCTCAGAGAGTCCCAAAGAAGGTGGACCCAAGGAGGAACACACCAAGGCACATCATAATTACATTAGCCAAGATTAAAATGAAGGAGAGAATTCTAGAAGCAGCAAGGGATAAGGGGACAGTCACCTACAAAGGAGTTCCCAT